>OX421361.1:14174021-14657149 GCA_949126925.1 Cheilosia vernalis | reverse complement strand
GGCAAGAATATAACAGAGGTCGGACCGACAATTTCTTTGAAACTTCTTTGAAACTAAATCTCAAAGATATGCAGAGGCTGCGAAGACGAGGAGGTACATGAGCACACCTCACTTCCTTTGTCATTGCCCGAATCTATCTCACTTGAGGAACAGAACACTTGGAAGTTATTACTTCCATGACGTACATGAACTTCCTGATCTTTACAGGTTTCTGAGCACATCTGGCTAGACAGCGTCAGGTAACCACGAAAGGAGGAGCATAGAGACAACCGATGGAACACCAACGGTTTACTCCAAATAAAGGGCACCACAATGGGTCCACGAGGACCTAAGTGAGGTATTGCAGCGCTCACCCATTTACCTAACCTAACCTTGATCTCCAGGATAAATAGAATTATTAAACCTTTGCCAATAGATTTTGCTGTCGAAATGGCAACATATCACATAAACCGGGCTACAAAGTAATGCTACTTTAACCGGGTTGTGGCAAAAGGTAAATAAGGCAACTGACCTCGCATTAGTCCGAGCATTATCCGGGCTCGACTTTATAGTTTCTTCAACGACTTTGCCCGCGTTTTACTGTCGAACTAACCTGAAACTGACTGAAACACAGTTCGATTGAGTAGGTAGGCAGACGCATTCATCAGAGTTTCTTAAATCATAAAGCTTGTGGGCTTATAAGTAGTATTTGCTTGTCACCCGAGTGTGTCAGTTTCGCGACCCAGTCAATCTACCACTACACAAAAAAAAAAAAAAAAAAAATAGATTTCTACTTGAATACAACACATCGGAATTTTTTTGAGTGCTTTCGTAACTTCTAACCCCATTTATAGAGTTTATAAAAAAAAACATTTAAAACCCTCAATAATATCAACTTTTCCCGTCACTGTTAAATCGAATGGAGAACTTTTTGCAACTGTCGCAAGTGCCGATCAATGAAGTGCTGCCACATTAAAACAACACAACTTAACACATCCAATCCACATAACAGTTTCCCTGCCACTTCACCAGTATAATCTATAAAAGTGAAATATAAAATGAATGTCAAATGACAAGTCCTTCGCGCATATATGCACAGGCACACCAATCCAGCACATTGTGAACAAGAAGCATTTAATTGTTACAATTTCCCTTGCATTGCATCAGCTCAGCGAATAATTGCACTTGACTTGGCAGCACCAGCTTTACACGTCCGATTCTTTTCGAGTGGTTTTTTTTTGTGCCCCCGTTTTCATTTATTTATCCTTTTTGTTGTTTTCTTTTTTTTTCTTGTCCTGCTGCGCCAGAGAGAGAATGAAATTTAATTAAAGTGAAGTGTGGTGCAAAATTTACAAAATTTCTCTTTAACATCATACTCGAGTGGCTTTAACTGGTAAAACTTACTTTTATCGCAATGAGTAGTCATCATCGTCATCCCCTTGCCGAGTACCTACGAGAACTGCGAACCCAGATTGCCCAATTCCCATTGGAGAGCGCTAATTTGAAACAGAACTTTTCTGCATGAATTGGAATCGAGGTTCCGTTCTTTGGCAGTTTTTGCCCACCACACCGCCGGCACCACCACCGCCACTGACTTGGCTGTTGAGGATCAAACTTGGGTTTCGATTGCACTAAGTTTAACGAGCAACTTTTGAATTTAACTTAATTTCTAAGATTCGTTGAACTGTGAATTTTGCACCTGAAAGGAGAAAGAGAGAGCACCAGCACCAGTGCCAGTCAGTCGTCCTTTCCACGGCAGAAGTGCAGAAAAGTCAAATCATAACTGCTGTTTTTAAGTTGTCCGATTTTCGGGAGATTGTAGCATTTACTTTGTCTGAGTGGGGGTGCCGGTGCAGTGCACTTCCGATAATGGGACGATGGGGGATAAACGATTCAGCAAAATGGGTATCGATTAAACGTGCGACAATGGAGATGGAGAGTTCGCAACTGCGGCAGAGTATAGTTGCAAAGGTTCTTTTGGTAGGAGGTGTCATCTTTGGCAAATCTACTAATGTTCTCTGGATCGTTATGTCGTTCAATTGGCTACGTGATGTTGTCATTTACATAGCGAATGTGAGAACGCCGTTTGTATATTTGAAAAGAGTGAAGGTCCGATAATCGCCTCTTGTGGCACTCCATATTGAAGTCTGCGAAGTAACGAGTATACTTACGATACTTACGAGTATCTATTTTCACTCAATATCACAGTCCGAGGTGGACTTGGAGGTATATGCCGCACTTTACCAAAAAGGTAAATATCGTGGCAAAAATACTAAATATGATGTTTTATTTTCATTATTTAGTTTTTCATTTTTAATAGAAATACGAGTAGTTATAAACGAAGCTTCAAAAACAGGAAACAAAGTAATTTTTTGTTAACTAGTTTGACTTATAGAGCTTTTCAAAGTTGGTCAATTTTGTTGTAGAGTAAAAAGCAAACAGAAAAAAAACAGCCCAAGTGCGAGTGTCACTCGCGCACCGAAGGTTCCGTATTTGGCTAAAGTCCAACACATCAGATATTATTTGAAATCTATATCATTAAATCTTTCCCCTCTTCATAAATTCATCACAATTTAGTTTAATTTAATTACTTAATATTTTTACTCTCAAAAATTACTCGCACATGAATCTCATTTTCTAATTATTACCTATAGTACCCAACCCACGGTTCTTGAGATAGACCTGGTAACAAAATTGGCTTAGTGGGTTCGGACAGACAGACAGACAGACAGACGGAGAGACATCCGAGCGAAACTAATAAGGTTACGTTTTTTCCCTTTGGGTACGGAACCTTAAAAACGAACTTCTTAATTTTGATGACTGAACAATGACCTTATATTTTTAATAAATAAAATACAAAAAACACCTTTTTCTTAACACTTTTGTTGGTTTGAGTAGAGCTACAAAAAAATTCTCACGAGTTCCCGCAGAAAATTGACCACGACAGTTGACCCTTACTATTTGTTAAACCATATGCAAAATTGAAGCTGCAACTAAAAGCAGTGTTGGAAGAAATTGTAATTTGCTTAAAGTCGTGTTCCCAGTGCTTACATTTTGGATTTAAAAGCAAATTTACTTATAGAAAACTATTTTGTTAATTAAATTATTTCTATTATTTTGATCCTTAAAAAATCTACAAATTTCAACGCAAGTTTTTTGGGAAGCTTAAATCCTTGTGTTATGTCTTTACATATTATGCAGGTAGGTATGTAAACCATGACAATTAAAATAGCGTTAGTTTTAAAAGGCTTTACTGAAGAGCGGACCGTGCAAACTGAATATCAATATGAATATTCAAAACAGTACCATTTTTGAACATTTTTCAATGTCTCGAATTCTCAAGAACTTGTAACTTTGATCCAAAACAAATACGAACAAGTCAAAACGTTGAAGCGACAAAAAAAACTCCAAAATTGTACTCTCGTTATAAAAAAATGGATGAATTGTGTTTTAGTCTAAAAACAAGATTTCTTTCAAAACACGAAGAATTTTTGAACGGAACATTTACAATCAAATGTGATGAAATTGAAGACAGTGACGATGAATACATCAAGAGCAAGGCCTTCAAAATCCTTAGATGAATGTTCAGAATACACAAAAAAAAAAAGGAAACTATTGGAAGCTACTACGGGCAATAGTTCGACAAAAGCGGACATCGCAAAAGCAGTTTTCAATGCAAGCCCAATACGAGTGCATCTGATAAAGGTGAGTATATGTACATACAACTCAAAGTGATCCATAAAATACGATGGATCTTCCGGGAAAATTATTTTTGATCGCCCTGTGTAATTAAATTATATAAAATTAAATAGTCGCACACCCTTTTTTTTAACAAGATTCGTAAAATTTGACCTGTTTTTTTTTTTTTCTTTAATTCCTTTTTCAAAGAAAATCTTACCTCAGCCTTAGATTTAGAAACACCCTATGAAACAATTTTCTTAAAAATCACAACTTGTATAGGCTTGAAAATTTGCTTTAAGAGGAAAAAAAAAATAATAGCGATATATCTTCAT
This sequence comes from Cheilosia vernalis, assembly GCA_949126925.1. Lineage (NCBI taxonomy): Eukaryota > Metazoa > Arthropoda > Insecta > Diptera > Syrphidae > Cheilosia > Cheilosia vernalis. The sequence goes on along the minus strand of OX421361.1, from coordinate 14,653,157 downwards.
ACGTTCAAAAGTTATGATTTTAGCAACAAAAAAAAAAGTTATTTTGTACAACAGTGCGCCCCTGCAACTCCTCCATTGTGGACATTTTGTAGATGAGCCTCACTAATTAGCTAAGTGCCTTTAGTTGCACACTACAATCCGCTAAGATTTTATGGATTGGCTACACTTTTTTGTTTGTCATACCGATTACGGAGTTATTTCTGATGATCGCACTGACAACCGAATTGATCATCTCAAATTGCAGCAGTGGTCACGACGGAGGAATACGAAGTCGGGAGTGACGATCGTTTATTACTTACAAGATGAAAGACACGTATATCAAGCAACAGAAAATAAAGCAATCACAACCAAATGCAGCATAATCCGCAAGCCATGCGTCGCAATTTGCCCGCCACACAGGGCATCGTCCCTCAACGAAATTGGAGATCCAAAACCATTGACGAAATGTGGGTGAAACGTAAGGTGTTTTTATGGAACCTCTATCCGAAAGTGTGCCTAGATAGTCTAGAGCTAAAGAGACTACTGGGAGGTAACGCACATCGATCCATAAGATATTTCAAGTAAAAAGCGCTCCTTTCAATGGAACTCCGAAGCAGACGTGGGACAGGCAATTATTGGGCAAAACTAACAAAGGAAACGGACAGAAGTCTAGTAAATTCATATCAGCTTTACAGAGATGGAAGTTAATTTTTGTTCTTTATGTGACTATAGTTTCGGTGACCGGATTATGAGGCCCCAGGTTCTCGGTACCGAACCTGCAAACTGCGATCAAAGCCAACAAAGGTGGTGAGTTCCCCAAAGCAGGGCTCGCCACAATGACAAATATTTAACTTCCGTGAATGCAGGTCATTTAGGAAAATAAAATTCCAGGTATTGAAAAGAAGGACCTTTTGCATGATGATCTTAAAAAATGCAACAACTGTCCTCAAAAGGCACATTGCTCGATCGGACGTCGATCTCATTAGAAATACAAATAAATAGCTGGCGCTAAAGGTCCGCATAGGTACTCTACGTCTACTTTCTCATAACTATATTTGTTTTGTGTTTGGTCTTATTTCCGCGACCTAATCCGAACCAAGTCCGAACGGTTGAATTCAGAAGCTCATTCAAGACAGTTCGCAAGAGGTGCATCGAAAAAAAATTGCCTTAAGAAGTAATATACGAGTATTTCTTTCCGTGAATCGATCTACGTTTCGATTCCCTCTCGATCAGTAGTCCAGCACACTAAGCATTGCTCCGAAATGTTTCAAACTCCTTTTGTTGCAGGACAAGCACATTTTGGGGCTCGCGTCGTGGGGACAAATTTTACAATCCTTTTCTGACTCAGTTGGACACACCCACTAGCATGACACTGAAAACAAAAAATGAAAGCGAACCCCAGCTTTCGTCAGAAGAGAATAAATATGGATTTTGACTTGAAAGTAGATGAACCTTGTTCAAAGCGCGATTCTGAAATGTTTTATGAAAAAATCACGTTCCTTGCTGTCAGCCTAGCAGAAGTGGGCCCAGCTACTTACGTGTGCTATGGAAAAACAGGCTTTTTAGGGCAGGGTGTCAAAAAATTCACCAATGACTTAACTGGATCAGCGGGACTCCGAATAGTAATGCAAACGGGAGGTAGGTAGACATCTCGCTGTGCTGCATGAATATCATCGACTTATAGAAATACGTAGGTATATTCCTTAAGGTCTTTTAAAAGAGCCTATGTTGCACGTTAGTCATTCGTTTTTTGTTTTGATTATGATATTTAGGAAGTCGGCGAGTCGCCTTGCCTACGTAGGTTTTGGTATTAGGCCTTAAAAGCCTCAGTTAAGTCGCTACCGATCTTGATGCAGCAGCGAGAGTCTCCTCCATGGTGGAGAAATGTAAAAAAAATTAGAGGCACTGTTTTTTAACTTTACGTTTTGGCAGGGCGACTGATATCTCCACAGTTGACACGGTTAGAGACAGCTCCTTTCTTGTGAACCTAGCAAACTAAGACACATCGTACCTACCTAATGAAAAAACTCACACCTCAACACAGTCTCCAAATTGTTAAGTTTTCGAAAATTAGCCCTTTGTGAAAACAAGGTTATTATTGACAGTTTCAGTGGACAGCTAAATTGCCGTATGTCGGGCCTGTCAACTTATTGAGAAGCTCTTTTAAGACAGCTATACTCTCGGCTGTTTTTCAGACATTCGCGAGAGGTGGCGCAGTGGAAAGAAACCCTAAGTTGGATTTTGTTTTTTTTTAGGTGTTTGTTTAACATGAACAAAAAACAAGTCTTAATGAGTCTTGTGGGCTTTGCGGGTTTTAAATTTAATTCTACAACCAATTTTTTTATATTTCAAAGTCCGACAGAGGTTTGAAATATTTTCGAGCCAAATTCCATCGAAAGAACAGCACGTTACTGTTGCCCGGTGGAAGAAAGGACCACTTTTAAATATTTTCCCAAACAATGGATGCACCATATTTCATCCATGGACTGTCTATTCTCCTTCTGCGACATAAACATAAAATTCCTTACCGTTTTCCGGCCGGGACACGCCACCTTCCATACCCGCAATCACATTCAAACACCCACCACTGTGTACGGTGTACTCGTGTCTATATAGAAAACTGTCAAAAGATGAAATGTGAAAATGAGAAACAGCGAAACTTCTACCCATTGTTTGAGCTTCGAATAGCCCATATTTTGTGGGACCCCCAAAAATTACCGCACGCATTATTTTACTTACGTTTTACCTACGCATTTCACCCAAACAAAAGCCATACATACTGAACAATCTATGGGCATGTTTTTAATATCACTAAAACCGCACCAAGAGATAAACGGCGCTCTGAAGTTGGCCAACACATTTGCGCTCACCTTTTAAAGATTTATTCGCGATGTGACTGATAAGGCACAGGCCGAACATTACGCCGAAGCGGCTTTATGGTGATAGCTCGAGAAACGCTCGCTTTCGCACGTGCCACCAACCCAAAAAGAAAAATACATAAAGCAAGCTGCAAAGACAAACAGCATAATTCCCATTTCAGTTTTCATTCACGTCGGTCTCGGTCCCCCCTTTCCTCATTTGTCGACGAATGGATTTTTTATGTTGTTTTGTTCGTCCTTCCGTCCATGGCGTTCTGGCTTCCTGCAGTAGACACCATGCGGCCCGGTCCGGCCCGTATTGTTTGCTTCTAATGTGCTGCCTCATGACCGTTAAGTTCATTATTTGATCCACTGAATTCTGATGCGGAGGTTGAGGGATAAGAACTCATTACGGGCCATATCTAAATTATGAATATAGTGAATGGTCGGGGGCCGGGTCGGGCTAATAGAACTCTAGCTCTAGGTCATTTGTTCATTAAAGCAAGAGGACATATTCGGGGTGGAGGCAAGTGGTTGTGAACATTGGCGCACACATTGTGTGTGGGCTTAGTGTTTGATGTTTTCCTTGTGATAAAGAAATGCTCCTTATGCTCGTTTAATGTCACCGTTGCATGAAAGGTTCTCCAGGGGGAGAGCATACATATACTCTCCTATATGTCTGGGGGAAATTACTGAAAGTCCCTTAATTGCGTTAAGACAGAGTGGCATACGCAGCACGCACACGGCATGTACACATACCCTTATGCGCTTCTGGTGATTAAGACGCGTTAAGCAGCCGAGAAACTCATAAAAGCGTCTAAGCCCAAGACGAGTCTGTGGAGTGTGTTTGTGTTTAACGCAATATTACGTCGAACAAAGGTGGCAAGTGGAGTGGAGTGCATTCCATGGGGGCCCTATGGAAACTATTTTTACCGTCTGTCTCGACGTGATGCAATAAATGCCTCAAGTCAAAATTTAAACGATGATTCGGGGTAGTAAACCTTAAGAAGCGTATAATTTAATTCGCAATTCCAGGAGTAATCGTCTTTCGATTTTTACTACGGGACTTCAAAAGTTAGATAGATGAGCTGTAAAAGGTAGTTAAGTTGTCGAGGCTTTCAAAATATTCGCTGAGGTAGGGTGAGTTGCACTTTAACGATAGACGATGTTATATCTTTTTCTTTTCGATTTGGAGTGGGGGCTGAAAGTACCTTCCAAACGTCCCGCTGATCAACCAAAAGTCGTTGGTAAAACTTTTGGATACCAGTAAGCAAAGCACTAGATTGTAGCTTTTTATGTTGCATATGAAACTCTGCAGTCGGCTTCTCCTACGCTACTCTCTGGCGGTACCCGAGCTGTTTACATCGCAAAATATTTAAAATGTAAGATAATAACCTTCTTGGTGCAGGGACCTTGTGAGCTGCTGATTTTTCAGACTTGAACTCTTCGATTTTTGAAATTCATTTTGGACTTTGCTATGCCAAAAGATTGCCTTCCCTACTATGTGTATAAGCGTTACTCTTACTCATCTCCACAGCTTCTGATCCGTTCCACACCACTATTCATGGTTGGGTATAATTTGCAGCCACGAATCCTAAGGATGTATCGCAGATAGCTGAATTTGTAACCGTCCAGCTTTCACGGGCACACAAAAGCACGGATTCCACGGTTGGTTTGAAAAGAGTCAACCTTAAGCGTATTGCTATTTGACAGAAGTCAGGGGTTGAATTACCGCATTCGTGATAGAATTTGTTATTGTTTTGGTTGTAAAGTCCATAAAATTCAGTGATGTATGGCTCGCTCACGGATGCGCTAAATTCGGCCCTAGTTTAACAAAGTCAACGAGACCTTTATATATTTCTCTTTTAAATTGTACCTCTGTTTGGGAAACATTTGATCTAAAATTTACGTGGGAGCTGAACACCTCGAATTTGTCAATTGACGTCTTTGACAGAGTGAAAAATCCGCTGACGTGTAGAGCGGCCCAGATTTTTCCGGACTGCCTATAGCCTTGGCACGTGGTTATTCGACCTGGTTGATAGGAAGTAGTCGTCATAGGGATACTCATAATTTGATTCCATATTTATCTCTGATGGTAGCCAACACATTTCACAGTAAAAGGTGTATTTCTCCGTGTCTACTCAACAGCGTTGCCGTTTGGCTCCTTTTTGTGCCTCAAGACCCTTGACCCACACTTCCTTAAAAATTATCAATATGGTCCCTTTTTTCAGTCGAAGTAAGATTTTATTCTTTATATTGGCAAAGGAATGCAAATATGCAAAAATAAGTATTTCGTAATGAATGAATTTGTTGTATTAGTATTTTATGTGGAGGCCCCCTTTTTTCGGCTCGTGCCCCCCTTTTATCCCCTTTTTGAAATTTATTGAAAAAGGGGCAAAGTCGCTCCCCTATTCCACTAGAAAGACTGGTTGAGCTTACCATTCAGGACAAAATATATCGCTCCACTAATGACTCGTACTTCTTTGTGACAGCAACCGAGACGAGGTCGCTATATACCTTCATGATTTACTCGGTCTAAGGGCTTTCAAGAATCCGCCTTGAATTCAGTTGAGTAAATACAATACATCGGTACAACAGTCTCATAACGGACGGATTCGAATCCAAAAGTATGAAGCTTTCTCTGGACAGTTAGAGTCTTTAATGTTTGTCAGAAGCTCTCAAGATGTGGTGTGATTTTTTTGGGGTACAACCGGAGACCCTGTACCTCAAAAGTCCAGCTCAATAATCACTGAGTCACATCTCTGATGATTTCTAAGACATACTAATATGTAAAATGTTGGTAGTCGCAGTGTTGATGATTGTGCTGGACTACTGAGCGAACGGTGTCAAGTTCGATCCCTGAAAGAGCACATCACATATTACTTCCTAAAATTTTTTTTCCAATGCGCCACGATTTGCGAACTGTAATGAAAGGACTTCCCAATGCAGCCATTCCGATTTGGCACAAATTTGTAGGTGTCTTCCATTTGTCCTAAAAAATATCAACTCTCCCAAAAGGTTGTGAGAAGCTAAACTTCGCGTACCTATACCGAGCTGTTGCGCCAACTACATATTTCCTTTTTTTTTTAACCACAGACACCCCTTCTTCTGCCATCGCAATTGTTCGACGCGTTGCTAGAATGAGTTGGTGCAATTGTTGAAATGCTGTGGGTTCTAACTCAGCAAATGACAGCTCTAAGACTGGAGTGCCGATTCAATAAATTTATTACGCACCTATTTGAATATGTTTTTATGCAGAAAAAAAAAAAAAACAATCTAGAGCGAGCTCATTTTTTTCATGCACATCTCCATCGGCCGACACCTCCATAAAACGCCATTTAACTTACAAAAAAACTAAGCTCACCTTCGTCACGCGTTTAAAATATCGTTTCTCTCCGCTCTGACATTAGACCACAAGACCAAAACGACCGACGACCAAATTCCTAGAACCTGCATTACTTATCACTTATTTGACGTCGTCGTCGGCAATTTGGTGTGTAGTTGGTGGATGGTAGCTAAGATTCTGCTTGTCATAAATGGCCTCAGCCTGTCGATATCCATTTTTGTGAAAGGTACATCCCAAGCCGTCATTTAGCTGTCGGTTAACGTAAATGAAGATATTGGAAAAATTGAGAAGGGATGACGTCCATCCGGGATTGGAAACAAACTATAATCCGCGTAGGATAAAGATCGCTGTAATGGGTTCCTATTCCAACACTCCTATCGCAGTTAAAACTCTGAAGGTTTTTTTTTTTTTCTTGCTCCATTCCAAGTATTGATTTTCTGTTTTTATACTGTGTTGACGTTTGATTGGAAGAGTTGTACCATACGTCGAGTCAATCAAAGTCGCGTTGTTTTTGGGCGAGAGGGGGGGCGCAACTCACTAGAGATTCGAGATTGAACCCTCTCTATCGGTGCGTGTGTTTTCTTTGAACGAATGTTTTCATCAATGAATTTGTGTCCACACAAAGTCCTTGTCCCTTTTTTTTTGTGCTGGTTGGTTCGGGTTTTTCCTCGTATTCGTACTTAATTTCGACGGAGAAAAGTGCTCTTAACCTGTCAGTTGGGTTTTTAGTTAAAAAAAGTGTTTACAAAGGACCGGTTTAGGGTGAAGTGGAGCGGTAGTCGGCGTGGGTTTTATTATCAGATTCTGTTCACCAGAATGCGATTTTTTTTTTCTGTAATCTTTGACAGATGAAATCAGCTATTTAGGCATTTAACACGGTTGGTTTGTCATTGAGGTTAGATTATGCGAAGTTGTCGCTGTGGTTGAAAGGAAAGGGATACATCAGAGATGTCGGGAAAATTACTCGAAAATTAGCCTCAATCGGTGGCAATGTCTCGGAAGAGTAATTGAGGTTCAATATATGTACGAACCTGCGCAGCCTTATCTACAAGTGAGTTTTACAGCTGCTGGTTAAGTTTTCCACTGCGCGAATGCTGATAGTTTGAAGACTTGATTGAGGAACTATATTTTAATTTTGAGGGGAAGAAGTAGAAGTACAAACATTGGGAAGTGCTCGTTTATAGGTAGGTATTTTGGGCAACTAATATTTTGGGAGTTTGAAGATTCCCATCAAATATCGTCACCTTTCAGAGTTGTCTGCAATCTTTCTTTTCGATAGGATCTTTTGCCTGATATCTATTATCTTTGCAATGGCTTGGCATCTACACGAAGGCTTCGTCTTGGGAACGTAGGCTAAGTCTTCATTGTCGTCTCGAACCTGGCTCCTAGGACTCCAATACACTGCTTCCTGGATATTTTTGTCGATTCGTCAACAGTTAATCGTCGAGTTAATAAATTCCACGTGTTTGATCAGCCTTGACACGATGCCAATTTCTGCCACTGACATTTAAAGAGATCTTGGTGACAATTTCTTCATGTATGCAAAAAGTTGATAGACTCTCGACTTGAAAAATGGTCCGTCTTCTCCAGCATTTAGTTTAAGTATTCAAATTTGGTCCATGGTCGAACTATTAGGCCGTCCAGGTTTTTTTTGGGTTGTTCTCTAATGTTTCTCTATTTCTTTCTCAAAAATCCTAATCTTGACATGTCAGGCAGTCCCAACTGCTTGTTCGCCGCCGTGCTCCTATTCCCCGATCGGATTGGGTACTAGGACAGCGTCCATACCATAGCATTAGTTCAAAATTCCCTTGAAACACTAATTCTAAAGACCTCGTTGTAGATCATAGCTTCCATAAAGTGATGGCCCTAGTACAGACCCTTGAGGAAAGCCAAATACTAATATGTAGTATTTTCCTTACTCGGTTTCATTCGAGATCTCTTTCTTTCTTGGTTTCTGTTCTTCTGTTCATTCTTATCGATTTTAGAGAACTCCTCGCGGAATCGATAATCGCAGTCTCCAGCCTACCTTTTATGATGATACGAGCTCAAGTACTTGTCCTCATGATGTAGCCGTAGCTGACCCAATTTAGCTGCAAGAATAAACCTCTTCCAATGCGACCAGGAAAAAAAGAGACGAGTCATGAGCTCGAAGCTATATGAACTTTCCGTCAATAGTTTCCAAGTCTGAATAGCTGGAGCAATAAATTATGCCCTCAGGAAGGTCCCGTTCAATAAAGGTACCCTAGGCCCAGCTTCTTACAGCCTTTCGTAGTATGTGGGGTTCTTATTTTTGTGGACAAATTGAAAGGACTTACAGTCTTATGCCGAGTCCTTCAGTTACTCCATGGCCATTTGTATGGCGTTCGTAAGAGTTGGCGCAGTAATTTGTGTTTTCCGGCTTTTGAACCACTTATACCTACTTCCTTTTCAAATTAATAGAGCCGTTACCAATTTTTCCTAAATAATTGCAACCCTCTGCGCGATTTTTAGGTCAACGTAAAAGTCTTTTAAACAAGGGTATTTGTCGGGATTCATTGGATAGCTCGGTGAAGCTTCTTGTTTGCACTCTTAAATATTAGTCCTCAAAACCGTTCTCGCTGTTGCAAATCGTGCGTTAAGCTCACTAGACCTGGTTTATTAAAGCGCTAGTATAATCTCTTTTGCTCGGTGACACTCCGCGCTATGAGGTCCGCTTTTTATATGTCTCTGAGCTCCTAGTCTACCGATTGTAACCTCACTTAAGTCACTTAGCAATGCACTATCAATTTAACAAGGCATATCCATTATCCAGGCTGTATGTATATTATTTCTTAACAGCTTTTCCCTGGAGCTTCACGGAAAAAATTTTAAGATCAAATCAAGAAAAATGAGCGCAGAATCACGAAAAGTTTGTCTAGTTTTAGAGCTTAGCTCAGGATTTACTGATTCACGACTTCTTATTCGCAATTTTAGAAATTGTAAGAAGTGAAGATATTGACCCCCAAAAATCGTGAATCAACACTTCTCATTGTCAATAATGATCAAACGAGAAATACATTATTGCCATAACCGATCGCAATTTTAAACAAGTAGTTATAAATTTGATATTACTATGGTTGTGAATTGCAAAAACATTTCGCAATTTACCACTTCTCTGTAGTAAATTTGATTTCATCCCTTACCGAATTGCAACCATTTAGTCTTGAATTGCAACTCATTAGTGCTGATTTGCTATTCTGTAGTTGCAATTTACAAATTCTTAATCGTTAATTACAACTTCTTTTTATCAATTTGCAATTCATATTTTGCAATTTGCAATTCATATTTTGCAATTTACAATTCTTGAGTAGGTAGTGATTTGAGGCATCACCGTCTTAAATTAAAAACGTTTTATCGTGAAATTAGAAAACTTTATTTTCAATTTACAACTTATATCTTGTGATTTACAATCAGAATTCATAGTAGTATTTTATATTTTTGTTTCCTCTTGATATCCTTGAGAATCATATGACGCCATATCGTCCGGAGACAACGGGATTTGTCTGGGGTGGTTTTTCTGTCTATGCTGAAATTGTTAATACACGCAAATTGTTTAGAAGAACTTGTATTGATACGAACCTTAAAAAACCTTTTCGACTGCACACTTTAATATCCATACCAATTTACTTCTTTCCTAATAGCGAGACATATCTTCATTCTGAAAAAAATAAAAATACAGATTTATATACCTACTTTAGTTTAATTTTTTTCCATTATTAAATAGGTACTTACATGATATATACACTGCCGCTCATTTGAATAGGTTCAACTTTTTGTTCACCTAACTGTTAGCCTCTCTTCATATATATTGCAATGACACATATTTTTTATACATGTAATGAAAGAGCATCATTATGCGCTTAGTTTGACAGAAAAAATGTTGTCTTAAAGCTTACCGTTATTCTCACACGGTGGCTTGACTAAATGCATTCATAAAAACAAACACATTTTTTGGTTCATTTGAATAGGTTCAAAAGCAAAAAATTAAGTTTTCGTGTAGTTGCGTCGGTGAATTGTACTAATTTTTTTTCGGCTAATAAACCTTATTGTGTTCATCTGTTAACGACGAAAATGGGTAGCGGAAAATCTTTAAGCGAGTAAGAAAAGGGCAAAATAAATGCATTTCGAGAATTTGGCCTAAACCAACGATGCATGGCGAAAAAAATTAACAGAAGTCAAAATGTAGTAAGTGGTTATTTGCGGAATGTTGAACAGTACGGAAAAAAAATGAAAGGTGGAAGTTATAGCGTCACATCAAGTGCCGATAGACGTGCAGTCATCAGAGCAGCATCCAATTCTCATGATTCCGCGTCAAAAATTAAGACAAAAATAGGTGTAAAATGTAGTTTGGCGACAGTAATACGGTTGATTAAAACTGCTAAAAATTTAAAAAGAAAAAAATTTAAAAAAAAACCACCAATAAATGAATCGAGACAAGAAATTCGTCTCCAATTTCGTAAAAAATACATGTCGTGGAAGTCGTAGTGGCAAAAAGTGATTTTTCAGATGAAAAACAAATTAATTTAAAGGGCCCCGACGGGTATAATTATTATTTTCATGACCTTCGAAAAGATGAACATTATTTAAATTTTTTTCATCTGAAAAATCACTTTTTGCCACTACGACTTCCACGACATGTATTTTTTACGAAATTGGAGACGAATTTCTTGTCTCGATTCATTTATTGGTGGTTTTTTTTTAAATTTTTTTCTTTTTAAATTTTTAGCAGTTTTAATCAACCGTATTACTGTCGCCAAACTACATTTTACACCTATTTTTGTCTTAATTTTTGACGCGGAATCATGAGAATTGGATGCTGCTCTGATGACTGCACGTCTATCGGCACTTGATGTGACGCTATAACTTCCACCTTTCATTTTTTTTCCGTACTGTTCAACATTCCGCAAATAACCACTTACTACATTTTGACTTCTGTTAATTTTTTTCGCCATGCATCGTTGGTTTAGGCCAAATTCTCGAAATGCATTTATTTTGCCCTTTTCTTACTCGCTTAAAGATTTTCCGCTACCCATTTTCGTCGTTAACAGATGAACACAATAAGGTTTATTAGCCGAAAAAAAATTAGTACAATTCACCGACGCAACTACACGAAAACTTAATTTTTTGCTTTTGAACCTATTCAAATGAACCAAAAAATGTGTTTGTTTTTATGAATGCATTTAGTCAAGCCACCGTGTGAGAATAACGGTAAGCTTTAAGACAACATTTTTTCTGTCAAACTAAGCGCATAATGATGCTCTTTCATTACATGTATAAAAAATATGTGTCATTGCAATATATATGAAGAGAGGCTAACAGTTAGGTGAACAAAAAGTTGAACCTATTCAAATGAGCGGCAGTGTATTTCAGAATGCTTTATAATGGTTAGTACACTCACTATCACTGAGAACTAGTTATACTTAAAAAACGACTGCCTTAAGCAAAGATTAAATACCGACTGTCTTTCGCTGTCGCTGCCCATGATTGCAGCTGTCCAGCAAGCAGCAACACCACAAACATATTATGTATGTATATTGATCCATATAAAGAAAGGATTTCGACCCATGGACTATATATATATATATTTGAGAGATATTCGAATCAGACCACCATTGACGGGTCTCTTTTCGTCTCTCTGCCACTATAAATCTTAGCCAGATAGACTCTCTGGATTTCTCCAGAGTTCTTCCCTGGGTTCGATTCCTAGTGTTAACGCTAGCATCTGTTTATGTGAGATCTGTTTCATCGACTGGGTCTCCACCCAGTGATGCCCCAATATCTTCATTCTTCTGCCAGCCAATGCCGGACATTGACACAGTATATGTGCCGCTGTCTCGGATTCCTCCAGGCATAGTTTGCAGGTATCGTCCTCTCTAAGGCCCATCTTCCTTAAGTGATACCCGAAATTACCATGTCCTGTTGATAAAGCCACCACCCATTTCAGTGTTCCTCGACTCATGCTTAGAACCCTTCTTTGAGTGGAGCAGGTCGGCCATTTAATTGCCATTTTAGACTGTCTACATTGTTCCATGGTTGACCATCTTCTCAGATGTTCTGCCGTGATCCAGTTGTAAATCAGTTGTTCAACCATTCCTCTGCCAATTGAAGAGAATGGTTCTGGTCCCAGCAACTTTTCAGCTGACCCCTGTTTTGCAAGGGAGTCCGCCTTTTCGTTGCCTTCGATCCCTATGTGTCCTCGTACCCAAGTCAGTGTTACTTCATTTTTAGATGAACACTTATTGAGCTTGAGTACACATTCCAGTGCCAACGATGTTGTAATGTTTGCTTACTCCATGCATCTGATCACCGCCTGATTGTCCAGTGCTATAAGGATATTTCTTCCCTCCACCTGACCCTCAAGCAAGTAGTCCAACGCATGCAGCAATGCAATCATCTCAGCCTGGTATACAGAAGTGTGTTTCCCGAGGCTAACGTGACGGGCTAGTTCCAACTCTTCTGAAAAGATACCGGCACCCGCTCTGCCATCCATCATGGATCCATCTGTGAAAATCACTATTTCACCACTTCTTTTTTCTGGAAGTAATCCGTTCTCAATACGAGTTTTGTGATTCCTTTCCATAACACGCACCCTTGTAATCCCATCCATAGGCATGCTCAGCTCCCTAATCTCGTTTTTGACAAGTTCCAGGATCTTCCTATGTCCATAGATGGTACCACGATTGTGCCATTTCGCATCTCGATGCAAACGAAGTGCCGTTAGGGCCGCTGTTTTCTTAATAAATAAGTCCAGCGGTAAGATCCCCAGGATCACTTCCATTGCGCATGTTGGTGTTGTCCGTATTGCACCTGTAACTCCTATACATGCTAAGCGTTGGACCCTATCCAGGTGCTTCCTCACTGTTTTCTGGGAAGCTTTCGCCCACCATACAACCGAGGCATAGGTGATAATGGGTCTAGTTATCATCGTGTACATCCAGTATGCTGACCTAGGCGAGAGTCCCCACCTCTGTCCACATACACGTTTGCACTGATGTAATACCCTTTTTGCCTTCTTGACCTTCTCCTCAACATGGTAGTTCCACGAAAGTTTAGTATCTAGATAGACTCCCAGATACTTGACCTTCGTGGTCGTTGTTAGTTCCGATCCGAAGAGCGTTAAGGGTCGAAATTCCAGATTTTTCCTCTTCTTAGTGAAGACTATTAGATCTGTTTTTCCCGCATTAATGGAGAGCCCTTCTTCCAGACACCACCGCTCAACCACTCTGAGCGCACTCCTCATGATATCTGCGGTGACGTCTATAAATTTGCCTCTGGCCATTATTGCTATGTCGTCGGCATATCCCACTGTGTGAGTGCCAGTCGCCTCAAGTCTGTCGAGAAGAGAGTCCACAGTGATATTCCACAGTGTAGGAGAGAGAACACCTCCCTGTGGGCAGCCCCTGCTAACCCTTCCTCTAAGTTTTGAGGTTCCCGTCTGAATATTTATTGCCCTTGTGTTCAACATATTGTCCACCCATCTTACCACCAGTGGGTTAACCCTACGTTTTTCCAAGGCTTGTTTCAGACTTTCAAAGCATATCTTATCGAAGGCACCTTCAATGTCCATTATGGTGGTCATCGCAATGCCCCCGGTATTTAGCTCTTCCTCCGCAACGCGTACTACTTGATGTAGCGCTGTTTCTGTACACATGCCTGCCCTATAAGCATGCTGCCTACTGTTTAAAGGATACATCTTAAGCGCAGTACTCTCCATGTAGTCCACCACCACCCTTTCCATTGTTTTTAACAGAAAGGATGTTAGGCTAACTGGTCTGAAGGACATGGACTATATCGTTACTGTCGACTACCTGTGCATAAAAAAATTTCACACGTTATGTAGTTAGTTTCCATGGAAATTACAAAAAATATTTTGCAATTTACGACTTCTCTACGTCAATTTACGTTTTCGATTTAAATGTGGTAAATTATTATAAGATTTTATTGATTCATCATTCAGTCGTGGTAAATCACCAAATATTTTTCGCAATTTGAGATAGCAAAGTGGTGTTTACGAAATTTGCCTATTGAAGTTGTAAATTGCTCCAAACAATCTCGCAAATCACTACAAATTAAAGAAGCTCGAATTAATACTTTTAATCGCAAAATGCAACAAACAACATTTGATATTTTTCGCCGTTTTCACTGACAAATTACAAATTTTTATATCAATTCAAGAAAAAATCGTTGTGATTTGCGAAAAATATACGATTCGTGAATTACAACTCAAAATGTTGCAATTGGTGATTTTCAATTCTTTCCGTGATAGCGCGCTTCTCAAGCAGGCGACTGAAAACCATCAGCTACTGACTAGCTTGTAGTCGGAAACACGTATCGGTTTATTCGAATTGGTGAACTCGACTCCATATTTTCAACCAGTCTTCAAAAACCCTCACATCCCCCACTCCAACCGGTTTTTCTCTCTGTAATAATAAAATAATCAGCAGCCAATAAAACTTGTAAAAATGCACGGTAGTAGCTACCTCCACGAAGGCAGCCTCATTAAACAAACATTATGCACCAGCACCAGGTCCTTCTAGCCGCCGCCCTACACACATCTTTAGTTCGTTTTTCAATTCGGTAATACGATTTTAATTCCATCGATTAGAATCAGTTTCTGGTTTTCCATAAAACCTGAGCGCATAATTTAAAATCTCATTAGCAATTTGGAGCAATATATATCCATAAGTGGACGTTTATATATACACACACAGCCACCGCGGAAGACTTTAAGACACTTCACACGGATTTCCCCATAAAAGAAACTAAAAATACACTCAACTACGAGTATATGTAACCCAACCGAACCCAAACCATGGGCGTTTATGTTTTCCCATTCATTTCCTGTCTCAATGTGACACAACCCAGACACACAGCGACGCAACCGCCATTAATCACCACCCAAATGAGTTTCCATTTCCTTGCTCGTTCTACTCCTATCCGTATACTCTAAAGGAGAACCTGAAAGACGATACAACCAAGACCAGTTTTCGGTGTCGAAATTTTAAGATTACACCCAAAGCCGACATTTGACATGCATTTCATTTGTATATGGCAAGGATATGAAGTGACGGGAATACCTACCTTACCTAGTGTGTGCGTGGATATAAGGGGTTCCATTATTTTTATTTTTTTATTTTAAAACCAGGCGAATGTGACTGCTGACTCTTATTGGTGTAATAGATTTGCGGGAAAGAAGACCCCAAGGCCTATAAATTCTTGCGACTATGCAAACGCAAACGAAAACACAAAAAAAAAAAATAAAAAGTACCTACCTATCTCCTTATGTATTTGCCACACGTGCTTGACCCATAAAACAATAAATGACAGCCAGCGTGTACAAAGTACCATTGCGTGTCTTCCCGAAATTAAAGTTGTTATCCTTTTTCTGTATCGACCGTATAGTTGTGTGTGTGTGGGAAATTTATCTGCAGGTACGAAAACAAAAAGCGCGCAATATAGGATTGTGTTTTTCCGTTTATTTTTATTCTCGTCGTCATCGTGTGGTGGCACGACGACGACGACGACGACGAATAGGTAAAGGTATTCCGCACGCGACATTCATGAATTCGGGAATCAATTTTGCTAGAATGTCCTGCGGATGGTGGTGGGTTTGTATGGGAAGAGACATCTCACGCGATATACACAACCCCGTCAGGAGTTGTCATGAAGATGTGGATAGATGTTATAGGGAACGAATTTTCAATAAAAGGAAGCCCGAGAACAATAAAAAATGAAAACGAAAACAAATAGATCGAGTGGCGTATTATCGTTTATAATCCTTTGCCAGGGACGACCGACCTACGACGATAGAGACAGTCGGTGTGGGTATTTGTATGCAGCTTGCAATTGCTGCCATCGAATCTGATGACAACAAAAGGAACTGCCGTCTGCTTCACAATGACGAAATTTACGAGAGAAGTTTTGAAAAATATCCCTGCATTAACTTGGGTTGTGTTGTTTTGTCGGAGATGCTTTCGGGGGATTCATTGACCCCCATATCCCACCCTCGCTTTGACAAGAGCAAGAGTGGACTGGTTCAATAACCCGCTGTGGCGAAATGTGTTTAAACCACGCAACGAGTTCGTTATTGTGAATGCATTTGCAATGTCGTTTTTAGGTACCTGTACCTGGATCCCATACTCCTTTGGTTCGCTGTAGCTCCTCTTGGATATAGGAGGGTATTCATAGGAAAGGTTTGGTCGAACACGGTTTCTAGAGTAAGTATTGTAAAGAACTTAGTCAACGAACTATGTCTATTATTATTTATTGCTGTTTATAATGAGCAAGTAGTCCCAAGTTTAATTCCCGACGAACAAAATTCCATTTTAAGGTTTTATCCACTGCGCCACCTGACAAACCCAAATTTTAACTGTCAAGAAAGAGCTGCTCAATTAGCCGTTTAGACTCTGGTTAAAATTGTGGTTCCTCAAAAATTGTTCGATGTCTCATGTGTCCTATAAGGAGCGCTTTTGAACTCTTTGAATTTTTACCAGTGTTGCAACAACCGCAATGGTCATTCTATTTTTACTGTCGGCGTCGGTGTCGAGTTGGTCCAGTTTAATTGGGTTCAACAAAATACTGAACCTCTAAGAAAGATACCTCAAACTTCTCAAACTTATTTAATATTTGTGCCGGTTGTCATTATTGCAGTATATTTCTTCGGTCCAATGGGTGTTTTTACTCCAACGCCATCTTGGGAAGATTTTGCTGGTCCTTTCATTCTCCAGATTATTTTAGGTACACACGGCACCTTCATGGCTACGACTGAAAATAAAATCCTGGTATATTTGCTAAAAATGCGGGTTCATTCAACAATTTTTTTCTCAATATGCGTCCAACAAAATGTGTATCAGATTGACATTATATTATTAATAAGTTTTACCTTGTCTTAAAAAAAAAATGTTGTGTTAGCAAAAATCATTTCTTGTGCATATAAAAAGAATTTGTTAAATTTATTCATCAATACGTTGCCAATCTTACAAAAAAGATTTGCCAATTATATTGTCAAATCAACAATAATTAACTGTTGCAAAGAAATTTATCAATTTGGTCTTTATCTTTTTGTCGAATTAACAAACAAAATTGTTAATAATAAAAAAGTAGTTTGTCAATTCAGTTATTAAGTTTTGTTAAATCGACAGCAAATATTGTTGATTGTACAAAAATAATATCTGAGCATTGTATTATTAAAGTATTATTAAATGACACGCAAAACAAATAACTTTAATAATTAGATTTATTAAAAAAAATTGTTATACAAGTTATTATATACCTATTTGTATACAAAAAAAAAATAATTTTGACCTCAAATTCATTAAATTTCAATTTTGATCGATACTTATGAAAGTATATAGTTCATACCTACTAACGGGTGATTTTTTTAAGAGGTTTAGAACTTTCTAAAAAAAAAAAACACAAAAAATTCGAAAAAATGAATGAAATATTTATTTGAATCGATAGTTTGGACCTTGCAATTTAATGTTTAAAGATAATTTCATGCAAATGTTGACCGCGGCTGCGTCTCAGGTAGCCCATCCGCTGAGTCCAATTTTGGCATACTCTTTCACACATATCGGCCGGTATCTCACGAATGAATGCATGGATGTTAGCTTCCAGTGCGTCAATCGAAGCGGGCTTGTCCCTATACACATTAGCCTTGACATACCCCCACAAAAAATAATCTAATGGTGTCAAATCGCACGATCTAGGCGGCCAATTGACCGGCCCGAAACGTGAAATTAACTGTTCACCAAACTCGCCTCGCAATTGCGCCATTGTTTCGCGTGCTGTGTGGCATGTGGCACCGTCTTGTTGAAACCACATATCATGCAAGTCAAGAACTTCCATTTCGGGCAAAAAAAAGTTTGTTATCATCGCTCGGTAGCGTTCACCATTGACAGTAACGCTGCGATTCGCATCATCTTTGAAGAAATATGGCCCAATAATGCCGCCGGCCCATAAACCGCACCAAACAGTGGCTTTTTCGGGATGCATTGGTAGCTGTTGCAATGCTTCTGGCTGATCTTCACTCCAAATGCGGCAATTTTGCTTATTTACGTACCCATTCAACCAAAAATGAGCCTCATCGCTGAACACAATTTTTCGATAAAAAAGCGGATCCTCGGCCAGCTTTCCAAGAGCCCTTTCACCAAAAATTCGGCGTTGTGGTAGGTCGGCTGGCTTTAGTTCTTGCACCAGCTGTATCTTAAAAGGCTTTACGCCCAAATCCTTCCAACAAAGGCCTAACTGCTGGGAACGGCGCCGAATCGACATTTCGCGGTCTTCTGTCACACTAGCTGATACGGCCGCAATATTTTCTTCACTACGCACAGTACGTAAACGTGTTGGTGGTTTAATGTCCAACAAAGTAAATTTGGTGCGAAATTTGGTCACAGTCTTCCGAATAGACTGCTCAGAAGGTCGAGAATGCCGATCATAAAATGGAAGCAGCGCGCGATGAACATTTCGAACCGAGCACGAATTTTGATAGTCAAATTCAATAATTTGCAAGCGTTGTTCATTTGTAAGACGATCCATGGTTAAATTGCAAACCAAACTGAAGCTGTTTGATAGTGACACAAGGTACTAAACACACGTCAGCTGTCAAAACCAGTGTTGCCAAAACCAAACCAGCTAAAAAATCACCCGTTATATTAACGAAACAATAAATATACGTTTTATTTAAATCACTTCAAAATTGTGTTCTATATTTCCTTATTTTTATATTCTGAAAAATCTTAAACAAAATTTATGTCTTATCTACAAACATTTTTTTCACTTCAGCAAAATCTTTGTAATTTTGATAATCTGTATTTTGTTTGACCAACAAACATTTTGAATAAGTTTTGTCATCTTCACAAAAATTTGCAAAAGTCATTTTTGGTTCTGTTCTTATAGATAGGTATAATAAAAACTTCGCTTTCGAGTGGATGTGACGAGTTTTAACCCCTCACCTCAGCCGCTGAATAAAGACAGAAACTTTACTTTGCTGACACGAAGTTCAGGCAGCATATTGACAATGGTTTTAAGTTAAGCAATATTACACCAGGAATAGGTACCTATATAGCACAAGCATCGGTACTTCGACTTTATCTTCGAAACATAATGTATGACACCTTAGTTTCTGACGGTATCTCAGTGGTTCTTGTGGTCAAACGCACATCTATGAGATAGAATCCGGCAAAGATGGAGCAATAAGAAATTTTCTAGAGTCTGCCGGCAACGAACAAGCTTATACCTCAAGATCCAGACAGTCTTGCCAACCAGCTGAAAGACAGGAATATACTTTGTAAGAGGTAAAACACGCAAGCCTTAAAACACACGTCTAGTATACCAGCAAACAGTCGTCGCTGATGCTAGCATCTCTTTTCCGAATGGTTCGAAATAGTAGTGGAGGAGGTTTCTGGTACCAAGAACGGTCCGCACAAAGCCTCTCTCCATACACTGCAAGGGCTCTATCAGCGAAGTAAATAGGACTGAAGCATTCGATAATCGTTTGGGTTAAAAAAAGACAATGCTCATTCACAACGATCATGCAAAACAGGCTGAGAGTGCCCAAAGTCACAGACTTAGATGAGTAGCCACTTGTTGCCAAATGAGGATATATCCCGCGATTCGTGGATTGAAGACTCCAAACTAAACATAAACAACTTTTGGCCGCATCCATAAAAATTGAAGCCCATGCCACCGTTATAGCTTAGCTACCACTGCACGAGCAGGGGCAACTGGCTGTGGTCTCCAACTGATTGTAAATTCTTTCCACTCTGGCTTTATAAAATAATGAAGGTGTCTCTACTTACCGTGGCACTTTACATAAACGATGGATAAGTTGGCCGATTGAGAAATTTCGTCTGAAAAATCCATACGTGTTGGGTTAGTTGTTTTAAAGTGATGTTTTAAAAGTTCCTGTGAGGAAGAGATTTTCTCATCTACCTACTTGATTTATATTTTATTCCTCGGCAGGGTTCGCTTAGCTTTGGTACTAGTTCTGGAGCGTTCCGCATTTTTAAACTTTGCGGTTTTAGGAAGAGACCCCTCATCAAAGTTTGCTTGTTAAAATGTTTCCTTTAACAAAAATGAAACGAACATGACCTAGAACCCGTCTTCGAAAGTCAACAACTTCGCAGTCCGCGTAAAAGCAATAAGAAAAACGCGCAATTCAAAGAGTAATACCAAAAAACACATCCAGCCAACTTGACTCCGTCGAAAATGATTCGCCTCACCTTGACAAGAGACATATACTTTAAAGCGAGAGTTAAAATCAATTGGTTTTCCAGGAATTGTGTCCCTCTTCGGGACGTTTACAATTGCCAAGGAGTTGAAAGAACAAAGCGTTGCCATAGTTTTAAGCCACACTGTCGTCTTAATGACGATACAGTAAACAAGTTGCTCCTTCTCTCAGTTGCCATTAAATTATTTCTTGTTCTCCGAAAAAGAACAAAAGAGAAATGCTTACCTTAATCATGGCACATGGCCCCACCTAACGCCCCGTACGCGCACCCAAAAGCCAACCACTTTAACTGTGTGATCAAAGAAAGTATTTAACTTGACGCTGAAATTAAATTTTACTACACCATCTCCTCCGGATGGCATGGCCCTTCTACCATGTACCATTCATGTATGTACTCTAGCTGGGGTCTAAATAAATATTCATGCCAATCGTTCACTGTTAACTGTTCACATCTCACATGTTGGAAATTTTCGTTAAATTTAACTTAAGCAGCTTAAATTGCTACACCATTTAACGCGCGGCGGTAGCGGTAGTTGTTTACATCTATTCGGAAACAATGGCTGCGCGACACAGCGAAGGAGTAATTAAAAGAGATTTCTCCTTTCGAAGCGAGAGCGCGCTGCCAGCGTATCACATAACATGGAACAAAGGTATCATTAAATGGCCATAAAAATGGGTAAAACGAACTGTAAAAACAACCTCTCATTGTGTGTTGACGACAGTGAATGTAACTCTAACTGTGACTGACTGTGAAGTGATGTGCGATGGGAAGGTAAGGGAGCGGCGACGACATCTTCATCTTTTGGAATTTAATTCGATATTTCTCCTCTGGGAGTTTGGAAAAGTAAACAAAAGGTAATTGGAAAAAGGACACACTGCCAGAAATGCCTGCGAGCAGTGTAATCGAATTATAACCACTAACATATGAGTGGATACAGAGACACAAAACAAACATGGCAAGAGGACGAGAAAAAAAAAATTAGTCGAAGAAAAACACAAATTTCTAATAAATCAGGACACCGGGCGCACTTCAACAGAGCCATCCTTCTGTCGTTTATTTGTTTAATTTTCGATGAGAGCCGCCTGCGGGCTACAATAGCACTCGAGTAAAATTGGTCGCACCATTCAAGTGAGGGCGGATTGATTCACAGGATACGGATGCATTGTACAGTGTACAGTACACCCATCAAAGTGCTGGGAAACAAATAAATGTTCCCACAATTTGCCATCTCAGGATGGGCATCCATCTTGTAAGACTTGAAAAGTCTTAAGCTTACAAAAGTCGCTGATTAAAATTAGCACACCCGATGGCGTACTCGCATATGCATGAACTCACCCAAACACAAACAGAAGACGAAAACAAATTTAAATTTGCGTTTATCACACACACGCAGACATTTTGCCAACATAATCGGGCAGAGCTTTACCTGTCCCAACAGCAGAATACCCTAACTTGCTTAGGATTAGCTAAAAGTTTACAGGTGGGTGGGAGTGCTCCTCCTGCACACAACTGCTAACGAGCATGTTTTCCAGTTGCATCAGGTGTTTAAGTGAAACAAGGACTTAAATTTGATGATTTATGTTATGACTGCCAAGATAGCTATATACATACACAACAACTGAGAAGATGATAATAAATTTCGTTGCGAAATTAAAAAATAATAATGACGCTTTAATTCGTAGGTCGCCCTTTTGAGGTGGGGCGGTGATGGATAACTCCTTATCCGGGATGAGATTCTTGTTATTTTGTTTCGGTGAGGGCCATCAGCCGCTGAAACATTATGTATTGATAATCTGTTCTATAAGTGCTGAGGAATTTGTATGCTAATTGATTGAATTGGGCAATCTTGAGGAAGGAGGAAGGCGCCCATTTACCTACGTATAATTATTCCTACATGTTTACAGTGAGCTTAAGTCTTTGCGACATCATTGTCTGAGGATATCAATGTGTAGCAGATGTGTGATGATTAGGATTAGTCTTTCTCTGGAATTGTCTTATGCTTCACACTTGCACATGTCGAATTTGATGTAGATCAGTCCTTGAAGAAGGTGTTACAAGTTACACTACTCAGCTAATTGTTTCCTTTTATGTGTTGTTGATATGGGTAGCGTCAGGCGTGTGAATAGCATCAGGATATTAATGAGAAACACTTTAGACTAGGATTAGTCGGAGTTGCATGCACATATTTGCGACTGATGGTTGTCGTTGGTATCACTGAAAATATAATACCAGGTAATATTGAAAATATTCTAATGTAAAAATTCAACAAAAATAGTTTTGTTGAACTGAAAAAAAAAAAATTGTTGTTATTATAAAAGAAACTTATGGTGCCGTGAAATAACGCCGAGTGCAATAACACCGCATTCCAAAACTTGGCTTATTTGTGAAAGCGAAATATAGCCGACTTTTGGAATTCGGCGTTATTGACAAAGTGAAATAATGCCGAAACAAATGTTCGCAGAATTTTCAGAGAGTATGCAAAAGAGTTTACAAAGCTAACTGTATACTTGTTAGAAAAACAAGTGAGCTTTACCATAATCAATGTTTGTTGGTTCTCGATGTGCATTTCGAAATATTATTTTCTCAAATTGCTTATTCTTTGTATTTAAATACTTGAGAAGATAATAGTTTTAAAAAGGCTGAAATACTCGTACAAAGAATAAGAAATTTGTCAGAAAAATATTTAAAGGTTAATAACCCAATTCTTTGTCCAATTTGCAGCCAATTGGCACAACAAGAGTATATTGCTAAATTTACATATATTCTAAGCACTCATTTCTTAAACGTTTTTCACAATTAATTGGTAACTTATTGTGGTAAATAAAATAAAATGAAAACAAAATGTTGAATGTGATTGAAATATGCGTGAATCCATTCAACGATACCTACCTACCCTAAAAAACCTAAAAATAGGAGGGAATCTTTATTTGAATGTCTTTAAAAAAGAAAAGCGAAATAAGGCCGACTTGGCTTTATTTCCCTTTAGCAAAGTGAAATAAGACCGAACACGGAAATTGGAATTCGCCGTTATTGCGCTCGGCGTTATTTATCAATTTGAAAGATATTTTGTCAAACGGATAAAATATTTACTAAAAAACTGCTTCGTCAGTTAAGCAAAACACAATTTTCATTTTAATAAATCGATATTGTATCGATTCAACTATTTTATTGTTGAATTTACCTAAAAGACCCTTTACAGTGGACCTCTGGTAGATTGTGGCCGAAAAACGATTTAACAAACCAACACCCATTAAGTTACTGGTCGGCTTGGGAACCAGTTGGTTAAGCATCCCTTAGAGCGTCCAGTACTTATATGAACAGCTTCCACGAATTTAATTTAATTTTATTTAAGTTATTTTAAAATTTAATTTAATTTTATTCCATTTTCTTTATGCTCATTTCGTTAGCCCTCGACAGGGTCAACTGCCTCAGACTGTTTAAATTGTCTGCAATTTGAGGCCGGTTTAGCTTTATTTATCTGACTGCAAGAGTAGGGAATAACTCAGATATTAAGACGGCTTGGGGAGAGTGTCAGTAGTGTCCGTTGCTGCTTGCAAGCCTCATTTATTCAAATTTCTGTCAAAGTCAATTATTGTGAATCTTTCATACAGCAAAACGCACAATGAACGTTAAAATTTCATGCGATCCAGTCGTGAACCTTCAAATACATTCTCAAATGACCTCCAATTCCTTTGTCAATAAACTCTAGCTCTCTCTAAGTCTTTATGCATTACGGAACAACTTCGTTATTTGCTTAAATGTTTTGCTTAAGCTTTGGAGTTCTTTGGGAATTAACTGTGTTAATTTGTTTTTTTCGAACACACAAATTTAAAATAAGACATTGCGTACAGTTAGGGAACCCCATTAAATTATATCTCGAAATCCATCTTCAGGATGTACAATAAATGTACATCGCCCTTCTCCTTTAGTGCATTTGCCAACTGCAAAGACATATCATTTTCAAAGCTTCTTTTACTACAGAAAACTTTTAAACTAGCTGTTTGAAAATATATTCTTAAAAGACTACAACTTACAATAATTTAGACACACGCGTAAGTCGCTACAATCTACAACATCTCAGGACTCTGCTAAAGCGTTATAGGTTCGCCTTTACAGATATATCGTTTTAGGATAGAAAACATTTTTTTTATATTTTTCATTACTAAAAGTTTTTGAATCATCACCCGACGAAGGGTCATAAGACCACGAAACATAAATCTATCATCGATCTATAAACCACCGAAGTGAGACATAAGATACAAAATTTGGACATGTGTCCTACCAAAGTCAAATAAACTAACATGTTTTGTCTTTAAAAAATGCTGTATTTGCTGCTAAAGTTAACTTAAGTTAATGGCAGAACTAAACGACACTTAAAAGCATCTAGGTCCAATTATAGTTTGGCCGATGGTTCATTTAAGCTTGGGCTTAATCTAAAATTTGAGTTACTTTTCTAATAAAAAATTAGCCAACATTTTTGAAAATGGAAATCAACCCAAAAAAAAATTTTGGGCGATCGCGAATTTTTGACATAATTTGTTTTAAATGTTCACTAAGTTTTTTGCGATAATAAATGGACTTTTGTCTTTAGAGAACTTGAGGCAACAGAGGTAAGAACTTTTAAGAATACGAGTTTTGTTTGTATGGTATCTTGCCAGTATTACTTTGTCTGAAACGTGGGATTTTGAATTTATTATGATAGCATATTCTTCTACTAACAAAATGTTGGAACTATGTCACATTTCTGATAAATAAATTATTGACTTATATACCCGACTTTGGTGAGTCATAATTCCACAGTAAAATTTTGAACTTATGTCTCTCTCGTGGACTTTTGTTCCTGCTACGCAACAACCCAATCGATCTTGAATTTTAAGCGGTGGCTCTACAAGCTGCTGGAACCATGCTATGCAAAACCCTATTCAGGTGTAGTTTTAAAATTATTAAGTGACAAAAGAATGTACCCCACCCCAATGAGTAGCTTGTCGACTAGTATATTCAGATGGACTTACGTTGGCGCTCAATCATACAGCCTTCTAACCTTTTTATTTGCAAACGATTTGTTCAAGTTAAAATACCGAGTTGAGGTTCTTAGAACTGGCGGGTAAGGGTCTTATCGTTGTGTCACTAAAATGCAAAATCTAATTAGGTACACTGATTTTGAACAATACTTCGTAGTAAATTTTAGCAAAAACATTTCCTAAGGCTTGATTAAATGAGAAAAATGTGTTCTCTGCCCCATTTTAAAATTGTTCCACTTCAAGCATTCTTCATTCACGAGTATGTATAGTCGAAAACGAAGTTTATGGCGAGGGCTGGTGCGCTTTGTTTGTCAAAGTTATGTCTGCTCAAAACATCGAGACTGAAGTGTTTTGCGATAGGCTTGCTTGTCCTTTAATGTGCTGACACAAAATTTTGGCACGAAGCTTTTGATTATTTCTTTTTTTATTTAATTTTTTTTCAGAGTGACAAAGTGTTGACTGTACCAGCAATCTACCTACTAAATTTACAAAAATTGTTGATGGGGAATAACAGAAATATTTTTAAAGTTTGCTCTATAAATTGCAGGAACAGCAAATTATAGTTACGTTTCTTGAAAAGTAAAATCCCGAATTTTCGAAAAATATTTTCAAGACTGAAGAATTTCAAAGTTTCTGAATGAAAAAAAAAACTTTAAGTTCTGTAATTTACTCTGCATGAAACACACTCCATCCTAAAACTATCGCTGTAAAAAGATTTAAAATTGTTGAATGTTATAAAATTACCATTTAAATCGGAAAATCATCACAGATATAGCTTTTAATATGAAATATCATACGTTTGGCCTTATCACTGGATTATAAGTTTGAGTTACATGAACCATTTTCTCAGTAAATCGAGGACATAGTTCATATCCGCAAAAATATTCAGCAAACTTACATTTGAATATGAAAGAGCAGTATCATCAGCAAAAGCTGTAACTTTACCTTTAAAAGGTTGAACAAACAATGAGTTGACATATATCAGGAACAAAATAGGACCCAAAACTGAACCTTGTGGAACACCAAGTTCAATGTTAATCGAAGCGCTGTAAATATTTTTGATCTTAACCATTTGGCTTAGAATTTTCAAATAAGAAGCAAAACCAATCGTATATATATAACCTCTAAAGTGATATTGAGTGATCCGCAATGTCAAAAGCTTAAGTGATGTCAATAAACAAGAAAGCCGGTATTTCTGATAAATTCAAACAATTCGGCAGTTCATTTCAGCATTGCCGTTTCTTAGACCTTCCGTTCCTAAAACCATATTGACCAATCACTAAAGAAATGTGTTCTATCTAGAAACGACAACATTCCTGATATAATTCCTTTTTCAAATACTTTTGAAACAAAAATTCAAAAACCGCACTATCGAAGCTGGGTCGCTTGTAGACAGATTGATGACAGCTAAATGAAAGTATGCTTGCACCTTCCTAATGCAAAATTATAGTGCTGCAACAGCCTTCAAGTCTACAGCCTTCAATAGAACTTTTTGCCATTGCTCCATTGGTTATAATATACATCACATCCAGCCTCTTCCCTACGACCTTCCAATGTCACAATTCTTCCATAAATCCCATGAATTTCAACCAAGGCGCACCCGAAACAAAATGTCAATGTCCTTCCTTACTTGGGGAAAAAAATTAACTCAAACAAATCTTCATCTCTGCCCGGACCTATTTTTCAAAATCATTTAGTCTCCCTGACTTTGTCTACTGCAGATGTTGTATGCTGTTGCGCCCCAGCGGTATAGGATATCCGTTGGTTTTGGTATTTTCCTGCCTGTGTGTATACGAAGGAAGTTTTATGGCGCACCAAGTTGATGTCGTATTTAGGCTTGTATGTGCGGTAATAAAATGTGGAAACCCTACCCGTGTTCGTCTAATTATTATTAGGTTGGCGTTAAATTTCACATTTGTCATTACGTAAACAGAGGCTTGGTTTTGGCACCGAGGTCGATTTAGGGATCATCCTGATTGATGATTGTAAACTATAAATGGAGTAGGGTCCTGCTACGGAGATGGATAACGTATACGTAGGCAACGCAACCTTAATCTGGAAGAAGATGCCACCGCTCCTCAGGTATCCCTTTGAGCCCTAAAAACCTACTTTTATGTCTGTAATTTAACATTAGCGCAAAAATTACTGCAAAACATTAAATAAAACGACTCTGGACGACGTGCCGTGAGCCGGCTCACTCTCAACTTTATTGATCCCCCAAATAGGAATCGACGAAAATAAAGTTTTTTCTCGAACGCTTTTTTTTTTTGTTGCGAAATTAAAATGAAGCGAAAATGGGGCGAAAGTGTATCAAACGAAGACGCTACGATGAGCTGTATTCAATAACTGCTCGAACGTGATTGAAATCTCAAACAAGGCGAGAGCACACAGCGAGCAGAAAAAAAAATACCGGAGTGAACCTCAATATTTCAGCTTCGACCCCAAAGGACCAAAGGGACAGACTACTTTTTATTCAATAGGCGTACCTACCCTCACGGAGAGGGAACATGGGAACGGAAAGTTCCAAATTGATACAGAAGCTCCTAACATTGGGTAGCTTGACAGCAGAAACGAATTGATGCGACGTTCATGTCAGAGATTCGAAGCTCGCAGTAGGAAATCTCGAAAAACAATGAATGTGCTGTTTATTTTTTCTATTGATAATTGCAGGGATGTACCTTACCGCCGCGCCCTGCATAACTTGTCAGTTTTAATTGTAAGTGTCACTGTCAGGATTACACTCGTGATGCCACCGAGTGGTGGGTGGTAATTATTGTCAAAATTGTAGAATGAGGTTAAGAGTGCGTATAATGGAATTCTAAGTGCCACTTGAGTTTATTGTTAGCTGATGGATGTTGGCGTTTGCCGGGTATGCGGTTAGACACGTGACTTTATTGTGGTTTTCGATTTCTTTGGTTGAGTTTTAAAGGAGGTTAAATGGCGCTCTATTATCAACATTGTGCGGTGTAGTTAACTTGAAGTGGCGGATATTAATTTGAGTGTGGTTTTGAAGGTAGCAATTCGAAAGTTATGATTTACTTTGGGTAAATTGAACTTATTGTTCTTGCAAGGAACTCAGTGTTAGTTATTTTTGGGGGTATGAATCAAGTCGAAAGGTTGATTACAATCTTTGGTAAAGGAAGTCGATTTCACTTGCCTTTGTTGCATGGAATACTCCTGCTGAAAAGAGAAGTAAACATATTTTTCTTTAATTCTATTTCAGTGGTCCAAAGTTGCAGAACTCCTAATACGCAATTGTTTTGTGGTGATTTGTGTTGACAATGACGCACCAGTTTCTGAAGAGAGTCTTAAGGTGCAGCAAAACCAGCAAAAGCCTAAAGGTGAGTCACTACACTTAATTATTGTAATGGGAAACTAAAAACGTGCAGTTCGGTCTCAAGTCTTTTGACAAGACAGCATGCAATCAATGCGCCCACTTTACACTGCTATTGCAGAGTACATGGTAGGTACCACATATATTTTTAAAAACAACTTACAGTCTTTCCTTCCATAGAAATGGCATCTATCATTTAATCTGTACTTTATAAAATTCGGATTCAAAATAGCATCGTTATCAATATGACAAAGAAATGGGTTGACTTTTAGTGTGGTGTATGATGATAAGCGTTCACGGTCAGAGTTGCGTGGAAAATACTGAATCAATCGTGAAAAAATGTAGGCTGACTCAGTATCAAAATCTAAGTTTGTTCATAGTGCCACCCCACGACGATCTATTCAGGCGTTGATGCAGGACAAATAAACGCATTTACTGACAATTGCGATGCAAACGCATAACGATCAATGCAAAAACAACATTTATTGGTGACATTGGCTTACCCGTGTTTGAATAGCTATTTTTTTTTCTTTTGGTAAGGCGCTTCTCTAACTATCGAGCCCTTATCAACCGCCCGTCTCGATCCACCCTGAAGCCGGCACTGAAAACGTCGTGGGCTCAACTTTTGTAAAAAATTGGTCTGGACTTGAGAGATATTCGACGAAATAACGAGGTCATTTCGTTGATACGTATCGTATCGCTTATCCCTACTAGGGCATGCTCCTTCGCTTCTTATTGCAGTTTATTTTGTATGCTATTTAGGCAGACCATGCTATATAGTCAGTTGAAAAATCTACGAGTAATTTCTTTATTTTTCCTGTCAATTTCCTCTACTTGGCGATCTTTCCCGTGTCGGATGCTTTTTGTGGTCCATTATAAAAACATTTGTACTGAGATGGAACTTTTCCAGAAAATTTAAGTAAGACCGCCATGTCCAGAGTTGCTCACAAATATAGAACGTTCCTTATACAACTCACTACTGAACAGTATTTTCTTATTTTGCATTAACAATAGTGGGGTTTCCGATCTTATGCTTATACTTACTTCACAGCCTACAAAGCGAAACGCTGTTAAGACTTCATGTTTACACCTGATAAGTTCAGACTTAAGACCCGACATACTGAATTGTTGATACGTAAAGTCAGATGTATAACAAACCGAATTTCTAGAAGCTTTGGGAATCCCTCTGAGCCCCAGAAAATACTTCTAACACTTAGTACCAGAACCTCTCAATAAAAATAGAATAAAAGCAAGAAAAATCTGTCTTGAAATATTCCATTTGCAACATACATGCATCGCTATTTTACATGTGCTGAAATTATGCACATCTGTCTGAAACTAGTGATACCTACGAGGCTCTTACTTTTAGAAATTCCATGTCGAATATAAGAACTTTTCATTATTCTTCTAGTTTTCTTATTTTTAAAGCGAAGTTTGTGTACTATGGAATTCAGAACGCATTGCTTAATTTAAGTCTACGCATTTTTGTGCGTATTATTAAATTTGTAAAGACTTTGCTTTTCATTGCGACTGTCTTTTATTGATTTTAGAATAAAAAAATACATATTATTCATATGTTCTTATTTTAAGAGAAAGTGGCACTCACTGTAAATTGGGCAGTCGAAAAATAATATGAATTATGAAAACTTCCAGCTTTGGGGAACCAATGACAAGCACATAGTGAGCAATTGAATCCGCTAATGGGATAGCTGCATTTTAACTGAATATTCGACTAAACTTCTGTAGCTGTCACAGTGTTTCATGAATGTGTCTATAGGTCTCTTAGGTTCAAATATGTCCAAGAAGCTCAAATGACAACAGTTTGGCATGACACTGGTAGTAGTTTATTAAAAATTCCCAACTGCCGCGCCGCCTGAAACAAGCAGAAGAGCTTTAGTCAGGCAAAAGTTCTTCCTTCGCAGGTTTCATCAGCTCGTAGTGAAGGCAATTGAAGTGTACCTAAATCATAAAGCTTGTGTCCTCACATAACCCGATAATTACTTTTTGACCTCAAAATTAATCGATTCAATCATAGCTTATTTCCGTAGTAACTAAAGTCTTCACATTCGTTGGAATTTCGGCAAAATGCGCAGGGCCAATGAATTTTCTTTTATTCTCTTCCTTGGTATAAAGTACGCTACCACGCACTTTTGACTACCTAAATTGGCAAATCAGCTTTTTAAAACAGTCACATTCCCCGGGTATAGTAACTGAAGGTAGACTGTGATTTTTTGGAAAACTCCCTACACCGCTTTGCCACCGTACTCAAACCCAGAGTCTCTTGTGTGTCTGAAATTTTGCCGAAATGCTTCTGGTCATTAAGTTTTTAGGTCGAAACTTGGTAGTCCAGCTTAACTGCACCTTTTCTACATAAACAGTTACCGACGAATGACGGATACCATGTGTTTATGCTATTTTTCGGAGAGCTATCACTAGCAAAAGACCATGAAGATACTACAGATAAACCTTAATCACTGTAGAATAGCCCAGGATATCCTAGCACAAACGGCCAAGGACGAAAGGGCGGACGTCATCATGATTAGTGAACCCTATAAATGTCCCGACGAGAACAATAACTGGATATTCGATAAGGCTAAACAAGTGGCAATATGGATATGCGGACGCTATGCTTTCGAAGAAACAAACGACCAAACAGAAGGCTTCGTACGGGCGAAAATAAATGGGATCCATTTCTACAGCTGCTATGCCCGACCCAGCTTGATGTCCAACGAGTACCAGCAAATGCTGGACAATATAACCTCGGACGCTATCCAGAGATTCCCAGTGGTTATTGGGGGTGACTTTAATGCATGGGCCACGGAATGGGGCAGCAGACTCACTAACATCAGAGGACAGGCCCTACTGGAAACATTCGCTCCCCTATCGATAAGTATCGCCAACAAGGGCCGGGCAAATACGTATAGGAAGGCTGGGATAGGCTCTATCATCGACATTACCCTTGTGAGTAGTTCTATTTTGAGAACCGTCAAGTGGAGAGTTAGTGAGGAATACTCACACAGTGACCACCAAACTATAATACTGGAAATAAAACGTAGGAAACCAGTTGCCCCTCCAAAACTTACGGGTCCAAAGTGGAACGACGTAACTTTCGATAAAGAAACATTCGAAGAGATGTTGGACGATACCCTAACACAAAGCGGAACTGCGGAGACCCTCGTATATCTCCTCACAAACACCATTACCACCGCGTGCGACGCATCCATGCCTAGAAGAACAAACAGCAGGAAGGCACCACCATGTTACTGGTGGAACGAAGAAATAAAGGTACTTCGGACAAGATGCCTACATGCTCGACGCAAGATCCAGCGTTCAAGAAGAAGACCAGACTTCCAACAATGCCTGGACACTTTTAGACTCGCAAGGCGGAGTCTAAACAGATCCATCAAGGAGAGCAAAACCAATTGTTTCAAGCGTCTCTGCGAAGAGGCTGAAATTAACCCATGGGGATCGGCATACAGAATGGTCATGACCAAACTGAAGGGCTACAGAACCCCTCAAATAACATGTCCAAAATTACTGAAATCCATAGTGGAGCATCTTTTCCCGCGAATACCAACTACTATGTGCACCATCGTGAGAGAAGTCAGGGCAGAAGACATTCCACTAATTACTCAGGATGAGCTGTTTCAGGCATGCAACAATATAGGCGACAAGAAGGCCCCAGGACCCGACGGCATCCCGAACAAGGCAATAAAAATGGCTATAAAAAGGAGACCAGACCTGTTCATGACAACTATGCAAAAGTGCCTCGAAGAAGGAACGTTTCCCGAAAAGTGGAAAATGCAGCATTTGGTCCTGCTACCAAAAGGGAAGAAGCCTCTGGGAGAACCATCTTCCTATCGCCCAATATGCCTATTGGACACTATGGGAAAGATCCTCGAGAAGATAATCTACAATAGATTACTCGCAGTGGCAGAAGAGAAAGGAGCCCTCTCAGACTACCAATTTAGCTTCAGGAAAACGCGATCCACGGTTGATGCCATAAGAGCAGTAGTTGACATTGCACAAGGCGCCATCGAAGGCGAACGATGGCTCCACGGGACAAAGGAGTACTGTGCGATAGTAACGTTGGACGTTAGAAACGCTTTTAACTCGGCGAACTGGTCTTTTATTAGAAGATCCCTCGCCAGAATGGATGCACCGTACTACTTGCTGCGTATAGTGGCAAGTTACTTCAGCAACAGGAAATTGAGATACAACACAGATGAAGGTGAAAAATACTACAACGTCACTGCCGGAGTTCCACAGGGATCGGTCTTAGGGCCCTTATTGTGGAACATCATGTACGACGGGGTACTACGATTGGCGCTGCCTGAGGGAGTGACGCACGGAAAGAATTGAAAATCACCAATTGCAACATTTTGAGTTGTAATTCACGAATCGTATATTTTTCGCAAATCACAACGATTTTTTCTTGAATTGATATAAAAATTTGTAATTTGTCAGTGAAAACGGCGAAAAATATCAAATGTTGTTTGTTGCATTTTGCGATTAAAAGTATTAATTCGAGCTTCTTTAATTTGTAGTGATTTGCGAGATTGTTTGGAGCAATTTACAACTTCAATAGGCAAATTTCGTAAACACCACTTTGTAATCTCAAATTGCGAAAAATATTTGGTGATTTACCACCACTGAATGATGAATCAATAAAATCTAATAATAATTTACCACATTTAAACCGAAAACGTAAATTGACGTAGAGAAGTCGTAAATTGCAAAATATTTTTTGTAATTTCCATGGAAACTAACTACATAACGTAGTCGGTAGTAGTCGCACAGGTAGTCGACAGTAACGATATAGTCCATGGGTCGAAATCCTTTCTTTATATGGATCAATATACATACATAATATGTTTGTGGTGTTGCTGCTTGCTGGACAGCTGCAATCATGGGCAGCGACAGCGAAAGACAGTCGGTATTTAATCTTTTCTTAAGGCAGTCGTTTTTTAAGTATAACTAGTTCTCAGTGATAGTGAGTGTACTAACCATTATAAAGCATTCTCGAATATATATCATGTAAGTATACGTATTTAATAATGGGAAAAAATTAAACTAAAGTAGGTACATAAATCTGTATTTTTATTTTTTTCAGAAAGAAGATATGTCTCGCTATTAGAAAAGAAGTAAATTGGTATGGATATTAAAGCGTGCAGTCGAAAAGGTTTTTTAAGGTTCGTATCAATACAAGTTCTTCTAAACAATTTGCGTGTATATTAACAATTTCAGCATAGACAGAAAAACCACCACAGACAAGTCCCGTTGTCTCCGGACGATATGGCGTCATATGATTCTCAAGGATATCAAGAGGAAACAAAAATATAAAATACGACTATGAATTCTGATTGTAAATCACAAGATATAAGTTGTAAATTGAAAATAAAGTTTTCTAATTTCACGATAAAACGTTTTTAATTTAAGACGGTGATGCCTCAAATCACTACTCAAGAATCGTAAATTGCAAAATATGAATTGCAAATTGCAAAATATGAATTGCAAATTGATAAAAAGAAGTTGTAATTTACGATTAAGAATTTGTAAATTGCAACTACAGAATAGCAAATCAGCACTAATGAGTTGCAATTCAAGACTAAATGGTTGCAATTCGGTAAGGGATGAAATCAAATTTACTACAGAGCAGTGGTAAATTGCGAAATGTTTTTGCAATTCACAACCATAGTAATATCAAATTTATAACTACTTGTTTAAAATTGCGATCGGTTATGGCAATGTGTATTTCTCGTTTGATCATTATTGACAATGAGAAGTGTTGATTCACGATTTTTGGGGATCAATATCTTCACTTCTTACAATTTCTAAAATTGCGAATAAGAAGTCGTGAATCAGTAAATCCTGAGCTAAGCTCTAAAACTAGACAAACTTTTCGTGATTCTGCGCTCATTTTTCTTGATTTGATCTTAAAATTTTTTCCGTGCGGTAATTGGATTCGCCGACGACATTGCCGTTGTTACAGTGGGTAAACAGATTCATACTGTTGAATCCACTACAAACGAAGCAATTGCCCGGATAAAAGATTGGCTAGCAACAGCCAGCCTAGAACTAGCAGATCATAAAACAGAAGCTTATGAGGATAACAAGTCGAAAAACTGCAGAGTTCGCCAACTTCCAGGTTGGTAACCAATTAATCAGGTCCAAAGAAGCAGTTAAATACCTCGGAGTTATGCTGGACAATAGATTGCGCTTCAAAACACACGTGGACTATATAGCCAAGAAAGCATCGCAAATGCAAGGTGCTCTATCGCGCATACTGCCTAACCTTGGTGGACCTGGATACGCAAGAAGGATTCTACTCTCCAGAGTTGTTACATCAGTTTTACTGTATGCAGCTCCAGTCTGGGCGCAGGCACTGAAGACAAAGGAGACCAAAAGAAAACTATTATCGACATATAGACTCTCCGCGCTACGTACAATTAGCGGCTTTCGAACCATATCGGACGAGGCTGCATTTGTAATAGCTGGAATGGTTCCTGTCGATATTCTCGCTGATGAAATGTTGAGGATATATAATAGAAGAGACCTAAACCAATACACTGGTGGTGAAATCAAGAAGATAAAAATCGAAGAAAAGGCAGCGTCAATAGCAATGTGGCAAGCCCGCTGGAATAACACAACGAAAGACAGATGGACATACCGACTCATACCGATAATCCAGGAATGGATAGAACGTGACCATGGAGACTGCAATTATAACCTTACGCAGTTCTTATCGGGCCACGGTGGCTATCGGAAATATCTGCATCGTTTCGGGCATGACAACTCACCATCTTGCCCCGAATGTATAAATGAATATGAAGATACTGAGCACGCAGTATTTTATTGCCCCCGCTTCATGGCATGGAGAACTACTCTGCCCAGCCCGTCAGAAACTGTCAACCACATGTTTCAATCACAGGAGAATTGGGCGGAATTATGTAATTTTATAACTATCGTACAAAATGAGCTACGGAGAATTGAAAAGCAAAGAAAAGCTACAGTAGAAGCCTTAGAGGCCGCAGAAACACCAGAACCAGGTGACACAACACGAATAGCTTGAATGCTAACCAGCCCCGCGAAGTAATACCTAACGGCAGTCCCGCGGGGATAGTGGTTGAAGTGTGTTGGGTGTGGATTAGTACGTAGGCGCATTCCTGGCATCGATTATTCGGGCTTGCGAATCGTGCATGTTGGTAGCACGGGCTACCGCATCTTTAGAAGATTACCACATCCATTGGCGCAACCAAAAAAAAAAAAAAAAAAAATGTGTTTATGCTACAAGCAGTCAACGATGCTAAACCTTTATTTTCAACTACCTTACGTCGACAAGACAAACTGTCTCACAGGAGTTAAGACTGGCCTATATCTGCCTTTCATCCAGCACACATAAGTTCCTAATTGCAATTTTACTCCCTCTTACAGGACAGCTGCACTCACAGAGCCCTTTATTTTCAAGCAGTTAAAGACAGCACACACTCTTTCCCTCGTCAAAGGAATATTTTCAGGGCTTTGTTAAGGTTTTGCTTAAAGTATTTTGTAATTTTTTATTGTGACTATCTCTCGTCAAACTATACTGGATTTGCAACTTTTCTCGCAAGCCATCAATTTTCCGTGATCTTAAGGCCCAATAAGTTTGAGCCGTCATCATCAATTTTCATTGATATAAACCCTCGGTGAGTTTAGAGCGTCTTCTTGCGAGCAAATCCATCGGCGTCGTACAATGTCTTAAAATAATAATCTTTCATTCCCCGAATGCAACTGCCGATTGCCGACACTCCGCTGGATGAGAAAAATAACCTTGACTTGTGACGTATCCCGTGCCAATTTATTTTAATTATCTAAAAATAAATAAAACAATTTCCGCCGCGAAGCTTTTTCAATATTAGTTGGGACTGTTGCTAAAATTGTCACTCCAGCCAAAACCCATCTACACTCGACTCGTATATGTATACACATCCTCCCACCCGCGCAAGTATTTTTTTGATGAAATATCAGAAATGCCTCAGCAATTCCGAGAACCATGTTAATCAACGGAAGTGGAATTTAGTTTAACATTCTCGGAAATGTTTTAATTTTTCCATTGGTGAACCCCCTGTCGTCGTCGTTGTTATCGTCTCTACAAAATGGTGTCTCTGTAATATCCTTCGTTTCAGGTGGTAGGTATTCCACCACACGAAAAAAAAACATCCACCTTCTTGTAACGATGACTTGCCTTGTGATATTATAGCGCAACTTCAGAATAAACCATTCCTCCTGGAAATCTGAAAGCTAAATTTCCATACACGACTTTCGATTCAATATCTGAACGTTATACGTATACCCAAACCTATACCTACTTGTGCGTCATTAATACTTTAGCAGTCAGCCACCCTTGTTCAATCACTTGGCACGTAACTTACCACACCAAAGGTTTCACTCCAAAGAGGACACTCGATACTGGTTGTGCTGCTGTTCGAAAAGGATTGCTACTCGAACCATAAGTCATTTCTTCATTTAGCACATTCTAGGGTTTCACATGCACCACTAAGCCCAGAGCATATACATTATATAGCTCCACTTCAGTGTATATTATCACTTCCCCCCACGACCGTTGCCGCCCGCCCTAAAACAAATTTGAATGAGTGTGTTCTTCATTTCTTCATGAACTCTGCAGCGAGTCTGAAATGGAAATCAACAGTGAAAAACAAAAGTTTGAGGACTTCTACGAGGAAGGAAGCAGGCCACGTCCTCCTCTAGCTGTCCCCGAAACGGACAAAGTTCACCGAAAGAAATATCCATCCACTTTTGGCACACACCAAGAGCGCCGCTTTCGCTAGAAGACGACGACGTTGCAAACCCGGCTGACTATATGATTACTTGTATTGAAAGGGTGGTGACCTTTAGTCGTCGTTGGTTTTTCGGTTCAGGTCAATTGTTGTGCTGTTTGCACATTTGTATATGTGGTGGGGGCGGGTGGACAAAGCCGGCGGCATACCACGAGAGAAACTCTTGTTTACTACGATTGCGAGTTGTAGGTTTTTCTTGGAAAACTGCCAAAGTCTGGAATGTGAATTATGTACTCATTTTGCTGTGAATTTTCCATCACATTTATTTTGTTTGCTGTGTGTGAATGGTGGCGAAGCAGGCCCAGAGAAAATGAAGAAAATTACACAAACTAAACAAATGGCAGCCAGAGTCCACCGACAAAGAAGGCAGCACCGAAAACACCGTATAGTGTATATTTGCGTTCATACAGTGCCCACTTAAGAGTCGAATAATTATTTTTAACTAACAGTCGCTATATTTGAATGGTAGGTGCGCCGAACGTGGACTCGGGCCGTAGAAGGCGGCTTCGTAGAAACAGTGCAATTAGTCTTGGAATCTAAAGAAAGGAGTGAAGTCGTAAAAAGGCAAACGAGAAAGTCGTCCTGGACCAGGGAGTTAGGACAGATGTGCAAGTTCACTGTCGAAAGGGATATTGGTGCCGCCTGCCTCAAGACTATAAAGAATCTCCAACGGAATGATTGCAATGTTCTGCCAGGCAAACTTATCAGAAAGGGCTACCGTCTATTTTGTACAGGAGATGTAGAGTCGCAATTTGAAATATATGCATTAGAAGTATGAGGGATGTTAAAGAATTTCCAAGGTAAGGCTTATATCTTATGTTTTATTTGGTTGGTGCTGATGAAAAACAGAGATCATCGGCGCTAGTTAAAGTCAGTCCGAACTATCCTTTCTGTACTTAAAGATGTACTCTAACTTCAGCTTCCTCTAAGCTTGCGAGGTTTCTTTTTCAGCGTAGTCCCTCTGGGTGAATTACAGCTTCAACTGAAACTACTTTGACAGGTAGCTTTACCCACAGATGAGGGATTTTTTGGTGTGCTCCCTGAAAAATGTACGTTTAAAACCGCTTCCAACGGAATGGATTTTCAATCGAAGGAAGCTATGGAGGCTTCACGATAGAATTCTTTATGAGCGACTCTTAGGTATAGATTAAAATAATAAATTTACTGTAATATTTAGCGTATGAAAATCTAGTCCAAGAAATATTAAGGACACGAATGTTAGGCCTAAATATTGGCAAACACATTAGTTAAACTCAAATTCATATTAATAAACATTTTTAGAAGATAACTAACGCTTCGTAACTTTCATATAACTAACTAACGGCAGGAGGTCTGTTAGCGAGTGAGTAAATCATAAAAAAATTCGTTTCCGTCAAAATGACAAATAAATTAAATTTAAATTTTAAAAATTGTGGAACAAAATGGCTGACCGGTTTTCAGTGTTTGTAAATAGTGTAAATATTTGGTGAATATGTTAAGGGAGGATTCGGTTACCATCGCCCCAACTCGAAAAAAGTGTACCAAAAAAGAAAAACCCCTATTTACAAATAAAATATTCAAAAATAATTAAAAATTTTCTGTTGTTTTGCTTTATTTTCTGTTGTTTTTTTTTTTTTTTTTTTCTTTTTGATTTGTCACAACTGAAATTCACTAGCCAGCCGTGATGATAGCCAATATGTAATAGTTTTGAGCTGTTTTCAGTACAATTTGGTTAGGTGATGCCAGCTATTTTAGAGAAAACATCAGCTAGTTATTATATGAGTTATTTTCTTTTATTAATAAGAATATTTAACTCATATGTTATTTATTTAACTAGGTGCTAGGTAATATACGAGTTAGAGATTAGTTACGGGTTTTTTATTAATACGGCTGATAAAGGAAGAAGCAGTAGGACAGAAATTTGGTTGATCTAGTACCAGGAATGTTTCTTAACGTGATAAGTGAAATCATGGAAAGGGCTCTTTCTGTGGTCTTAGCGTTAACCCAAGTAAAACTGAACTGATGCTTTTCACCACCAAAACCAAAATACCAACCTTCTCACTTCCCCGCTTAAACAACCAAAATGTTCCTTTATCCACCAGCGCTTGACCGCAACCAACGGATCACTGGTATTGTGGCCCACATTAAGCAAAGCCTACAACATCATTTTATTAAGTAGAGCCCAAAGAACGGATGGAATTGGAATCACAGGAGCCCTTCGATCAAGTCCGACCGAGGCGCTCAATGTTATTCTCAATTTGTAGCATGGACTTATCTAGGGTCAAATCTAGCGACAACTTCAAGCTAAGTCATCGCTGGAGATGGTAAAGGTATATTTATAAAAGGTATATTTCCAAAAGGCTGTCTTTTGAGTTCCTTCTTTTCTCATATAGATGACTTCTGTAACATGAGCTATCTGTGGAAATGTTTTTTTCCCGTAATCTTTTTTGTTCATATGTGTTTAAATGAAACTAAATCAGTTCATTGGTTTTTCCCGACGATTTACCGGGGATTGCTGTCTTTTTTTAGGTGTTAATATTGTGAAAAGAAATGAAACAGCTCTATCCAAAAACGGCATTTAGCACAACAATTGAAATAGAAAACAAATAACACACATAAACTTCAAATTGGTCAAGAACTTCTCTAATAGCATCCCAATTGCTTCGTCCGACTTATGTCCAACTTATGTTGTGCAGGCCTTTCTATTTGACTTATTTCACCTGGAATCCTTTTAAAGGTCCATAAGGCTAGATCCTTGATGTATTTCTGCCCTGGATAGATGGACCTCCACAAAACCGCTATATTGGGCACATTTTTTATTTTCTATGTCCATCGACCATTGAAACCCCTTGGAAAAATCAAAAACAATTTCTCCACATAGGCTGCTCCCCAGCCTTCGAACCTCCATCACCTCATTTTTGTTTGCAATCCTGATAAATCCTGTCTTCAGCTCCAAAGGAGTACCTCAGATAGATGGTTTCTGTCATTTTGGCGGATTAAATTTAGTGAATTCGACCGCCATACGTTCACCTAATGAGTTGAGACTTCTTAAACTCTTTTGCCCAAAAAACACTTCTGATCGACACTCGTGCTTATAAGTTTAGCAAGTTCGAATGTAGAAGATGAGTATGAGATATGTGCGATGCGACAACTGGACACCGCAATCCCGATCAGAATCGAAATATTAAAACCCTTCTTCGCTGCAATTATCTTTCTTAATCTATTAGTAAACTTTTGAACATTACTACCCGGGAAGTACTCCGTTCGATTTCTGTAGTTGGTGCTGGTTTGATCTTCAAACTTTCAACTTAACTTGTGGATATCGAGATGTGGAAATTGACAGCTCGATAAAAACTTAAGTGAAAAGCAGAATTCATAAACCTCGAGTTCTTTCCAGAGACCATCTAGTCACTCGTTCGGATTTTGGTACTAAAATGTTAAAGAGGAACCTATAACTATAGTATTTCAAGTCGTCGCAGGAACTCGTAGAGACTATATTAAGTAGCATTGTTCTTTGGTCCTTGTAGGTTTGTGAAAAAGGAGCGTATGAGTCTTCTGAAAACGGCCTATGCATCTAATTCGAATTGCTCTATACCAAATGGTTTCTTACGTACCGAATGCGCAAGACTTTATGCCAAGTTGCCTTACATGGTGTGCTTGCTGTTCCTTCTTCTAGTATTATTCTCTATGTGGAAGATGCCGAAGATCTTTATACTTAAAGTGACCAAATCACATTGTAGCTATTACTCGGTGCTACAGTCCAGGGCGGACATGGGTAAGCTTGGGCCGTAAGTCGTTAAAATTTAATCATTCCTTCTATTCGAAGTGCCTTTGTGCTTGTTCACTAAGGGGCTTATTATAAACCTTCTACTACATGAAGACAAGATCCTAGCGTATAACTATTTGAAAAGTTGAGCTTCATCAGTGTCAAATACAGGAGCAGCAAGAGTTTTAGAGCTGTTTACAATTATTGTCTTGAAGAACTGACAGACAGGCGTCGCTCTATTAATCACGCACGTTTAAATGGTAAAGGTGCTACTTTCCTATTTACGGTTCAATCTTTTATAACATTTTAAAATCTATACCTTGATAGAAGATAATGGTGAAGAGTACCAAGTGGGTGATTTTTCTGGAGTTTTTAAGGCAATTTTGCCGTTGTTTTAAAAAACAATATAAGCGCTCGGTTTATACCTTAGCAACGGCCTGAGCGTCGGATTTTTGCGTCAACTTTTTGTTGATTTCTAGCTGGAACTAACACTTTTACAAGCTTCCAAGAAAAGTTTACTTCACATCCGTTCTACAAAGTGGACTTATTGATCCCTACAGGTCTGTAATTGTTTTAAAGGGCTAACTAGATCCGTGGCGCATGTGAAAATAAGTCAGAGATTTTTCTGCATTGTATTAGGAAGTTCCATTAGACCGATATGATGCCCTTGACAGTTTCGAACTAACACGAAAGTTTCTGGTTCAAGCATTCAGAGAGAGAGAATCAGAAATTATGAGACTATATCAACCTTGTGTAGATATTTTCGTTCGCTGAACTGAGTGAGAGTGGACGCAGTCATCTTTTACAAACGCAAAAGCTACGCTCACCCAATTGCATATTCAGTTCACAGGCGGACTACTGATGCCATATTTCATTGTAACAAAAGTCCAACCCTTAATTTGTCGGTCTTACTAATTTCATTGTTCAAATGTGCATCTCAGACAATTCAAAATGAATTATTCCAATTTATCTCCAATTAGCAGCAAATCGTTGCTCTACAATCATTGAACTCTTTTGTGTCTTCAAAAATAAGTCCGGTGCTATAGCT
This sequence comes from Cheilosia vernalis, assembly GCA_949126925.1. Classification (NCBI taxonomy): domain Eukaryota; kingdom Metazoa; phylum Arthropoda; class Insecta; order Diptera; family Syrphidae; genus Cheilosia; species Cheilosia vernalis. The sequence continues at coordinate 14,610,740 of OX421361.1, read as the reverse complement.
GTATCTTCAATATCTTTTATTAAATAAAATCGAATCACCAAACGCAACCACAACCGCACATGAGTACGGTACAGTATGCGTGTGCATCTTCCCCTAAAGATTGAACATCTGCGGCGTTTTCTCGCTTTAATTGCAAACACGAAAGCATATAAATAATTCTGACACGATCTTCCTTTGAGTCTCGAGCACTTCCTCCATTCCGCAGATCAAAAGGACTGCATAGCATGACACACCCGATTGCACATTAAAAGGCGTTTATATCTCGAGTGTATATAGATATATTTGTGTGTGCAATTTAAATTCGGGGCGACGACAATGCAACATGAAATTTCAAAAATAAAACGCAAAACATCCTCAAAGTGCCACATGTGCTGATGATTATCATTCCCCGGCCACAAATCAAGGAAATTAGCTCCACGAAACGCAGCTACATAGCTGTGGGGTGCTCCAACATCGTTGTAAACGGTTGAATGGACTGAGCCGTTTAATTGATGACGCTTCGGCCGCGCGAAAATTCCTTATGCGTCTGGCAGCGACAGAAAAAATACCAGAAAATTTGTGACAACTTGAGAAATTGGTTTGCTCATTAACATTTGGATGGCGCGATTTGATGAGATGCGATGACCTGTGTGCGTGCGCCGCTATCTGAACGAGGTACATACGTGAATGGATCTTGGAAGGATGCAGTTTTTGCCACTGCAGTTGAAAGGGATACTCGAAAGACAGGGGTAGGAAACATTTTTGCAGTGGATTATGCGCAGAAATCATTTCACTTCCGATGAATGGAAAGTAATGTCCGCTTTGTTATGAAACCGTCCATCTGCGTTTTCCCAAAGTTTGCGGTATCAAGGCCAATATGGGATTTCTTTTTTGTGTTGAACGTCTCGCTTTGATGACGCTTGAAGGTGGTAACGTAGGTAACCAAAGGGCAAGGTATGCTTATTGCTTAGACCAAAAGTTTCACAAATTTGAATAAATCTCGCATCTGCCGGACACGATCTGTAAAATCGACCGCATCAGTAACCAAGCATCGACCACCGTAAATGTCTAATTGCTCCGCAGTATTACCACCTTTTGCTTAGGGTTGGACTTGGAATACAGATTCACTTAAGTCCCGCACACGTGCTAGTCATCTGCAGACTTTTACTTTCCTTTCTTACATCCGGCAGAGTTGCAAAATCGACTCACGCCTGTAATAGTCATTTATTAATGGAACTCCCACCGCAGATCGCCGTATTTTTGTGGCCTACCAGTACCTCCTATAAAGGTTCTCTTTGTGTAACCCGAACCAGGTTAGGTTAGGATAGGTTGATGTGGCTGTCGGATAGCCTGCTAGACCTGAACTCGAACTCACAATAATCTTGCAAACATTTATACAACCATTCCTTTTATTCGATTACATCACTTCCCTGGCCGCATAGCGAGTCCTATGAACAGCAACACAATTTACTGTGTTTCATCGCAATAGCATTTTCAATCAGTGGGCAAAGTTTGGATGATAAGTTCCAAAAGCCGGCATTTTGGTTACATTTTTTGACATTTATTTGGTTTGCTTGACTGGGAGCCATAGTAAAAAGAGAAAACGTATGAATGACGCTTCCTGGCATTGAAAATGCTGCCACAAGTGCCTTGTATTTTCTCTTGCCCTGCGCAGATACGTCACAACAAAATAAATGACTACGCCCCAGTATATAACACTTCGATGAGCTGTGAAATTTTACAACAAAACAAAAAGCTTCTTGTTAAAAATTTAACCTTTTCGACCTTTGGAATGTCTAGAACTGAATGTAACATATAAGCCAAAAAACTTTAGTGTTACTAAGACTGACTAAAAACGCCGTTCTAACGCACTATTTATCAATCTCATTCAAAGTTGCCAGCGCTTTACGCAAGCGATTAAAATTTAGAAAGATCATCCGCTTGACTCTGAGGGTGTACAAAATATTATATTAGCAGCAATGGGTTGAGAAAAAGGTGTCATAGTCTATAAGAGTTTAAGGAGATCAGAACAAAAATATGAATGTTAAAAAAAGAGCAAAGTTCTTCTATAAAAGGCAAAACGACAATAAGCAGACACTTCGAATGAAAAGTCTTAGATTTTCAAGGTTTACACCGCTCTACCAAAATTCATTATTCTACAGAAATCGGAAATGCTCCATATAAATGACAACAATTCTGAGAAAGTAGGTGGATACCAAAACCCCTTATACTTAGAGAAACCTACATTTTCGATTTATTCCTTTGCTTGCATACAAGACCAACCGTTGTGAAAAGATACAAGATTCTACGATGTCGGGAAGTGTTCCATAATTTTTATTTTGTGATTTTTGGAGCCCTATATCTCAGGAACCACTGGTCCCTGCCGTGCCCTTTGATAGGAAATGCTGCCTTTTGAACAACATCAGTCAACGTCAGTTGCGAAAAATGTATCATTTCAAAGACTGCATACCTTTGCAAACATTTTCAATTAAAGTAATGTTTCTGAAACGTTCCCTGAAGTATAAAAACATGGCTCTGGTGATGCCTTTTTTTAAAAAGGATTACAGTCAAAATAAATGTTGATATAGAGTAGAGGGATTTATTTGCTGTTCTCAATTTCACAGGTGTGAAACTGTAGGTTTGGTGGAAAATACGGTCCAATACACTTTTTGTTTAGAGCGGGTCTTTCTACCGAAGGTGTTTGAAAGCTTTTGACAAGTAATCTTTTGAATAATTCTGACAAATTGGTTATTCACTTGAAGCTGGTTTCTATATTGTTTAGAAAGTTTGACACAAAATGTGAGAATCAGCAGTGATTCGAAAAGTTTAAATTTTGTCATTGGTGTAGGTAGGTACCGCAAGAGTCCGTGCTCGGACCTATTTTATTTTTTAGTTCACCTTAACCATTAATACGCTTCAAAATATATGGGAAATGCTTATAGTCTTTTGTAGGCGCAGTGGTTTATGGGTTAGCGCGCTGGACTACTAAGCGCGGGGTCACAGGTTCGACCCCCGAAAAAAACCTTAAATAAAATATTATGGTTTATTTCCACTGCGCCACCTCTCGCGGAGGTCTGACAAACGTCTGAGAGTATAACTGTCATGAAAGAGCTTCTCAATTAGCCGTTTGGACTGGGCATAAAATTGTAGATCCCTTCGATTCGTTCTAAAAATGAAAAACTCACACAAAACGAATATTTGCGATGAGCTAGTTTAAAGTCTTCAATATGCTCCTTTTAAATTGTTATTGTTACTTTACCTTCGTCGACTTCTTTTAGGACCAACTTGAAGTGTAAAAATTTGACGAACTGCGTTCTTTCTTGGTCAACACCTTCTAACACCCGTTCACGTTTTTTGCGACTGGTTTTAGGCGTTCACGCAAAATGACAGACTGTGGATCTTTAGTTATTGACGCAGCGGATAGAAATCTTTTCCTTGTCCATTCACTTCACGTTAACAGCCCGCACCTTCTCTTTCCCCACCACTTCTGTGTAGTATGTTAAAAGTGAAGGTCTGCAATTTCGGTTCCTTCATTGCCTGTTGACAGGCATATCTACAGCTCCTTGTGTCGCTGAAACTACTCAACGAATGGTAGAAATAATCGACTCAACTAAAACAATGCTAGAGCTGAACAGGATTCATAAAAATATTCTCCGGACACCATATCCATTCTGAAAGAGAGAGAGTGGCAGACAAAACCATTAGGATCTAAGCAGTGGATATATCCAGGTTTGCTCCACCACATCTTCATTCCAAGAACTCGTAATAGAACTGGGCGTATGTCAATGTTACACACATCCTAAGCCACGTGCTGCATAGAAATGTGTTGTCAAGCAATTACACTTAAATTTTATGAAAATGTCCTTTTGCCTACCGTTGCTTGGATTTGCTACCTCAAATTCCAAGGAAACACAAATGTAGGTACAGCTTAAGGCCTCCGGGTGCGGTTAAACATCCACTCATGGAATACGTGCGAATAAAGCTGCCACGAGCATGAAATTACCGTACACTCACCCCCGCCAATGTGCATCAGTTGACCTCCAGAGATATACGTTACTCCTTATTTCAAAGGTTAAATGTATATTCCAGACGACCAACAAATTCAACACCCATCGCTATAGAGCCCTCTCCAATTGATTGGTTTGCATGAGACCAAACCTTTACGGCTTCCCTGGGGCCCTTTGACTTAGCGTCACATTTTTCCGTTGGCCGACTTCATTTCAAATTTATGAAATCCCTCCTTTAACCGATAAATCAGATGATTCACGTGTTTTTCTCTGTTGCTTTCTTCCACTCACCTCATATGAGAGGGGGGGCATTTTTTGTCGGTCCTTGTACAGATCTTTTCCTTGCCATTCTGGCTGCCAAAGGAATTCAATCCAGCTCGACTCAACATCGGAATGGCAATCGATTTATACGATTAAATATACGAGATACCGTACCGGTACCGACCGGCTCGTACTCTCATGATGGAACTCTGTGGCGCAATGTTGACGGTCTTGGTCAAATCGTACAGCTGGACGAACAGACGGCAAAAAATAATTTTCATACAAACAGACGGCATGGAGGAGCTTACGATTATATATACAGAGCAAAAGGTAACTTGCATGTTACTCCTTTTCGATGTTCTCGAGGAGCGTACAAACGGATATAGGGGGTACCTATGGATGTATAGTAGACCTGGTCGTAGGTACATTTGCTTTGGGTATTGGAGCGTATCATTGCGTATACTTTTAGATTTCCCATGAGAACGAGGATTAATCCTCGTACGTAAATCTTACATGCTTTGGTCTTTGTGTACATAAACAACATTCTTTCGGACTGCATATGTGCTGTGCTCTGTAGCTCTGAGAATATGAGTATATCTCTGTTCGGTGCTGGGCCAAAGCAGGAATCGAAGATACAAAAATATTCCAATCTGAGTTTGTGTTGTTTGCTGATATGGATAATCTAGGAACAAGCTTTTTGGGATTTGCTTACCTTACTAGTTTGCATTGTTTTGCTCGGACGTTTGGTTTTTTCTTATTCGCCTTGCATTAAGGAGGAGATTAAGATTCAAAAAGCAGAATATTGATATAGGAGCGCTTGTATTTTATTTTCAATATTTACCCATTTGTTACTATTAAGGGGATGAGTGCACAGGCACATCTGGTCTATGGGTGGGGGCGATATCTGTACAGCACTTGGTCATCTTTTGTGTTGTATATTCGCAAGTATTTGCTAACCTTTGTGGGAGAATGTTCTCTTCGATTTAAGATGGGATTTAAAAGAAAGGATTTGTTCATTGAGTGAGGCGTATACGACTATACGTATTCTTGTGGATAATGGCATATTTGGGCTAAGACAGAAGGATCTGTGCGGAGATGGATAGTACAGGGGTTTAAATGATTTTTTGTTTGATATGCTGTCCATTTGGACTGGGCATATCGACAAATTATTTGGTAAGCAATCAAAAGGCGTCAGATGAAGGGGACGAAAACGTGATCCTAAGACGTTCTTGATTGTCAACACGAAAGTGGTATACCTAACCCATCACAGAGGCGTCTAGGACATTGGGCCTTTTAAAGCTAATAAACCTAAAGAGACCAAGAAACCAAGATGGTTTTGCTGTATTGCAAAAACACACAAAGCACGTGGGCCCAGTGGTTATTGAGCTGTACTACTGAGCGAGGTGTGTCAGGTTCGATCTCAATCCCAGGTTGTTTCTGTAAGCATTCTTACTTCAAACAAATAGGTTTAGAGCGATTTTTGAGTCCCGAATAAAAGCCTCATTGGCTTAGTGGGTAGTGTATTGGATTACTAAGCGAGAAGTTTGATTCCCGAAAAAAATCCTAATTCCATTCTAAGGTGATTTTCACTGCGTCACCTCCCACGAACCTCTGACAAACATCCGCGAGTAGAATTGCCATGAAGGAGCTTCTCCATTCAGCCATCATGAAATTGTAGCTCCCTTCCATTCGTCCCAAAAATAAAAACTAACACAAAACGAATGCTGGGAGAAGCTAGGCATATAGGGTACCAATACGGACCGGTTGCTCCATCTTCTATTTATTTATTTTTATTTAGGTTGCGACCATAAAGTGTTTGTCTATGGGAATAATATTTAACGGGTTTTTACAAGCTCTGGGGCTTTAGGGCGTCCCTAATACTTTAATGAGAATTTTAGCAGATAAACATTGCAATGTTTAGTTGAAAAATATTATTGCTTTCTGCAAACTGAGTGTTTAATCAAAATCGAAAAATGGGTGTTTCGAGATACATATAAGCAGTTTTTAAAATTAACGTTTTCGGTGATTCGAATTGAAAATGAAAAAGGCAGTAATTTGGAAACAAAAATTTTACTCTAAGTATGCATTTTGGTCAAAATCGTTTTTACAGTTTTCAGTTTAACTAAAGGGAACAAAATTAAAAAAAAAAATACTTTTTCCAAAAAGCAATTGTACGACAATTTATATAATAACTGAGTTTGCTATTAAGGTATAAGTGACCGTAAAACCTTAGAAATTCATTCTTGTTACCGAGCTTTCAAAAGTACCTACCGTTATTTTTTTTTGCAAAAAAATTGGTTATGCAGTCATGTTAACCTCAACCATTTAAGCTTAAATATCAATTTTGGTTGAAATATTTGCAGCCATATACCTACAGATTCCTATAGATCTATTAGGTGCAATAATCTGGTGACCAAAATGTCCCAGAGATCAGCCAAGTAAACAGGAAACCTACAGCTACCTCCAGACCCGTATAAGGCAAGGGACTGCTTCTGAAAGTGTTCTAAGGATCAGCCAAACAAACGGCTGGATACCGTATTAACTGGGGTATGTATAGTATACCCGATCTGGATTCGAACGGTTTCACTGGTCACTCTTGACTTCATGACTACCCATAGGTATGGACTTTAATATACCGCTCTCACGAGACCCACGAAAGGGAAATCAATATCAATAAAGTCGGACTTAAGGTCCAGTGTCGGACTAATCGCTGAATAATTAAATAAACATCGCTGAATGAACCAATCTTCCTGATCTTTCAGGCAGATTTTGTGGCGATCGCCAAAGCAATATGTTGGCAATAAAAAGGATGATATCACATACAAAATTCCTTGACCGATTTTGAAATAAAATCTATGCTTAAGGTTAATTTGTCGCAGTAGGTATACCACACATCTCAGGGACTATGCAGGCAAAAAGAGACGGCTGACGAACTGTCCAGAAATGGGTCCGTAATGAATCAGGACCGAGCGGAGTCTGTATAATCTCAGAGCAAGAGCGGTCAAAAAGATTCGCATAAAAGCCAGCGAAAGACGGATGAAACTTACGAAATATTGCAAAACCTATGGCCTAACTATAAAACAAGCTGGTCCATACCTATAGCTTCTGCAGTTTGACAGATCATCGCTGTTTAAGTTGGTAGGGGCTTTGAAGGATCAAGAAACCTAGACCACGCAATGAAACTGAATCTCAAGAATGGCGACATATGTAGAGGCTACGTTTCGGAGAAGGCACACGAAGAAATATCCCACTTTCTCTGTCAACCGCCCATTACCTTGAAGATACTTGGCATGACATGATCTTTCTGATGTTTCAGTCGCTTGAGGAATTTTCATTAAAAAGATACTGCCACGATAACGTATAAGATCTTGCTGAGGTCTCACTGTTTCATCCTTGCATTATTTTATTTAAATACGTCCTGACGAAATAGAAGACACAATTCATCAACGGATAGCCCCAAAAAGGGCATCAAAAAAACCCAACCTGAACTACCCTAAAGCAATCTCTAATCCGAAACGGTTTCGAGTCTTTGTCAAGCAAATTTGTGTGACTTTCATTGAATCGGTTTTAAAGACTTCTACGTTCGTAAAACTGACTGTGAGGATTCTATGTACTTCTTGGGGGTTTCTTAATCGGATTTCAGCTCGTCCGTCTGACGCTTCCCTTGTCCCACGGGTGCTCGGTGTCGGTGTCGCAATTTTTCTTTACATTCATATTGTTTGGACTTGTATGCTAATCTATGGGTAGGCTGGCTGCCCTCATCCAATGCTTTTTGAAAAAAGGTAGCTCTCCCAGCTGAATGAAAACAACATCGATCCGTTGCTATATGACTTCGCCGCAGGTCATATTCGACAGCCTGATGTGCATATAAAGTTAGATTTCTTAAAAACAAACAAAATGGGTGCCCACATATTTAAATGATGTTTTAGCTTTCTGTTCCGAAAGGAAGGACGACATTATTACCCCAGTGGCTGAAGAGAGTATGCCTAAAGGTTCCTAGCTGAACCCGCAACGCTAGCAAATAGTCTTCCAGCAGAGAAAAAGACACACAGTGATTTTATTGGGCCTCTCAACCCAGTTCAAAAGTCAAAACAGAAAACAATTGCAGCTGACATTCTTGAAATAAATTTTACTTTATCATGCTAGACATCGGGCTGTAGTATAGCTTCTAGAGACGAAGCAAAAATTGAATTGGCAGCTTAAAAGATTCAACAAAGTGGTGGCTTCCTTTAGCATTCTTCTATACTTTGTGTTAATCAGTAATTATGTCAGTGATGCCAATTTAAAGGTAGCAAAGTCATAAAAACTACGTGTTTCTGAAACACTAAAATACGAAATAATAGGCTAAAGCTTTTTTGGAGTTCTAAAAACACTTCAACCAAGTTTCATCGAAACTCGTAATGGACATGAGCCCCTCAAGTTTTATTTATAAATATATTTAGATATTCATGCAGCCAAACTGCTCGCCTATAACTCTTATGAAAACTAAAAAACTGCCACTCAATAGTTATAACCTCAATGGTATCACTCAAAAGTCGCACAAAAGCCCCTCTAAACATTCGACGTTATTATTTGTCATGACAAATGGGAATACCGAACTGAAAAAAAGGAAAATCACAGCTGTGGGTCAGTAAGCACCCTCTTGAACGACTATTAGGCGGTCACAATTGAGTTCTCGGTATACCTCCATTCAGTTATATGGTTCAATCAATTTGAAGAGCTACTTCAGAAAAATATAATAAATCCTATCTGTTACGGTGAGTCCTTTTCATTGCTCAGCCTTTGGTATTCATTCGAGAATTTTGTTTTGTTAGATGTTTTATTTATTTTTCTCTGGCGGAAAGTGGAAATCCTTTCCGATGCACAGAATCCATTTAACCGCATAAAACAAACATTGATAATTGGGAATGGCTACCTTGTACTACCGTCCCCCATTGAAAAGGACGGTTATATGGAATTCTAAATAACTCATACAGTTGATACAGATATTCACATTCACAATTTCACATGCCCCTTTGTATTTTAGTAGGATTGGGTGCAAAGAAGAGGTACTTCATCGACCTGCTTATTAATGTGGGAAAGGTACTTCAAAGGACTGTAATCTCCGTTTGAAAATTCATATATAAACGTTGTAATCTTTTATTTATTGCAGAGACCCAATACATCGATACATTGTTGCTGGCCTGTACTGCGCATGTGAGTACAAATTCGGATGTGCACATTTTTCATTTGCAGCATTAAAGTGAAGCGATAGACGGTTTAGATATGATCCGATGTATGATGCTTATTATTTCGTTAGAAAGGAACCCCTGCTATCAACCGACACAATATCCCTGCCGCATACAAGGTCATGTAGATCAATAGGAATTACTGGCCTAATCTGTTTCATCAAAGGAAACAATTTTCTTAATGACAGCCATTATGGCTCCAAGGAGCAAATGTAGCACGGGCAATTTAATGACTTAGCTGTCAGAAAAGTACAGCCGTCACATTCATCAACATGGTCATGGTGAATTTAATTGGAGTAACTACCTTTGATTAAGAAAATAACGACTGAGAATGACAGAGGCGCCATCGTTAATATTGGGTATTCCGAACTGTTCACAATTTCTGAAAACATAGTGTTGCCCTAATTAGTCTGTTTTATATATGGGTGGGCTTACTTTAACTCTGTCTTATGAAGTGTTTCAAGCTGTTTAAAAGTATGTTTTTGGAGAGGTTCTTTTGGTTTTTTTTTTTTTTGTGCGACATCTTCTCTTTGAATAGGTTAAATTTGAAAATCGCCAGCCTTGTCATTTGTTTTTTACTTACTCGAGACGACATTAAACCGGTGATCTAAATTAGGGGCTTTGCCTCTGAAAGAAAACAATACCACCGATCAACAGTTCACGGAAAAAATTTTAAGATGAAATCAAGAAAAATGAGCGCAGAATCACGAAAAGTTTGTATAGTTTTAGAGCTTAGCTCAGGATTTACTGATTCACGACTTCTTATTTGCAATTTTAGAAATTGTAAGAAGTGAAGATATTGACCCCCAAAAATCGTGAATCAACACTTCTCATTATCAATAATGATCAAACGAGAAATACATATTGCCATAACCGATCGCAATTTTAAACAAGTAGTTCTAAATTTGGTATTACTGTGGTTGTGAATTGCAAAAACATTTCGCAATTTACCACTTCTCTGTAGTAAATTTGATTTCATCCCTTACCGAATTGCAACCATTTAGTCTTGAATTGCAACTCATTAGTGCTGATTTGCTATTCTGTAGTTGCAATTTACAAATTCTTAATCGTAAATTACAACTTCTTTTTATCAATTTGCAATTCATATTTTGCAATTTGCAATTCATATTTTGCAATTTACGATTCTTGAGTAGTGATTTGAGGCATCACCGTCTTAAATTAAAAACGTTTTATCGTGAAATTAGAAAACTTTATTTTCAATTTACAACTTATATCTTGTGATTTACAATCAGAATTCATAGTCGTATTTTATATTTTTGTTTCCTCTTGATATCCTTGAGAATCATATGACGCCATATCGTCCGGAGACAACGGGATTTGTCTGGGGTGGTTTTTCTGTCTATGCTGAAATTGTTAATACACGCAAATTGTTTAGAAGAACTTGTATTGATACGAACCTTAAAAAACCTTTTCGACTGCACACTTTAATATCCATACCAATTTACTTCTTTTCTAATAGCGAGACATATCTTCATTCTGAAAAAAATAAAAATACAGATTTATATACCTACTTTAGTTTAATTTTTTTCCATTATTAAATAGGTATCTACTTACATGATATATATTCCAGAATGCTTTATAATGGTTTGTACACTCACTATCACTGAGAAAACTTATACTACCTAAAAAACGACTGCCTTAAGCAAAGGCTAATTACCGACTGTCTGTCGCTGCCCATGATTGCAGCTGTCCAGAAACACCACAAACATATTATGTATGTATATGGACTATATCGTTACTGTCGACTACCTGTGCATAAAAAAATTCCACACGTTATGTAGTTAGTTTCCATGGAAATTACAAAAAATATTTTGCAATTTACGACTTCTCTACGTCAATTTACGTTTTCGATTTAAATGTGGTAAATTATTATAAGATTTTATTGATTCATCATTCAGTGGTGGTAAATTACTAAATATTTTTCGCAATATGAGATAGCAAAGTGGTGTTTACGAAATTTGCCTATTGAAGTGGTAAATTGCTCAAAAAATCTCGCAAATCACTACAAATTAAAGATGCTCGAATTAATATTTTTAATCGCAAAATGCAACAAACGACATTTGATATTTTTCGCCGTTTTCACTGACAAATTACAAATTTTTATATCAATTCCAGAAAAAATCGTTGTGATTTGCGAAGAATATACGATTCGTGAATTACAACTCAAAATGTTGCAATTGGTGATTTTCAATTCCTTCCGTGCTCGTGGATCTTTGCTCCTGCGGCTATCAGGGAGCCATTCTTCGTGCCTGTTTCCTTTGTCAGCTGTAGAGAACAAGACTTTTAGGAAAAACTCCCCGCAGAAAAATCTTTTATTTAAAACCAACCACATTTTAGTTAAAAACTACCAGGAAATACTGTTAACATAGCTCCTACAGATTTAGTGGATTAAAAATAACCGAGTCAAGTTAAGCAAACCGATTTATCAATTTCCTAAAAAATGTGTCGGTCGTAAACAACAAATTAACTCTATAAAATGTAACCAACTGGTTGATATTGATCTAGAAACTTGGTTGATAACAACTGATAAAGTATGATTTTCTTAACAGTATGAACTTAACATTTTTATCTCGGGAGTTTTTAACAACGAATTTTTGATTTTTTCAACAGAGACCTAATAAATTGTAGGTTAAATGGTAACTTTTTAGCTTGTAAAAACAAACAGCCTTCATCTGCCTACACTTAAGTCTTAAGCCCACCACTTTGTTAAGGTCACTCTCCAGTGTATAGTTGCCACCTAACTTTGGGTCTTCCTTTGCTTTATTGTCCCTCAAAGGTGGACTCAAATAACTCGTCGTTATAAGTTAACATTATATCTTGGTAAGCCAAGCTCACCCCTGAGGGACATCAAAGCAATTGGTTGGTTAAAGTCGCCCTTCCACTTGGTATCGAAGACTCTTCCCTACGGAGCGCTGTCCATTCGGCATTCGTTCTACATACGCCTTATTAGACGGTTGATGCTTATCATTTCGATATCTCTGTAGAAGCAAGTCATCGCATACCTGACCGATAATCACTCGAAGATTGAGGGGGAATAATTTCAAAACTTTTCCAATCAACTTTTTTTTTCAAAAATGAGTTAAGTATGATGAAGTATTCTTTGTCAAAAAGTTGTTATTTCCTACATTTTTGAGTACTTCAAAAGTAAAGTATTTTTCAAAACTACTCTTCTCCACTCAGTCGTTTAACTCAAAACTCATTTATTCCTATACAAACCAAATTCCGTACCAAAACTCTTCCCTTGGAAATCGAAGTGGCCGCTTTCAAAAGTCGTGTATTCCAATGACATTAAAAAAAGGCGGGCATTTTTGTTTTTTATTATAGTATTCATGGGTTAAACTAATTTTAAGTAATTTAAATATATTTGCTGGAACGTTGTTTTTATATAAGTATTTTTTTTTAAATAATTAATATGCTTGAAGGCTGTTGAGGTTTCATGTTCTTAGTTAATTTTTTTATTTTAAATTTCTCACAAATAAACCAAAATTAATTAAATCGGTAAAAAAAAATGTATCTTTCTTTTCCAAACTCCTCTATTCCTAAATAGTTTGAATCAAAAGTCAACTATTCCAATCGTCATTTTCAAAACTCTTCTTTTCCAAATTAAATTGATTTTTTATAATTGTTTTACCGATAGGTTCAAAACCCTAAGAAAAAGCCCTTAAACCTTTCGCTAATATCATTTTAGCAGCCTTTAACAGTTTTTTTTCGTATGACTCAAAATTCTCAAAAGTATAAAAGAAGAGTTTGAAAATTATACCCCTTAACGACGACGGGGATCTTTATCCGCCTTTGTTAACGTTCCTTCTTCTGCGTAATTGAGCTGGGCTAGTATGATGGAGGTCTTTCATAAAGTCTCCTTGGTGTTTGTCGACAAATCCTTATACTTAGCAATTGCCTTCTCCGAAGTTACAGCGTCCATGTTTTGTGTCCTTTCTTGATGAGGGCATACATTTTATTTGGCCTTTGTTCACCACCAAACTCATCGCTGACAATGATGTCATCATGGTCTGTGCATGGAAGAAGATGCAAAGGATTTTAGAAAATTGGGTGTCTTGTTTTCAAGTATGATGTTAGAAAATTGTTTTTTTACTTGTTCTTTGACTCGTTTTTTGACGCTCTTTTTGATGCGTATTTTGACGTATTTATTAAGGACTTTTTACACGCGTTTTTAAGCAGGCTTTTTGACTAGTTTCGTGTGACAGCCCATCGCCTTTTCTAAATCCGATTTTGACATCAAAATTCAAATGTCTAGGTTAGACTTTTAACAATTTTTTCTACAGCTCCTATTGTAGAGAAATAAAATTCGTCGGAGCTTTAGGGTCATTCGGTATATTTCTTTACTGCAAATGCTAGAAAAGAGATAATCAGGAATGAAGTCTGTATGCGACAACTGGTCTCTGGCACTGAAAACTCCTTATTAGACCTAGGAATCTTCTTATTCCAGCTCACATCTATCATGCAGCACTGAATAGTAAGAAATCCTCCCCCTTACCTCTGAGCTTCGTATAACTTGATATACAGCACCAAACAATTGAAATATGAATCTCCGATTCGATTGTTTGCAACATACAGCCTGCACAGTTTGACAGCTTGATGTAGAGCTCGACAAATTCGCAATTTGCCGGCCCTCGAAAGTATAGGTGGTGAGGAATTTTATTATAAATATCGTTGCTCTGTAAATATCCAAAGTTACCAAATTTAAGAGCTTCGCCGTTTGGGACTTTCGGTTGATTGTGGCACCCGCCATCAGGGCGGAGGAATCTATAAAATCCATAAAACAAAAGGAAACGAAATTCTTCAAATTGCGGTGGAATTCGAAATCGAATATAACCAGAACCACACAGTGAGAAGTTTCCTATTCAATTTGGTTTTGGTTTTGGCTTTTGCCTTTGCGCGTTCGTCGTCGTCGAACAAATGATTTATCGATCCAATATAATAATAATAATAATCAGTGGGGGCATAAAACAAAAGAAAACACACAAACATACACACCAGAGCGAGAACAGACTGCCAGCACAACAAACAGAGTCAAAGTAAAGGTGGCAGTGGCAGAGGTATTGGCCGCAAGAAAAGGTTAAAGTGGTTGAGAAGTTGAAGTTTTTCCTCGACGACGCCCCGTAAATTTTGAAATTCCTATACCTTTGCCATACCGTGCAATACCGTTCGAGAGTTGGCAACGGTAAGAAGAAAAAGGGTAATCTTAGCACACACACACAAAAACCAACAGCACTTCAAGAGTGTGTACCCAAGGATAAAGGGATTTTTTTTCCCCGATTAAGCCGAAACAAAGTATGTGCAAATAAATACCGCACCTGGGCAACAAATTTTAATTTCTCTCCACAACAGAAAAAAAAAACATTAAACGTATTTTTCTTAATTAAAAACAAAAAAAAAAAAAAAATACCAGAGAATACAGAACTGAACCGAAATTAATGAGAAAAAATATTGACTTTTATTGCGGGTCACGAAATCGATATTATCCGGGAAAATATATAATTAATCAGATTTCAATATGAAATACAAGTGCGACCTGCTCTCGTCTATAATTACTGTTCGGTTACTGTTGGTGTATGGTCGTATGTCCTGCATAATTATTTCGCCTTACTTCGTGTTCCATAGTAAATTGATGAATTATGAACCGGCTTTAGGTGGAAACACAAAAAATATAACGGAACGAATTCATAATGAAGTCCGTAATTAAGAGCTTATCCATATACCTACTGGTGGCAGCACCAAAGTTGAATCTTTGAACTCCAAGCCGTGCTGGTGAGTTGTTTATCCTTTTATCTAGTGAAACAGATTGCCTGCAGTATGGCAGAGGTATATACTTAGAACTTGGAGTGCCAACACGTTCAAGGTAATGAAGTCATAAATCAACAGAATAAACCTTCGTTTGGGTGTGCGGTTAGTACTTTTGGGAGATGGCTATCACTGGGTGATTATACCAAGTTGCGTCCTTAATGCTGCATATTGCCTTAGATCTCGAAAAATACATACACAGAGAGAGACCACAGAAAGCGAACTGCATTTTCGGTTGAGCTATCTAATTATGAGAAATGATATAGTTTAGCTTAGCTGTATCCGCCAACGTTTTCTCTACACTGAGGCTGTGCCAATGCATTGCCCTTGAGTAGGTATATGCTTTCTGTGAGGTGGTTTGCTTTCCCCATGATTACCTTGTTAGTTTTGCTCTGTCAATTATTTGAAATCTTCTGAAGTTCATCCACATCGGTCCAACTTTTTTTTAACTATTTATGTGGATATGGGCAGTTGGCTTCACATTAAACTACAACCAATCGAACCAGCCTGTAAAAGCTGTGTTTTTACTTAGTTCGTACCAACATTGCCGCTGAAAATTTTCAAAAAGGGGACGAAAAAAAAAAACTTACCGACCAACAAAAACATTTATTTTTAACGAAACACAAAGTGATTTATTGCGAATCACTTCTTTTCATATGTTTGCATTTTTTTTTCGTTCAATAAAGAACAAACTCTTATAATAATTTGATAATTTTTCAAAAAGTCCTGACTCTTGAGGCTCAAAAAGGGGAAAAACGGCAACGCTGCTTCAGAACTCGAAATATTTCTCTCTGGAGAGGCCAACTTATAACAGCGCCCATCTCCGATTGTACACTTGAATTGTTTTAAGTTAAAGTGCCCAGGCGTCCAAAATAGTGTTGAGTCGAAGCTAAAGTCTGTTTTCAAGGCTACTAATAGGTGATGTGCGAGGTTTGTCTAATTGTCTATACCATGTTGGTCATAAGTCGCATTTTGAGGGATATTCTCGTTTTGGTCCTCTAACAATCTAAGGTGGAAATATTTATGGAAAAGGCATTGGATCTCGTTTAGGTAAGTCGAACTACACATTTGTGTAGACTGTCAAGTAGGTTTTATTGAATGCCGAAAGCAATATTCGAGGCGCAGGGGGTCTGAGCTGAGAGCTACTTCCAACATCTTCTTTCCATATCTCATGAAAAATACCACAAAAAGACTACAAACTTCATAAAAGAACTTCTCTATTCAGCCGTTTGAACTCGTTACCAAAATCTAGGTGCCTTTCGTCACCAAAAACTCACTCAATCCTGGGGTGGGATTCTGTAAATAACGAAACGAAAACCACTTTCGCGTTTCAAAAAACGGAATAAATCACGCGAAAGCGAAAATCTGCTTCATGTAACTCCTAACGTTTTTTTGTTCACATTCGTTTAGGTTTGAGAAACTGTGTGAAAACAAAATCATAGTTTGGCAGTCTCAGTATGTAGATTTGTTTTCGTTAAGTTCTTTTGACGTTGAGGAAAGCTTTCAAATAGGAGGCACGTATGTATTTCGTGTACCTGTATGCAAATGAAAGGCAGCTATGTTTAACCTAAGACTTTGAACAAAACTTAAAGAAAAAAATAAATTTCTAACTAAGAACGAAATTTAAATAAACCAACCTTTTGTCAGGTAATGTGAGACGATTCGAACAATCCCGCAGATTTTTTCTATTTTTTTTTAAGTTTACGTGTTCATTTTCCATTTCACTTTCGTCGCTTTCGCTGGTCAACAAAATATGGTTTGTTAGCATTTCTAGTAAAATATTCAGCACAATATTAAAAGCTAAAATCACCAAACTCAATGAGAATAAATAGGAAAATGATAAACGTCAACAAAATATGTAGCTGTCGTTTGTTTTCTTTCGTGGAGACGATAAAATCTGTTCGTTTTTAAGGTTACATGAAGCAAGAAAAGCGAAAACGTCAAAGAAAATGTGTTCGTTCGTTTTTTTTTGGCGCCCACGAGAATTTCTTTCGTTGATGTTACATGAAGCAAACTGTTCGTGTGCACGAAAACGTTTAAACGTTTTCACCTTACAGAATGCCGGTCCTGGACCACTGATGGTTGTGGTATAGTTGTTGATAGGTAGTCGTAGTTTTATGGAACTACCCCTATATAGCTCCTTTTACAAGCCTCACTGGATTGCAAAAATAATATCCATCGAATTTTGCTAGCAAATCTTATAAGTCTGGCTTGTACTGTGAGTCATTGCGCACTCGTTCCACCATCACAGGTGATAGCTAGACAATATTGTATCAGTTTGTTGCGAATGGAATACGTATTTAAATTGCCACTGTCATTTTGCGATAGGGTTAACATACCGTGCCCGTTTTTCGTCTTAAAAATGACTGTCCCACAAAATTGTAAATACGAAAGGGGTATGGAAAAGTCACCATTTTTCAAAATTCTTTTCACTTTCCAAAAAACAGCTTGCACTTTTCCTATTTTAGGGTTAAGTTCGAACGAATTTGTCATTCTTGGGTTTGTGGATTGCGACTCTTTCATTTGGATTGTGATTAAAGTGTGACAGCTTGCGGCAGGGATTTTCAATTAGCGGGAAAACGGTTCAAAGGTTAATTGAGAACCGTTTTTTTTTAAGATTATATATTAGATTAATTAAATGTGCATAATGCTTTGGTGGTAGAACAAAAATCTATTTTCAATTCATAAATACAAATCAATTCGCGATCATATGAATAGTCTTTTATTTGCTGTCAATATTTGAAGGCCCACAAAGTACTATACAAACTTTCACAACTGAATACATCCATATACCGAATTTATTAAATAAAATATTTAAAAATATTTCGTTACTCTTATTTTTTTAATCTGAAATTAGAAACTAAGGACATTTTGATTTTCGTTAAAATGTTAAAATTGATTGATTGATAATGTCCCTATTTTATCGTATTCAGCAGTCATCATGCTTGTCTCAAAATACATTTTTGGCAACCAAATATGTAAAAAAAAAAATATTTAAAGCCTTTTGTTTTCTGACTGTAGTTTTTTTTTATATGAATATATTTCCGTATTTTTATTAATCATTAAGCAACGACCTATCAGCATTTAACTTACCTAAGTTAGGGACTATTATTGTTTGTTAGTTATAAGTTTTGCGATATTACTGAAGTCTTTTTTTTAATGTTGTGCTATTTTTTTATTGTGAACTCACTGTGAACTACACGGTGATTCACTGTGTCCAAACTCCAAAGAACTCTAGTTAGTACCTACATTGGGAACAAATTGAGGTGCGTTTAAAAAAAAAACTTAAATTTTACTATTTTCTACGATCTTTTTAAAGCTGGATGTGGTAAAATACGAATCTAATAAAGCTAATAATAAGTAAAAATACCTTCAAACCGTTTAAAGATTAAACCAATAGCTTAAAGGGTACATCCAATCAAACGCAAATTCGTCCACTGTTGGACAGTTTACCCTACTTTTTCAAAAATGTTGAAAATCATAATAATCTTTCTGAAAACGTATCTATACAATTTAAATCATTTTTATACCATATTCACACCACAACAAACCCCGTGATTTCGTTGAAAATTAGTCGATGCATTCACACCGAACACCTACTAGCTTTCGTTTGACGTTTCTATCAGCTGTGAAACTGCGACTAGTGTCGTGAAACTTCCGTGTTGCAAACTATTATGGTTACAAAATTCAATCGCATTAATTACAAATACAGTGAAGTCTCACTTATATGAACTCTTGTTATATGAATTATTCCAATATATGAACCACAGAATTTTTGTACTGGAATTCAGTTATATGAACTGATTCTCATATAAATGTACTGTGTTGAAATTTTTCTGAAGTAAAAACAGTTATTTTGTCTAGACAGATTTTTTTACGTTTTATTTTACTTATGTTATGTATTTGTATTTGGACGTGCAAGTCAGTTCGTGCTCATTTTCGAAGAAGCAACATCGGTTCGGTGGTGATTTGTTTTTTTTTTTGTGTAAAAAATACTAACGTTATAGTTTAGCTCAACAAAATTAAAACGAACTATTTTCTGTATTGTTCCAATATATGTAATTTAATTTCATTACATTAACCGTTTCAATAAAATATATTTTTTGCTACATAGTTCCAATATATGAACTTTTCGGTTGTATGAACTAGCCCAACAATCATTAGTTCATATAAGTGAGACTTCACTGTAAAATTAATTCAGAGCATTTAAAAATATTATAAGCCCATCAATTAAGTGTGGAAAATGATTTAAAGTTATGACATTTGTTTGGTCGGTTGTTCTCCTGAATTTGTTGCACATTGCAAAAGGTGCGCTTGTTTCAATAACCAAACGAAAACTGAAATATGCATGGGAAAACTTCTGTTTTCTGTAAAATTTTCGAGTGTTTTCGCGAAAATTCGGTTGCCGGTGAAGGTAAAAGGTATTTTTTTCTTCAAACTAATGAATGAACACGTTGCAAGCGATCTAGGAACCGCTTTGTAAATGACCTCCGGATAACTTAAAGTACCTATAAACAATATACTTGACTAGGTTTGAAGTTATTCCATTAAAATTATGCCACTCTCTAGGGTTTGACAAGGCAAAAATGGACTAATGAGCTTTAATAAAGATTTACTAAAATGCGTTGACAATTACTTTCCATTTTCCATCATGGTTTAAAATTGAACGTCGCTTTTGTAAGTGCGGTAAGAAATGGACGAGTATGGATATGTAAATCCTTTTTTAATTTAATATTAACTTGATGGGAATTTGAAGAAATTGGCCAACACTTTTACTGTTGTAGTTCATATTCACATGCAACTCACAGTTTAAATATTAAGAAAACGGCCTGCTAAAATGCCTGACGGAGTAATTTATAATCAAGAATCTCTTCTTAGGTTGCGTCTAAAATTTAGCTAGTAAACATCCGCTCAAAGTTTCATAGAAAACAAAAGGATTATTGTATCGAGTGTAGTGATGCGCGATAATTCAAGATCGTATCGATATATCGATACTTTAATATCGAAATGAAAATATCGATGCAAACAAAAAATCGGCCCGAAAAAATCGATAATATCGATAATATCGATTTTTTATTAATAATTTTGATTTTTGTGTATAATCTAGATTTTCCTTCTCATTAAGATAGATAATATCACCTGGAAAGGTTCTATACGATTCAACATCTAGATATAGATAAATTTAATCAATTCGTATCGTTGTAGGTAGTATAGGAAGGCATTACATGCTGGTAATTGCAAGAAGTTATAGCTAAAGGTATCTATAAATAAGCCAATGGCAGCCAAATAAAACATAAAAATGCATTAAAAGATCTGTTTTTTGTGCTTCGATCTCAGCAAAGCAAAGTAAGTTGGGGTTTTCAGCACGCAATTACAACTATGGGCTGGGCCCTTGGATCCGTTTTTTTAACACCAAAACGATATTTTTTCCATAATAAAAATTATTTTGTTCCCCCCAAAACCAAAAACCCTTATTAAAGTTTTATTTTAACATTTGATATTTTATTTTAATATCTTAGAACTAAGCAAATAAAAAAAAATAATAGGAATTATATTTAAATATATATTTGTACCTACCTCAAAGTTTGTACATTGTGCTATGTATTGTGAAGTCTTAAGCAGCTTTTTTCTACCACAAAGTCGTTATATTTTTTTTTTATAAATTTTTTCTGTATACAAAATTCCAGCCAAAGTAGAAGTAGACAGTTTGTTTTGTATTTTTGTATAATTTGAAAATGGTGTAGGTAGTCTTTCGAGGACTTTATTTAAATAAAATTTTAAATGTTTTTTTTTCCTTTTTAGATTGTTTTCCCCCCAAAAATTCCTTCCCTCTTTTTTCCCCCTTTGTTAGAAAAAATCGATAAAATTAACGACTTTCCCCCCAATCTGGGATCACTGGGCCCTTTACTTCCAAAATAATGGTTTTCGTTGAACTTGTTTTGCATGTGCTCTTCAGTGCATAACATACAGGACTCTATGCAAATGTAACACAGTATTGTGGTATTCAAAAAAATCGGTGGTAAATAATCGATGCATCGATAATATCGAAAGTAAATTATCGAGTGAAAACATCGATATTTTTTTAAGAAAATATCGATGAATCGAGTGATTCGATATATATCGCGCATCACTAATCGAGTGGGATATTGTAATGAGTGCACGCCCACCCGGTGCTTTCCCACTCTAAGTTCTACGCTTTTACACAGTCAACATTTTTAATTAGCAAGAAACTTCACATCAATACATTCCCAAGAGCACGTATGCCTCTACCTTTCAACCAACCTACTGTATTTTATGGTGTTTGCGTGCACAAATATGTGACGCAACGCGGCAATTATCTCATCGTGAGCCATGCGTCAATTTATTTTTCTACCTGCCGATCCATAAAGCCAAGAAAATGTCATAGACCTATTTTTTTTCTTGCAAACGCAATCCAAAACAAACCCCGAAGAGACTTTTGTCTTCTGAATCTGAATACAAACAGCGAGCAAGAGCAGACACAGAATTCAAAACACAAGACAAAATACAGATGCAGAAATGCCACTTCACAATCACAGCACAGTTCACTTCACATCACACATTCACTGTTCAGTTAGTTAAATCCTACAATGTTCTCATTCTCTCTTGGACATTTTAATGGATACAGAAAAGATAAAGCAGACATACACATACACAAGTATGGCATATTCATACAGAACACTTTGTTTGACTTTACTACATTATACCAGTACTACTACTATTGCATTATGTCTCTCGTTGTTATTCCGCTCGATGTCGCCAAGAGATAGAGACAACATTTCATTATCAGCTTCAGTTTAGTTTTGCAATAATATTTGGACGCAGAAGAACGCGTAGCTCAGGCAAAATTTTCTCGTGATGTCGTCAATAAATGTTAAAAGTTTGTCGCAGTTAAAAACCAGTTGCCCATCAGTTTTTAATGTAAAATTTGTTGAAATAATCGGACAATACCGCTGCCTGTGGGACTACAATTCCACAGATTACAATAAAAAAGAACTGACAGACAGTGCTTGGGATGAAATTGCAGCCAATGTGGCAGACACAGGTACAGTGACTCAATTTGAACATTATACTAAGAAAATTGCATGTGTTTTCTGGTTTTTCAGTTCAACATTGTCAAATGCGTTGGAAATCGATACGTCAGGCATTCGCCAGATCAATGAGGCCATCATATAGGGCCACCGGTGTGCGGAAAAACTACTACTTGGCCTCTCATCTTCAGTTTATTGTGCCATATCTGAGGTATTCATCGAAGAAAAAGTCACCAGCAACAGAAGAAAGGCCATCCTCAGGCGACGAATTTCCGTCATGTTTTATCAAAACGGAGGATGAAACCATTCAAGAGAACTTTGACAGCAGTAGCTATTGCACCGGTGCGAAGGAAGAGGAACAAAATGATCCAGACCCTGTGGAAGAAGAAAGAGAAGAGGATCTAATCACCGATCACCAGTCAGTGCCGGTGGCAAAACCAGAAAATGTCTTCGGTAAACGTCAAGTTGATGCTTCATTTGAGGAGTGGATGCAAACGAAGAAGGCCCGTTTCAATGAAGTTGACGCAAACATGATGTTTCTGCAAAGTTTGGCGCCGTTCGTGAACGAGATGACAAGCAAACAGAATCGTCGGTTCCGCCGAAAGGTGATGAGTCTTATTGATGATGTTTTAGATGATCTGGGCTTACGAGACTAATTGAAGATATTTTTGATATAAATTCTTTAAAAAAAAAAACGGTTTTGTCTATGTGATTGATTGATTGTTAATTCTGTTACTTGGCGTTGGTAGTGGATGAACTGAGAAAGGCATTTGGCAAGCACATATTTTCCTCAGCCAAAGCGATCCGTCGGACCGCACTATAAGACTGAAAAAACACATAAAAAATAACAATTGGCGCAACAGGTCCTTAAGAACCCTAGGCCTAGCTTCTCACAACTATTCGTTTTGTGCGAAAAAAAAAACATACAGGGCAGGCTTATATTTTTATCCCCCGATTATGTGTAAATTGATTTTCAAATTGGTATTGTAAGAGGTATAACTGAAAAGCTTCATTTGCGAAGCTCCTACTCCGTTTAAATAGAAAAAAAAAAACAGGCCAAGTGCGAGTGTCACTCACGCACCGAAGGTTCCGTATTTGGCTAAAGTCCAACCCATCAGATATTATTTCAAATCGATAATATCATTCAATCTTTCCCCTGTTCATGAATTCATCACAATTTAGTTTAATTTACTTACTTAATATTTTTACTCTCAAAAATTACTCACACATGAATCTCATTGTGTGATTACCGCAGAAAAAAACCCAATTGCAGATTTTGATTCTTTAATTGCTACCTACACCTACACAATGTCACAATACTCACCAATTTCCCATTCAGTATCTGTGTCCCTTAATTCGGTAACTCTCTCTCAGTAATGTGCTGTATTTTCTCTTTCCTTACCTTCTTAATGTGAGTCTCGAAAATTCGGCGAAATCATTATAATATAGTGTACCTATACCAGTGGTACCGAAAGTACTACAATAGGAGGATTGTAGGTACTCCTTTTTCGTCTGCTGTACTCCCGTACTCCTCAAAGACAAATTGTAATCCTATTATTAATTTCGGATTTAACTATGTATTTTCACATGCCTTGACATTTCCCTATCCAGTAAATTGCAAGACTAATTTTACTTTCTGGATGTTTTATTAAGATTTTTTTATTGCCTTTGTTGATTTTGTTACATTCGTGTCGTTGTAAACAATTGCGGATCCTGTAAATTCATTAAGGATAGGTAGATGTTGAAACGGTGTTAAACAAACTAATTGTTGATTGCACTGACGAACACTCATTTTGATAATAAAGTCTTATGGCGTGGTGTTTCGGCATCAGATTAGACAGTCGCCACCAAAACAACATAGCCGCCATAAGCTGTCTAAAGCGACCTGTCCCAATTGAAAAACTATTGACTAAAAATATATTACTTTTATTTTGTTCTGTACTTCCAAAAAAATGTATTAAACTCCCCAACGAAATTATGAAGCGGCAGCCCTGGTGTATGCCACCAGTGAGGGTCAATTGTGCACAACTGCGTAGTAGAGATTAGAACATTTATGAGAGCAACGTATTTTACATGGTAAAATTATCTTTTTCGAAAATATCATGTTAACTCTTAACTTTTCGGCAAAACAGTATTCAGCAGTCAGCACATATAAAGCTAAGAATATGGTCTACAAAAAAGGAATTTATGTATTTTTTTGTGAATCAAGAAATAAACCGTTTTTTGGGCGAATGAAAATATTTTTTTCACCAGATTACTAATTACTCGAAAACCAATCGATGTATTGCTTCCATTGGTATTTGTCGTTTAACTAGATGTTATACCGGATGTTGTGTGTAAATTTTAGCCTCCTATGTCAATCTGTTCTTGAGATAGACCTGGTAACAAAATTGGCTTAGTGGGTTCGGACAGACAGACAGACAGACAGACGGAGAGACATCCGAGCGAAACTAATAAGGTTACGTTTTTTCCCTTTGGGTACGGAACCTTAAAAATAACAATTGGCGCAACGGCGCAGGGTCATAAGTCCACAGGCCAAAAGTCCACAAAGACCAACTTCTAAAAATGTACCTTATTTCGCTCTTAAATAGAGTAATAAGGATAACTTCCAACAGCTGGTCTTATTTCACTCCCACAAAGTGCAATAACGCCAACAAAATTTGAGTAATAAGAAGAACCTTGCACCCACCCCGTAATCCATCAGTAAACCTAAGCAGGGGGTTGCAGGGGGCAGCATGCCCCCCCCATACAGAATTCATAGTTTGAAAGCGCAATCTTAAAATGATTGCAATACTGGAGAGGTGTGTCTTGTGGGTTTTGGAGGCAAACACCGCAAATGAGGTCATTACTAGAATTATTAGCTTCGCTTTCAAGCTCGTTGTCCTCTTCTTCACCTTCTTCATCCGTGAGCCATAAGACCACAATCAGTGAGTCAAAAATTCACAAGAATTTTGTGTGAACTCTTTGGCCTAGCTTCTCATAACTATTCGTTTTGTGCGAGAAAAAAACATATCTACAGGCTTATATTTTTATCCTCGATTATGTGTCAATTGATTTTCAAATTGGTATTGTATGAGGTATAAGTATAACTGAAAAGTTCCATTTGCGTAGCTCCTACCCCGTTTAAAAAGAAAAAGTACTAGAATGGACTGTATGTCAAATTTTTCAAAATAAAAATAGTACTATCTGACCAGAATCATCATTTCCGCGAATAATTCTCCAACAAATATGCTGGTATTGAAAAGAAAAGTTCCCCACACTCCAAACATAGGTTTCTCTCATACTTAAACAATATTTTGTTTCTTTTTTTTCTCCAATTTCAGTATTAACTCCTTCCAATCATTTCAATAATCAAAATATGTCACAAAATAAGCCATATGATTATTTGTGTGTCAGTTGCAGTAAATAGATATCCTCCGAGTTTTTCAAATGTCAAACATTTTATCCCGTGGCTTATTTTTAATTCTTTGACAGTCGGGAAAACTCTGAGGATGACACATGGCCAAATATTAAATTGGAGGCACACACAATTTGGGCACTTCTACGGTTTGATTAATAGCACTGGCTTCAACAACAATATATCAAGGCGACTATTCAGAGACATACGTACAAATTTGTACCAGTTCGAAGGTATCCATCAAAATTTCATTCTTATTTATTTATTTATGTGTAACATTACAGCAGCAGACGTAGTTTTCTCTTTTTTACTTAGGTACATATGACATATCCCAGTAAAAAATAAAAATCCGAGCATACTTATTTAGAAATATTTATTCTGGGCTTTTCCGTCGATCCTTCAAACGATTTATTATTACCTATATCAACAGCAACAGCCACTGTACGATTACACTTGCAGTTCGCAGATCGCAGTTCCGTGTCGAAATTCAAGAGACAGGTCTATTAGTATCACCTTTCCATTCAATCATCAAGCGAAGTGGATTGTGGATCCCAGTGGCGTAGCTAGGGGGACAAGGGCCCTGGTGCATAAGGAGAGAATCGGGCCCTCCTCCCCTCTTTCCGCGTAGTTTGAACTTATATTGGCCTTCAAAATTATTGATAGGGAATAAGAATAGGAAACAGTGAGTTGAATTATCCCTAGTAGGCTAAATCCATACGACGCGACGTCTCTATCAAAATCTTCATGTGTTCAATGGAAGAAAAAGGGAGTAAATAAACAACGACGCACATGACAATATAGAATGTTTATTAATTAAGAGAAAAAACGATTTTTAAGAGAATTCCCCGTCCGATTCACAATCTCTTGCGCGCTTTAATTTCTGCGAATTCGTCTATAATTTCACTCAAATCCAAGTTTGATGCCGCAATTATTCTATTGCAATTAACGATAAATGTCGGAGGCGATCTTGTCGAATGCTGTTTCTTAAATAATTTAAGATCTACTGTAGGTTGCACGGAATCGTCGAGGTAGTAATTTTCAGCAGGGGCATTGATGGTAGTATTGGTGGTTATTGGATCCTGATCTACTCGAGTCACTTTATTAATTAACACAGCTGCGTCGGCGCTATCAATAAATGAACACTTGTCACTTTTGACCGATATTTCGGCTGTTGAAGGAACTGTAGCAGAAAGCGGTTTCGTAAAAAAGCTATCTAGCTTGGGCAATTTTTGCTTATTTTCTTCTGTTTCTTGACGTTGTTTCCGCATTGCGGTACCGCTACGTCTTTTTTTCTTTCCATAATTTTCAATTGTTAACTATCGAAATTTTAGAAATTCGGAGTAGGTACTTACTGAGATTTTCCTATATTGCTTGTCAATGTTTAGCATAGATTACAGGAAGCTCAACAAAAAAGAACCATAAAACAGCTTGTTTGATAATGATGCGGTAAAATCAATATTAACTCATAAGAAGATAATATTATAGAACTTGAGTTTAGAACAAATATAGTAAATAAGAACTGATGCAAGGCAAGAGCGAATGAAAACTTCTTTAAAAAGTCGATGGGCGGAATTGGCGAATTGATCTCACGACCGTCAAGCACGTGAGCTGATCCAATGTGCTACGGGCGTACTCATCCAAACTACCATATAACTGAAATAACGATAACATACAAACAAACAGCACATGCTTATCGAGGACCTTGGCGCATGTGTTGAAAATGTCAAATAAGGAGTTTTATCATTGGTGATGTTGATTGAATAAAAAAAAATAGAAATTGAAAAAAAAAAACGAGAATCTTGTGAGCAGGCCCGAGCCTTATTTTATGGAATTTTTAATATTTTTCATTTTTTTTTTTCAAAGCTGAGGCTAGAGGGCCCCCTGATATATAATAAATAATTTAATATAAAAATTAATTTATAACAAACTTAATAAAAATTGATACTTCTAAACATATAATATTTTAAATATATTTATTATTTATAAAAATTTATTTTATAGCTTATCCCATAAAATACTATTTTTTAAAAATTATTTTATTTACTAAATAAATAAATAAATTTTAAAAATTTAATTTAATTTATTTCTTAAAAAACTAGATACCTTTAAAAACGAATAACATTTCATTTCTAATAAATTATTAAAAATAATTTTATCACATTAACTTTTATAATTTATTAAATCTTTTAAAATCGAGAAAAATAATTAATTATTTTTTATTTAATATACTCTGATACACAAGATACAATAAATTAAATTTTCTTTTTTAATAAAAATTTTTCATTTTATTTCAATTTTATTTTACAATACTAATAAACTATTATTAAAATTATTTTTTATTTATAAAATACTAAAACATTAAACTTTATAATTATTTTTAATAAATTAATAATTTAAAAAAAAAAAATTAATAAATAATTATTAATCAATTTATATTGATTTGCACAAAAATCTTTTCAATGTAAATGAAATACTTTTCTTAATAAGCTTTAAATTGATTCTAGATACACTTTCCAGTACATCTACTATGTTACGACTTATCTTATTTTAATAACAAGAGCGACGGGCGATATGTACATATTTTAGAGCTAAAATCAAATTATTTATCTTTATAATTTTACTATCAAATCCAATTTCATTAAATTTTTCATATTTAAATTCATATAAATAAATTTTATTGTAACTCATTTAAACTTAAAAATAAACTACACCTTGATTTGATATTAATTTTAATTTAAATTATAGAAAATTATTATTCTTATAAAATATTCTAATAACAACGATATATAAATTGATTAACAATTTTAAGTAAGGTACATCGAGGATTATCGATTACTAAACAAGTTCCTCTGAATAGACTAAAATACCGCCAAATTTTTTAAGTTTCAAGATCATATCTAATACTACTCAAATAAATTATATTATATTTTAAATAATAGGGTATCTAATCCTACTTTTTAATTAAAATTTTTTAGCTTCAATAAATTTAATTAATAAAAATAATCATAAATTAAAATTTCACTTAATAAATTAATATTTATTTTTTTTTAACTATTTAACTTTTATTAATAAAATTTATTTATATTATTTGTATAACCGCAACTGCTGGCACAAATTAAGTCAATATTAATTAATATTTCTATTTCTAAATTTCTTTAATTTATAATATTAATTACTGCAAATAAATTAAAAATATTTACTTTTTAAATAAATAAAAATTCATACAAAAATTTACATATAATATAAATTAATAATACATTTTTTAAGCCAAAATAAAACTTTATATATTTATTATATTTAATTTATTAAACAAATTAATAATTATTAAAATAATTTAAATAATTTAATAAAGTATTTAAGTAAATTGTAATACAATTATTTATTTATATATATATATATATATAAAAAAAAATTAATTTATTAAATATAAATAATTTATATTTTTAAAATAAAATATTAAATAATATTATTATTATATAAATTATTAATTTATAATTATATAATTAAATTTTAATAATTTACATATTTTAATAAAATATTACAATAATAATTATTAAAAATTATCCCTTAAATAAAATTTTAATAAATACTACAATAATAATTAATAAAAATTATTACCTAAATAAATTTTAATAAATATTACAATAATAATTATTAAAAATTATCCCCTAAATAAAATTTTAATAAATACTACAGTAATAATTATTAAAAATTATCATTTAAATAAAGTTTTAATAATTATTAATTCATTTAATAGGTTTAATTAATAAAAAAAATATTATTTTAATTAATTAATAATTTATACTTATATAATTAAATTTTGGTAATTTCTACCTATTTTCAATAAAATACTACAATTATTAAAAATTATCTATTAAATAAAAATTTAATAAATACTACAATAATAATTATTAAAAATTATCCCCTAAATAAAATTTTAATAAATACTACAGTAATAATTATTAAAAATTATCATTTAAATAAAGTTTTAATAATTATTAATTCATTTAATAGGTTTAATTAATTAAAAAAATATTATTTTAATTAATTAATAATTTATACTTATATAATTAAGTTTTGGTAATTTCTACCTGTTTTCAATAAAATACTACAATTATTAAAAATTATCTATTAAATAAAAATTTAATAAATACTACAATAATAATTATTAAAAATTATCCCCTAAATAAAATTTTAATAAATACTACAGTAATAATTATTAAAAATTATCATTTAAATAAAGTTTTAATAATCCTGAGCTATGATAGCTACGCCACTGTGTGGATGGTATTCACACTCTGACTCGGTGACACTCTGCATGTGCAACTTTCTGCGGCAAAGTTTACCAATTCGCTGAGATGTGGTGTGTTTCGCATTCGCTGAAGCAAAATAAATTCACTTAGAATGTAAATTCGTTACATTCTGTAACAATATCGTGATTTTATTAAAGTCGAATCTACTCAGTTTGGACAATATGGTAGATAATATCAAGAAGCTTAAGGCTACGGCTGTGGTACTAATTGCAACAACACTAATTTTTGAGAACGTTTCTCACACAAAATGTTGGTAGTTTTGTTTTTCAGTGCTGCCACAAGGGAAAAAAATTCCGTAGCAAATTTGTGTAGCAAAACTTAATTTGCGTAGCAAAACTCAAAAGTCCAAAATATATTTTTTTTTCGGAAACAAACAAAAAACATTTAATTTTTTTTAAGGACTAGTACAAGTATAATTGGTAAACTATATATTTTACGAAACTATAAGTAGCAAATTCCAGTCAAATTCGAATACTAACACATCCAAAGAAATGGGTAGGTACTGGTAGAAAAGAATATAAGTTTGTGTGGGAAAGTGAGTAAAGATTTCGTTTTTTATTTATTTTTTTTTTCAAGAAAAATTCCAAGATTTATGTTGACGTTTCGCGCTTTAAAAAAAGTAGCAAAATATACGTTTTTAGGGAGAGTGCGTAGCAAATTGGCAATCGCGTAGCAGTTTGGCTACGATCGTAACAAAGTGGCAGCGCTGTTTACTGCCAGTACTAAAATAATTTTGTCCAATGCAAGAAAAAGAATATTAAAATTTCTTCCATTTTTGTTTTCAACGTGAGATACTACAACTGCACTCAAGAGAGCCATGTTTGAATCGCAGATTTTCAACAAGAGGGTAGTAGTTTGACAGAAGCATTATTCTCCTTATAGTTGTTCTTAGTATACTTTATACTTACAGACACTCTATAAATACAGTTGAATTCTCATTTTATTTATGCAGCCTTTTTTAAGACAATCAGCTTGTAGAAGTAAGAATGGGGATACTTTTTTGGCTGTTACCTGATAGTAGATATTACCTAAAAAGTTAATAGTTAATTGTATATAGGGCATTTTACAAACTTGACTCATTCAGAAGTGCGCTTTCTCTTATATTTTTAAGGAAGTTGTAGGTAGTAAACCAAATCAAAGATTGTTTGGCTAGAGCATTGTTTTGCTAAAAAATGGTTAAACAGTGCTGGAACTTCAACTTTTCAAACTAAACGATTAACACAAAATTCAAACGATATGCACTGTTTTCTTTTTGAATTCTCCACGTTGTTATAAAAGTTTCAAAAACCTTTTAACGAGTCATTTTCCCAGCCATTTTCCAACAAGTCTTCTAGCTGTCACTATATTTATTTTTTCGATACTAACGTTTATTTTTTTTTTTTTGGGAAATTGTCATGAATAGTAGGTACATCAGAAGAGCGCTTTTACCACTTGAAACTCATTTTGAATATTGAATAATTGACTCAATGAGTCCTTGCACATTTCTAGTGTTAATCATTTACTTACTTAATGTTCAAAATTCCAACACAAAAATAAGGACGCTCGGATTATTTGTTTAGTTTCGTCCAATATCATTCCATGGATTTTATCGACGATTTCTGCCGTATAATGACCTCTTTGGGGCGTCCTGAGCTTTCGGCGTTATTGTGCTGGTACGACCACAACGGATCTAATTAAACAACTTTTTAACCATTGAAATTGAAAAAAAAAACTGAAATGCAACCTGTGCATATTGAATATGGATCATCAGGAATATTATGATTGTCATGTGAGTTACGTGGGTCTGCACACATGCCCAATTAATCAATTGGGTACTTCAGCACAATCCTGGGAATACGTTGACATTTAATTTTTTTTTTTATTTTCCCCACATTTCGTTCTAGAAGATTCAAGATTCCCCTTTTCCCTTTCATAACATTTTTGATTGAAATCTCCCACGAAAAGTGGAATTCCCCACGAACTGGCAACACTGGTCCTTCACGCAAAATTTTAACCTTAACCGAGTGGAATTTTTGCTCGGTTAAGCAAAAATGAGTTAAAATTAACTAAGTCTCTGTAGAAAATAAACTCTGTTTTGTTGTTAATAAAAACCATTGTTATGGATTATAGCTGTTTTCAAAAACTCTATACGAATCACCTTCAGTGTCCCTCAAGTGATTTCACATTGTTGGTTCTAAGAATCAAAATTCTTGGAAAAGGTGGCAGAAAATACTTTAATTGAGAATTGCAAAGCTGCCGCCATTTTCTAAATACTTTTGTGACCTCTTGCGTGAAAATAGTTACACTAGAAGGAGACAATATGTTAAACAAACATAAATGAACAGCAACAAATAATCGCACTTTACTTAAAAAAAAAAAAAAAAAAACAACAACAACTGCACATTATAAAACCGTTTAAAGTTATTTGCAGTAAGTCAATTTAAATTCCCCCCTCTTATTCACAACATTCAGTTGACCACATCCTTGCAGTTGTAGCCCCCTCGTTCTAGTTATGCCATATCTGTCCACCAGCAAGAGCGAACACCTACTTGTGTACTCAATGTAAATAATTCCTTTGCATAACAGGAAGACGTGTACAACTTTACGTCAAATCAACCGTATACGTATAGCCACTAGAAAATCCTTTCTCGACGATCTAGACTAGACAAAGGAACCTCACTTAATATGCGTACACTAAGGCAATCTATCATCGATTGACCAGCCGTTAAGACCTTTTTTTTTATCGAGATAATAAAGTTAGGGAATGACGCAAAAAATGTAAAACATTGTGGTGCGTTTTGACAGCTCACTTAGGAGCGACTGAATAACAGTGGTGATCGAATGTTTGAGGCCTTTAAATTGTTGACTCAGACGAGTTTTCCATATGTAGCATGGACTCTTTGAGTTTTTTGGGTAACAACCTCATAGAATAGGCACGTGGCTTAGGGGTTAATTTGTCGGACTATTGAGCGAGGGGCCCCATGTTCGATTCCCAAAAAAAAATTTATCTTGGGGTATTGAACTTTAGGCAAATATCCGACAGTCATGAAAGAACTTCTCAATTATCCGTTTGGACGGCATACAATTTTAGATCCCTTCCATTCGTCCCAAAAATTAAAAACACAAAACGAATGGTTGTGAGAAGCTATAGGTCTAGGGTCCCTACAGACCTATTGCGCCAACTATTTATTTTAAGCTCTTAGAATGTGTGACAGCGGGGAGATAAAGGCCCTCAAAGGTAGTCCAAGTTTTCAAATGCACCTTTATACAAATGAATCGGTGGAGAAAGTGGTTATGGTTCCAGAAGTGGTTATTCTATGGCCTCATCTCTGCTAGGACTCAAGTATTTTTTTATCTGAAGCTGTAAATGTTTGCTTGACGGCTTGTTACGCCGGACTGTAAGCGCCACCAAAAAAAAAAAAAAAAATATATATAAATGTTCGCCATACTGGCCTGGGAGAGCGTATCAATCCTTACCTCTTCGTAAAACCACCAACATTCGCTGCTTTACCGTATCGACCTTGTCCCATTCCGCAATTGCGGTGCTAAAACGGAGGAGCTCCTGAGCATTATCGGCGTATCCGTCGTGGATAAGCCGCTTATCCCTCGCGCCGCGGTGGCTGTGGTACAATACCGGCACACCATCTTTTTTTCTGGACTAACCCTTTCATATCTACATCTACATACAGAAATGCCTCAGGCGGGATAGAGCCAGACAGAAGCGTACTCTAGTTTTACATTAAATTGTTGTAGTAAGTCCCTAAGATCAGGTTATTATTACTGGCCATTGCCTTCGAATCACCTTAATAAGGAAACCTATTCAGTCGAGCCCCATTATATAGGGTCTTGTTGGGATAATATTTTATGCACTGAGATTCAGGAGTTATAAACAACCACAGAAATGCCCTGAGACCTTGCCTCTCAAACACCCAAATCTTTTCCATATAGAACGGCTCTATATTAAACCACATGGGACAGCCATAAGCGATGATGGGCCTTATAAAGGCCACGAAGCAAATGACCTTCACCGTGGAATCAAGTTAACTGCTGCGAAACAGTCTCCTTGTCGTAGGCCCTCATTGGTCCAGCAAGACAAGCCTCTATTATGTTTGTTAAAATACAAGTTCTGATGGTCTAGCCAGACGCCAGGATACCCGACCCGACCGATCCTGCTGTCTAATATTTGTGAATTTTCTCCAGTTTTTTTCTGGTATTCCTAGAGGCCCCAGTCAATGGAGTTCTGAACAGGATTTTTTTCGATTTTAGGAAATTACTTTTCAACTTTCAATCATCTTCAATACCTCTTAATTTGCTTAAAGTCACGCTGCAAAAGGATCCAAGTTTACCTTCGCATTGCCCAGGTACACTCTTAAAGAGGTACAATCTTGTACGTCTTTGAAGTCCAGTGTATGGATACAAGCGAGACCATCTAAGGTTCGGCTTTCTAAGTGCTTATCAGAGTGGGTATAGGCAATTTTTATTTTATTCGTCAGCTTTGTAATTCCCTGGAACATCCTTCGTCGACTGACGATGACAGATGCTAAAATAAATCTGGGGATCGATGTCTATAGTTCTTCCGAGAAGACGTTACCTCCTACCCCATCTTGGCTTTTTGATCCATGTGTAAATATTGAGAGCTGTCTGATTAAATTCCTTCGTTTGCGTCCACTCCGATCCGTCCGGTTTAAATATATGTTGAAGCTAATTTCGCTAGGCAGTCGATCTGTTGGTTTGGGAAGCTGTATGCTAACCAATATTTTGTTCACTCCATAGTCAAGACTGGAGAGTCTTTCGCAGTTGCAACGATAAGTTGGCAGCTATTCTATCGCAGAAATTGCTACATACAACCCACGAGCTAAGAAGATGAAAGGACCCCACCTTGTTCACCCTGGTAAATGGTTTGGGACTTCCTTAGAGATGGAGACCGTATTATAGTTATGAGCACATAACGAACGCCTAGACCGATTCTATTACCAGAGTTGTCAAGTTCTTCTTGACTCCTCCTTTGTGGACCAGGACAACGATGCTAAGTTTCAATTTCGCTGCTCCTGAATTTACAATCCCGATAAGTCAAAAGAAGCTCACTTGGTTCTAGATTTCAAGGTTTCACCCCCAAAGCGACTCACACCTTCTGCCAACCTTCGAACAACCAAACGATCCATTCAGTTGATAGCGACTTTTACATATTTTTCAAAGCTCGTACCCGTGGTTATGAATCCTTTGAAATATATACGTACCTCGCTCCAACCCTTTTTGGGATGAAAACTTTCTCCCTCCACTGTTAAACGTAGCAAACATGTTACCACAAAGTGTTCGGTTGGCTTTTTGCCGTTCTGTTGTTGCTCGCTCAGTGCAAAGGACTTGCGGGACACCCTTCGGAACGTCTCTCGTTTGCGTTTACGTTTTGCGTTTACCTGGGTGCGCGCACATTGCTGATTGAAAATCATCTTCTTCAAATATTCCAATAAAACGCCACTGGTGCACCGGTGCTGGCTGGATTCCCCGCAACCGGCAACAACAATAACAACAACTTCACAACCACTGTGAGTCAATTTATTTATAGACCAAAGTAAGACGTGGAAAAAGAGCCTTTGCCGCCGCCATGTAGATTGTAGAGTGCTGCTGCTGCTGTTGAGGCTGCTGGCAACGGTATGTGTGTTGGGGATCGGTCGGAATTGGAAGAAGGGTTAATATAGTCATAAAACACCCAGACAGACGGACGCAAACATGTCGCAGGTGCTGCTGTAGCCCCAGAGTGTGCACAATTCAATATAACAACTCTTTCATGGCTATGGGAGTAGAAAGTGGCGGCAGGCGCACAGCCACACGGCAATGGCAATGCCAATGGAAACGGCAACAGCAACAGCAACGGCATATGCCTACATAAAGTGGGGACCTACTCCCATGCATATTCCTTTTGCTTAAAATTCTTATCATGCGATGCTATCGAAGGCGGCTGCGATGGTGCTCATGGTTGTACTCGTAGAGTGGTGGTAATGGTTATGGTGGGAGTATTCAGATTCCTGAATTCGTTACTTTACTGTGGGTCGTTGTAGTAATCAGGGTGAAGGTGGAGGTAGGTACCTATATATATTTTTATTTTTTTTATTGCGAAGGCTCTACTGCCGCCAATGATTTATATGCAAAATATTATCGACGATGGTAACGAACGGTGGCGACCGACAGCGACCGACACGGTATGAAGGCAGAATGACGAACGTTTCTCGACGGATGAATAAAGCTGCAAGGAGCTCTCGGGCTCGGCTATTTTATTGAATTGATTACTTGGCATATTTTCGGAAAATTCAGTTTGCTCTCGTCGACACCATATGGTGTTGAAATAATATGATTTTCATTACTTTTAAGTGTGCATCTGAGTTGCTTGGAGGAGAACAATTACTTGACGTGCGGTTTCGTTTAAACTTTAAGCTGTTCTTCTGGGAGGAATGTAGGTATGGGGCGAGGGGGAGTTGTATTCCCATCTGTATAGAAAGTCATCTTGAAGAACGCACTCTGCGGGGCTAGTTGTGGGCGAAGGAGTATGGCCAGATCATCGTTTAAGACACAGTTGGACCTCTTTGGGAAATGGACGAAAAATAATGTGCCTAGTTCTGATTTATAGGAAGGAAACTGATACCGCGACTGGAGCTGAAAGAACTCATAAAAG
The DNA here is from genome assembly GCA_949126925.1 of Cheilosia vernalis. Classification (NCBI taxonomy): domain Eukaryota; kingdom Metazoa; phylum Arthropoda; class Insecta; order Diptera; family Syrphidae; genus Cheilosia; species Cheilosia vernalis. The sequence goes on along the minus strand of OX421361.1, from coordinate 14,574,037 downwards.
GAGAGTGGAAAAGGCTTAATTTCGTATATGGAAGCAAATGATGCGTCGAGGTAAGTCCCATGGTGTACTAAAACTGCACGAGGCTATTCTTCTGTTTTGTATTTTCCCGGTTTATGCGTAAGTCGACTGTCTAACGAAGGCGTATCGTATGGCGTGGTTGTGGTACCAGGTCGTCGGAGAAGTGCTGTTTGTCACTTGGTCACTGTGAAAAAACGAACTTGCCGAAGGTGATCATTGAAATAGCGACATTCGTGGTGAACTTGTTGATGAAACTTTAAATTTTGTCAATACATTGGAACGGATCCCGGGCGGGCATAAAACTAAAAAAAAAGTGAGGTATAGTACGATGCAAAAAGATGACCTAAACATAGCTAGAGAAGAAGTGGACAAGCTGACAACATTCACGACACATTTGGATGCCTCAAATATTCGGCTGCTGTTCGATATTCGGGTTATTCGGACACTTATTTAAAAATTGGGTATTTGGCAAATTTTGCTATTCTTGGGGTATCTAGAAATAATATTCCAGACCAACTTGAAAGGGCAATACAAAAACCCTCGTCGGTGGCTAAGCATAGTTGCTACAAAAATGGATGGATCAACTTGTAAGGAGTCGCCGGCTAAAAGCCAGTAAAGTTTCTCTGTAATTCCATTGATTATATGCATCCACGCAAGGCTTTGCTACGTTCAGAAAGCATGACGAGAGATTTTTTAGTGGTATATAGCCACGCAAGGCCAGCCACAGCACATAAGAGGACTACAGAGCAATGATCCTGGTTGCTAAGAATACTGGAACGTTTTGTCAGGCACAGAGTTAGATAGCGACCACAACCAAAGACCGCGCCAATTGGAGAGAGCCATAGGTCCACCCCTGACTGTATAGTGCCACCCAAGTAAGTTAGTAAGTCAGGAACGGTTGTTGGTTATGATCTGTTTAAATCGCTGCAACATCATGCGAAGTAAACTGAACGTTTCACTTACATTGAACAGTGGCCTCAAATGGTGTTAACTCTGGAAGCTGGTCTTGCATAAGGAGATCAGTGGCAAGTTTGAATGAATACACCATAAAGGAAACTTCCCGTGGTAGATAATTACCTATTTACACGCGTGCATTAGAAGCTACCAGACTAAAACTCTCGACTTCTTTGAGTACTTTAACATCTTATTTTTATTTGTTTTACGTAGATATTATAAGAAATATATATTTTTTTTAAATAGTTTTGCGGAGTCCCACAAGGGCTAGTCATAGGACCTCTTTTGTTGTAGATCATACTGCTAAGAAGTAGAAGGTGATGCTTAAAAGGAAAAGGTACAATTTTAATGAACAGAAGGTAAAAGGTAATTTTCCACGTTGTTCTCTACTTGCCAACTGTCAGTCGAAATGTCAAGTGCTGTCAAAAAGCATATAGGGTTAATTATGTTTTGATTCCTAACTTCGCGTTCAGGAGTGTAAATAACTCGTAAGAACACTCAGAAAAGAAAAGATTGTTAAGCTAAGAATTTAGAATTTTTTAAAAATTCGAACCTAAAAGTTGGTGCTTTAACAATATTTTTTTTTTTATAAAAATAACTCGTTTTTAAGTTTTTAAGAATCAAAATTTCAGTGGAAGAATAACATTCTTTCCATAACTAATTTTTTAGATCATTGCTAACAATTTCGTTCTCAAATCAGAAATTTAAATAATTGTGTTCATTTTAAGAACTAACGAAAATTGTTGGCAATGCAATCTTTTTTCAGTAAACGAGTTAAGCCGATCGACTCTAGTTTAAACAGTGGATAAAAGAACAGTCCTCAGTTGCCTTCAATATATTGTTACCAGATAAACGAGAAAATAGTTACATTATACAATTTTAGGGCGGACACGGTTTTCATTGAGGGGACAACAATTTTAACGAACATCGAAAACAACAAAATAGTTTGAAATATTTTGGTACCTAACGTATGGTAACCTTACTATAATTACCTGTTCTAGTCTGTGGACATAAGCACATTCTACAGCGGAAAGAAGCTGCGAGTTCTCATCTGGCATTATTGCTCCTTTCTGTCAGAAAAGTAAGCGGTTGCCAAACGAGTGCAGACGGTTTTTTTTTTGCCAACGAAGTTTAAAAGACGCTCATAAAACTATCGATAGGTTAATGTTCCGAGAGGCTGTTAAATGCAGGAAAAGGCAGAAGTGTATTGCAGAATGCTTCAAATACCTTTAGTAAAGGTGTGCCATCTGTTGCAAAAAAATTCCCATCAGTATATAAACTCCATTCACTATTTTGCAAAGTTTGTTTCTAGTCGACACGATTTTATGCAAACCACGCGTACTTTCCCGAGCCAAACACTAACAATCTGTCAAACATACAAAATTGAGCGGTGCTCTCTTTTAGAGACCTGAGAAAATACCCAAAAGTACGTGGATAGACTTCGAGCTACTTTGAGCCACTTTCATCTTAAACAGCTCATCCATTATCACAAATAAATATATCATAGGTACATTTTTGCAACATATTGTTACATTTGGGCTGGGATTCGTAAAGATAAAACACTATTCCGTTTAACTTCTCTAATAAAATTCACTTTTATTCCACTTTTATCGACTATTCTAATATTTCACTTATTAAGTACCAGAACACTATTACTTAAACAATTCTTCAACGTTTCAGACCAATCACTTTATTTACTCTATTACTTTTCACTTATTTATCTTCACAAACTATTACTATCTCGAACTTTAACCAATCACTGTTATAAATCAACTGTCTCGCCCTCTTCTAAAAGCTGTCCTTTTATACCCGCTCCGCCATCTGACGAGAACTTTCTAGCTAATTCTAAGTGGTTCTAGAACAAGGTTCAATGGTGACAGATTCCAGTCTCCAATTGGAAGTGACACTTGAGTGGAACTTGTTTTGTGACTTTAAGGCCTGGTTTCATCAAACTGTCTAAGGCCTGGTTTCACCAAACCGTGACTAAGGGCTTGTTTCACCACTTAAGTTACACGATACCTTCCACGCAACAATATCCCCCTCTTAAACTTGTTCGTCCCGAACAAACTCGTTAACATTTTCACCATTATAACGATGAAGACGATCCACATGAACGACTTTCAGCTTGCCTCTTCCTCGTTGGATGCGATAGACAACGTCGTTGATGCGCTTCACGATTGTATAGGGCCCTTCCCAGTCTTGTTGCAACTTAGGCGATAAACCTTTCCTTCGATGAGGGTTATATAGCCATACCAGATCTCCTTCCTGGAATCCTGTAGTTGTCGTTTTAGTATCGTACCTCGTTTTCATGCGGTCACTGGCTATCTTAATCTTATCCCTAGTGTCTCGATGCACGTCCCTGATGATATCCCTGAGGTCTGTAACGTATTCCTCCTCATTCTTGGGCTCTTCGCATGGATATCCAAACATCAACTCGCTAGGTAGGCGGACTGTTCGACCAAATAATATTTCAGATGGAGTATGTCCTGTGGTGTTATGCACTGCTCCTCGATAAGCCAATAAGAACATGGGAATCTGCTTATCCCAGTCTCTCTGGTCTTCGCCAACGACCTTAGAGAGGTGTTCATTCAGTGTCCTGTTGAAGCGCTCCACCATCCCATCTGATTGTGGATGAAGCGGGGTTGTCCTTGTCTTGTGAATCCCGAGTAACTGGCACACACCTTGGAAAATCTTCGACTCGAAGTTCCGTCCTTGGTCTGAATGCAGTTCCATTGGTACACCGAATCTGCTTACCCAGTTATTGACGATTTGCTCCACCACGGTTTTAGCTTCTTGATTTGGGATAGCAAATGCTTCAGGCCACTTACTGAAATAGTCCATAACAACTAGGATGTAACGATTTCCATTGTTTGTTTCAGGAAACGGTCCCGCAATATCAACTGCTATCCTTTCGAAAGGGGCTCCAACATTGTATTGATGCATTTTGCCACGGACTTTCAGTCTCGGACCTTTGCTGGCCGCACATGTAACGCATTTCCTGCACCAAGTTTCAACGTCCTCCCTTGAATGAATCCAGTAAAAGCGTTCCCGCACTTTTTCGAGCGTTTTATTGATTCCCAAGTGGCCTCCAGACACTCCATCATGCAATTCCCTGAGCACTTCCTTAACCTTCGACCTGGGTACAACAAGCTGCATTACGAACGACTTTCCATCCGGGCTTTCCCATCTTCTTTTTAGAATGCCGTCTTGTACGTGAAGGGAGTCCCACTGCGCCCAGTATGCCTTCAGCTCGGGGCTCCTATTGGATATCTCCTGCCAGTCTGGTTTTCCCTCATGCTCCTTCCAGGCGATAATCGGTTCGATATCCGGATCTTCCCTTTGAGCCTCCCGTATTTCCCGCGCACTCCAGCCACCAATAGGCATAGCTCTCACCCTTTGGACGGAGATGACATCTTTTTCCTCGTGTCGTAAGCAATGTTTGCAATTTGCTTTGCACGGTCGACGGGAGAGAGCGTCTGCATTAGAGTGAAGACTTCCCTTTCGATGTTGTATTTCGTAGTCGTACATCTGCAGCCGTTCGATCCACCTTGCGACTTGGCCTTCAGGATTCTTAAAGTGCAGCAGCCACTTTAAAGATGCATGGTCTGTGCGGAGGATGAATTTCCGCCCATAAAGGTACTTATGGAAATGTTTTGTTGCCAATACCAAAGCAAGGAGTTCGCGCCTGGTAACACAGTAGTTCCTTTCAGGCTTTGAGAGAACTTTGCTGAAGTAAGAAACTACTTTCTCTTGGCCATCGTGCACCTGGGAAAGGACGGCTCCAATTCCCACATTACTAGCGTCTGCATCCACAATAAATGTTTTCCCAGGGGTGGGGTACGCTAGTATGGGGGCGTTGCACAACTGTTGTTTAAGTTCCTTGAAGCTCTTTTCGCACTCACCTGACCATTTGAATTGTTTGCCTTTTTCTGTCAGTTGATGCAAGCTCTTTGCGATCCTGGCAAAGTCCTTTACAAATCGTCTGTAATAGGTCGCAAGTCCCAGGAAGCTTCTCAGTTGATGTTTGTCTTTGGGTACCGGCCAGTTTTTCACTGCATCGACCTTCTCCGGATCAGTCTTGACTCCTTTGGAAGAGATGATGTGCCCGAGGTACTTCACTTCTGGTCTAAATAAGGAACACTTCTTCGGGTTAAGTTTTAGTTGCGCACTTCGTAGCCTTTGGAACACCTCCTTAAGGTTATCTCGATGTTCGTTAAATGTTTTTCCTACTACGATGACATCGTCCAGGTAGACCAAGCAGGTTTTCCACGTTAGTCCCAGCAAAACGCGCTCCATTAGACGCTCAAAGGTTGCTGGAGCATTGCACAGTCCAAATGGCATTACTGTAAACTGCCAAAGCCCGTTTCCTGCTGTGAATGCTGTTTTCTCGCGGTCTTCTGGATGGATCTGCACTTGCCAGTAGCCACTCTTCAGATCAAGAGTCGAAAACCATTTGGCTCCGGATAGTGTGTCCAGGGTGTCGTCAATTCTTGGCAGGGGGTAGCTATCCTTCTTAGTGACGTTGTTGAGTTGGCGATAGTCCACGCAGAATCTCGTACTTCCGTCTTTCTTCTTGACCAGGACGACCGGCGATGCCCACGGACTTTTTGAGCTTTCAATCAGTCCTTCCTTTTCCATCGTCGACACCATTTCTGCAACCTCCGTCTGCTTAGCCAATGGTAGTCGTCGGGGAGGCTGACGAATCGGTCTCGCATCTCCGGTGTCGATTCGGTGTTGTACGAGATGTGTTCGGCCATACTCGCCGTTCTGTGAAGCAAATATATCAGCAAACTCATTGATTAGACTCCCTGCCATGGATCGCTGCTCCTGATCCAGCTCGCACTCTCCGAGTATATTCTTTTTCATTTCCGATATCTCCATAGGTCTTACCGGTTTCACATCACTTGCATTGGACAACTTTGTGACCGCAGTAATCGGTACGCACTTTCCAATCACGTCTCCTTGCTTTAGTTTCACGCTTTTGTTTTCCACATTGAGGACACGAACGGGAACCAAGTTGTTTTTGGGTTCAACCAGCATCTTTCCGACGATATACCTCTGATAATAATTTTCTGCATCTGGCTCGACTAGGTAGAATCGGTGGCTCCCAGGGTCGCCTTCCAGCTTTGTCCAAATAACTGTTTCTGACGAAGGTGGTAGTATTTCGTCCTCACTTACAACTGTCCGTAGAGCTGCGACGTTCTCGTTCCCGTAAACCATCGGAATCTCGACGTTCTTGTACTTTATGACTTGCGAACCGATGTCGAGCACTATATCATGCGTCTTCATAAAGTCGATTCCGATGATGCATTCGTCACATATATCAGCCACTAAGAATGCATGGGAGAAGACTATTCCTGCAAGGTTTATCGTCAAGAGTACCTCACCATACACCTTTGCTGTTGCTCCAGTTGCTGTTTTCAGACAGTAGCTGCTGGTGTTGTGCAGCCATGATTGGCGAACGATGTCCCTTCTGATTATGGAAGCGGTGGCACCTGTATCGATTGTAGCCACATACTTTTTCTGGCCGATATGGGCTTCCACTGTCAGGCTCCTATTACATCGTTTGGTCTGGGAAACCTGAATTGTGGTCCTGGGGGCGTCGATTCCAGAAACCAGCTTCTGCCCCGCGAAGTTGGTTCTTACTCGTTTCCCGACTGATGGCTTTGTGATGTTCCATCCGCCGAACGCTCAAACGCCTCCTCGTTCCTAGCTCTGCAATGTGGGCAACTACCCTGTCTACGTTCGGCTCTGCACTGTCGTTGTAGATGTCCAATTTTGTTGCAGTTCCAGCAACGGATCGGTCCCCTTCGAGAACTGTTACGGTCGACTACTTCTGTTCTCTGGCACGAGCATTCAACGGATGTCATTTCTCTCACGCGGTGAAATCCTTGAGATGCTTGGTCAGCAGCTCTCATGGTTAAAGCAAATGCCAGTGCCTCAGGAAGAGTTCTCTTTCCAGCCATTCGTAGAGCCATCTGCAGTTGTCTGTCCTCTATGGCTTGTGTAAATGCCTCAATAGCCATTTCATTGATGACATCCTCGCCGGCATTGGGATAAGACAAGTGCGCTAGCCGTTCGATATCAGCTTGCAGTTGCTGGAGTGTTTCTCCCCTCTTCTGGATTCGACTGCGAAGTTGCACTCTATATACTTGCTGCATATGGTCGTCACCGAATCGCATCTCAATAGCCTTCACCAATGCATCGTAGTCGCGTTGTTTTTCTGCTGAGACAGTTTGAAGCAATTCTGCAGCTGTACCTCGTAATGCGAGTGTTAATGCAATCGACTTTTCCTCGTCGTCCCATCCATTGGTCGTTGCAGCTGCTTCGAACTGTCTCCGATAAATCGGCCATGATGTTTGACCATCAAAAATGGGTGGCTGCATCTCCTTCTTTCTTGGGCAGTCAGCAGAATATTCCCGAGCCTTCTGTTTCTTGACTATTTCGAGCTCTTTAGTTATATTCTTGATGTTTGTTCCGAGCTCTTTAGCTATGTTCTCGATGTTTGTCTCGTGTTTTTGAAACGTTTTGTTAATTTCCTCAAACTTTGTTTCATGCTCGTTTAATTTTTCATCAATCGCGTCGATTTTTACATCTAGAACATTCTTAAATTCTTCCACTGCATCTTTTTGTGCGGTGACAATGGAATTTGTCTGATCTTCAAGAGAATTTTTCTGTTCTGCGAACTTCAATTCCATGGAATTCTTCTGCTCTTCGAACTTCAATTCCATAGAATTTTTCTGTTGTTCAAGAGAATTCTTTTGTTCTGCGAACTTAGATTCCATAGAGTTTTTCTGTTCTGCGAACTTAGATTCCATAGAATTTTTCTGTTCAGCGAACTTAGATTCCATAGAATTTTTCTGTTCTTCTATCTTGACAAGAAGCAATTCCATCATAGCGCTAATATCAACGCTTGTACTTACTTGTTCTTCTGCCACGTCGAATAGCATAGTTTTTGGATCTTCTCCGTCGTTTTGGACAGCTTCCTGTAGACGAAGGATGAGGTCACTTTTTCCTCCAGCTGTGGATAGATTCCGTTTTTCTAGTTCACTTTTTAATTGGGGTATGCTTAGTTGCAGCAATATACGACCCATTTTGTTTGTCTCTTGTAATTTAGAAATTCACACAAATTCACTTTTTTTTTTTTTTTTTTTTTTTTTTTTTTTTTTTTTTTTAAACTACACTTAGACACTTAGCACAGAATAAGTTTTATCCCACTTCTGACACCAATGTTACATTTGGGCTGGGATTCGTAAAGATAAAACACTATTCCGTTTAACTTCTCTAATAAAATTCACTTTTATTCCACTTTTATCGACTATTCTAATATTTCACTTATTAAGTACCAGAACACTATTACTTAAACAATTCTTCAACGTTTCAGACCAATCACTTTATTTACTCTATTACTTTTCACTTATTTATCTTCACAAACTATTACTATCTCGAACTTTAACCAATCACTGTTATAAATCAACTGTCTCGCCCTCTTCTAAAAGCTGTCCTTTTATACCCGCTCCGCCATCTGACGAGAACTTTCTAGCTAATTCTAAGTGGTTCTAGAACAAGGTTCAATGGTGACAGATTCCAGTCTCCAATTGGAAGTGACACTTGAGTGGAACTTGTTTTGTGACTTTAAGGCCTGGTTTCATCAAACTGTCTAAGGCCTGGTTTCACCAAACCGTGACTAAGGGCTTGTTTCACCACTTAAGTTACACGATACCTTCCACGCAACAATATGAAACGTTCTGGGAGAACATTCGACCACCACCGATTTTTTTAACTTTTTTTAATTGTAATTGGTTTGATAGATTTTGAATTTGTTTCTTGTCAACTTTTTGCATTTGACATATTTCGTTTCGAGCCAAGAGAGGGACTACTCGTTACTCGTTATTTTGCTAATTTTCTCCTTTTCTGTCATTTTTGATGACATTCATTCGCTAATGCGATCGATTTAAAACGTGTACGCGAATGAACTTATAAGTTAAAAGCTGATTCGTAAAGCTGTATCTACGCACTGTCAACTTGTACGTGTTACTTTTCGTTATGGTTTACAAAGGTATACAATCTACCTGCAAAACCGAAACTTGTGGTGATGGAAGTCGGTTTTGTGGCAGCAAAATCAAAATTATTATGTCAACCAGCTGATTTGTAGAGCACGAAAGCAGATCCTTCTTGTTTGTCAAGTTTCCTCTTTAGTTGTGAATCAGAAAAGTTATGTAAAACCGTGCAGCTGCCTAACGCGTGGTATAAAAGCAAGTTGATGATTAAGTCCGTTTTAGCAGGATTATATTCTAGCATCAAAGTGGTCTAACAAGAAACCTGATACCTATGTGATTTTTTTTAGTGGATTCCCGATTCTTATTTGTTTTTTTAACCTTTTTTGACCCAAACTTTGCATCAAGTTTGTTCTGGCAGTAGTAGAGGGATTTTTCTATGATTTTTAAGGCCGAAGGTCAACAATATACAAACACCCGTACGGTCTAGCCCTCATGATATTCTGATATTAAATTGTGGCTTCACTCTTGAGTGTCTATATTCAAGGCATGTTACTCATGAACGACGTACTATTTTTTTAGATTAGATTTTCAGCGACGGTGGGCGTGGTTTCCGTTTTGCAAGTGTCCATTTTTCATAACATGACCACAGACTCAAGACCTTTCCGAGCTACTCGTCACCGCCAGTGAGATCGTCCTACTTTGGTGTCCGGTTGTTCGTCATACCCTTCTGTGGACAAGATCTTTCAAACCTTAGAGCTTCCGTAAGGAAATATTTGGGGAATATTTTCACCGTGGATATGGGCGGTTTTTGCGTAGCCTGTTTTGTGTTATTTGGCTGCAACTTTGCTGAAACCGTTGTGTCATTTTTGCCGCCTTTTTCAAGCTTCCGATAGACGAGGGCGACTCTTGCTTACTTTAAGGTGGAAACAGTTTAGCTAGTCTCTGCCATTTATATCTTCTATTTGCGGCTTTCATGTCGTTCGAAGGTGTTTAACACTTATGGCTGCTTGATGTTTATGATTTTGTTTGTTGATCCGTTCAATATCTCGTCTAGGCTATGCACGATGAAGAACCTCCAAACTTCAACAGTATTGTTGGCAGTGACATTGGAAATAGATTGCGTCCTCAAGACTTCCTAAAATTCTTATTCGGTCAATCACAGTGTCTCGTAAAGATTCCTATGAGCATGTGAGTCTCTCCGTCCTATAGCTTAGCTTCACAGAAGGAGGGTTGAACAAACATTCAACAGAACCCAGAAGGGTTTTTGGCAATGGGCCTTACTAACAATCATTTTTAACCTTCACCCTAAATATTTTGTAGGTTACAATATGCAATTTCGTATTGAAAATTTCGCTCAAAAAATGTATCCTGCACATTAAAAATTATTGGTCGTACCTATCACGTATTGAGGCTGCGATCTTCTGCGTTGTGATGAGTAGTAGGTGGCCGACATTTGGGCAATAGACCGCGCAGCATGGCTCACCCACTGAGAGGTAGTTTTTACAAACGAAAGTGCTGACAAATTTTCCCTAACCGACATCCTCTTTGTTTATAGCGCTAATATTGTGCAAGGACCAGCAAATGAGAGCACAAAAAACAAAATGCGTTACCGACTTCTCATTTGATTTCAAATCGACTTGAAACCATCACTCCACGGGCAGCAACCATCTCACATCCATCCGCCTCTTTCGTGTTTTTGCAAACTCCAACCATTAAATATATTCTCGTGCCCACTAAGTAACGTTCTCTTTAGCGGCACAATCTGTCAAACAATGCTCATTTTAATGCGTTCTACTTAGCAAAACTCAAAGGGCCGGTCTCGCCTTATTTATCTACCAATAAACTCAAGATTATTATTGTCACATCAGTGTCATAGAAGTAAACATATGACACATGCTCCATATTATCCCACTTTTCACACCTACACTCTCCACTCCTTTTGTTTGGCCACGATATGGCGAGTCCCCCTCTCATTGTTTACCCAGGTCTATCTGTGACAGAAATAGATTCCATCTACTGTCACTGATTGATTTATCTTTCGATCGGCGAGTACAACAATTGAAACGTCATTCGGTCGTCAATTATCTAAACGAGCGTGTGCGAACGCTACTGTGCACCGAATGGATTAATTGAATGTGAGAGATCAGTACTGTGAGTGATAGAGCGAATCTATTACACCCAAGATCAAAAGTCTGACAAGACGCAATTGATAGAATGCAATCCAACTGTGGGCCCCTTCTTCTTTAAATTTGATGATTGATAAGATTCGCTGTGGTCACACACGATCAAGCGAAGGCATATGGCCTGCCTGAGGCACGACGAATGGCTGAATAAGCTGAGAAAATGTTTCGACGAACATATCTTTTTCTTGTATTTATGGCGCTGTTAACAAAATATTTGTTTTGGGTCAGTCTGTTATCGATAAGCTATCGGAGAATGAACGGGTTGATTTATGGTCTGGATAGAGGTGTAGGCACCTAGGGAACTGGTCTTCAGATCTGAGCGTAGATTCGTTGTAAGAAGTTGTAAAAACTGCAGATGGATAAACATGGTTATGAGATTGGACGTAGTTGGTGATCTCCAAATGAGTTGTGGCCTGCATTTGCTGTTAAAGGGTTTATCAAATCGTTTTCAAGGAAATGTATTTTTTTGGGTGAAACTTTTTTACAGCTGAATAAGGGTTGCCAAGACCTTTTAATCCTACAGAAAGCACAGCCGGCCCTATAGTATATCTGAAGACGGACCAAGACTTATTGACATGAGCGCCATGGTATCAAGCGCCATTCTAGAAGACAGTTTCCGACACTTCAGTTTAGAGTCTAGAGAAAGGATACCTGGGGGGCAGATCACGTGTGGCGATGATCGTCTTTAGGATATCGTTTTAGAAATTTTGACTACCAAAATAAGTAAATTTTCATCTGTTTTCATTACATTTGTCTAGAATGAACTGTATAAACCTTGCAAACTCGCAATTTCTTCACTAGGTAGTTGTTAGTATTGAAGGTCAATCCATTCGACGACAGTCGTCTGAAAAGATACGTGGTCTGGCGTCTGGGCCCTGGTTAATTATCAATCCACAAATCAATTTGCTTGGCCATAGGGTGTCACCCTAATCCTTCGGAAGAGGTTTTCAATGGTTTTCATTGGCTCTTGGGTTCTTGTGTCCTGTGGATTAGAAACTGTTGTTGTAAATAATGTTTCAAGTTTGGAGCTTACTATATGCAACTACTGGCGTTCCACAAGGTTCCGTTTTGTCTACGTCTTTTTTTCAAATTTCCAAAAATTATGTTCTGCTTACAATTTCTAATCCAAATCAGTCCTTGGTTGATGATGACAACTTCAATCCATTCCAAGACGTACGTCCCTGCCTGGTATTGGAAGGGCAACATTATGGCAAGCTCATTAAATTCGAGCCTTGTCAGAATTTCAAAATGGGATTGGGCAATTACAATACTGTCTTTAAAGCCAATTGCATAATTAAATTGTAATTGGTCAATCCCATTTTGTAATGCTGCCAAAACAAAACGCTGTGAAGGGGCTAGTTTACAAGAAATATTTTACTCCATCTGACCGCGAAACTACTATGCCAAGAGACCCTCACAGCTCTGGCTGACTGCGCCATCAAACACGGCGAAGCTGCACGAACCCAATCACTCGAAAAAGTGGTCGAAAATATTACACCCAAACTCAATTTGTATAATTGACGTGGCCGAACATTTTTTATCAAACACTAAAAGTCATAAAGTAAACGTCACTGGTTTTGATTTGATGTGAAAAAATTTTTTAATGAAATAAGGCACCTCTTAAAAAAATTCTCTTTAAATATATGAATAGGTAGTGAAAACTATTTGGATGGTACATTTTCAAACCCTACACATGTTCTTTGGCACACGCGAAACGTTATCATTACCGCAGGAAATTCGATGAACGCAATTCGTGGTTTTAAACTTTTATATTAATTAAGCAAGAGAATGTAAAATTAAATAATAAAAAAAAAATAAAGCTGCTACAGACACACAAAGAAGAGAGCAATGAAAAATCGAAATCTGATGAAATTCGAACGGAATTTATTACAGGCGGTTACAAGTCCATAGCCATCTACGCAATGCGGCGAAGGATTGATGCAATTTAATTTGTTCCTCTCTCTTTTCTAGTGAAGGCTACTACAGCACATGTTTGCAGTTATATTAATCCAATTTTTTTAACTGCAGGCGGCCCATTGATGCTTGTTGTCGTTCAAATATAATATGAATATGGACTTTTTATGAAAGTGCTGTACTGTTTCGGATATGTGTGGAAAACTAATATTTTGGATATGTAAATAATAGGGGTATGTATGCATCAAATGTAGGTATTTGTATTTTTCTGTTTTTTATTTTTCTCGGGAATGTCAATAGCTATGGAATGAAATTATGCAGCTTTTTTTTGAAGCAGTGGGTAACCTCAGTCATTTAGTTGCCATTTTCCATTTATAATGATACTTTTTATGTTTATATATTCGGATGTAGATATTTTATTAGCGCAAATGAGGGATAGAATGTTAGTTTGTGTTCAGTTATTCCAAAGAAACCTTAAAAAAGCCTATAGTGTAGATAGGTACCGAAAAATATTTAGGGCACATGGATTTTCGACGGCTTCTTTCAACTTAACGAAAGTTTTCCTGATTTTTTAAACTTCTTTCGTGGAAGATTTTTTTAGCCAATTTTCCGGGCCGATTTTTAGCGAGTTTAGTTTTTTCCTTTTTATTTTTGTTAATACGTTAAAGTTTTTATCATGTTTTGAAGGATTTCCCAAGTCGTTTTTTTGATGTGATGCGTGGTTTCTTAGGGCGATTTCTTTTTGATGGTTTCGTTGGGGGGTTTAAGGATGCAGTGAGACAGCCCTCAAGGAATTAGATCCCAACGGGTCTTATTTCCCAAAAATAAAAACTAGCATTTGATTTGTAGCAAAGTAAAAGCTTTAAGCAATAGCTTTGAATCGGTGTGAATACTAATCTAATTTATTAAAGTAAGTTCGAAAATTCGAACATAGCATTTACTTCACTGTACGTTTACTTGACTTTGCAGTTCCTGTTAAACCTTACCAGTAATATTAAACTTTTGAATTTTTCTTAAGATTCATAGGACTTTTTTGGAAATTGAAATTACCAAAATTAAATGCAGTCTATATCTCCAATTGCACCTGGATATATCCTTTTGGTTTGCTAAATATCTTGTTGATGCTCCATTTCTTCTGTAGATGCTGGGAATTGTATTTGATGTTGCTGGAAATAGACAATTAGTTAAAGAAGAACTATGAATTACCGAGAGGTTTTTGAACTGTCTACCTGAAAGCCCTGATCTACACTATATATAATATACCTACCCTACAAATGATTCTGTCTAAATATTTCCATCTGAAAGAAATAATAACCAAACAGTCCACAGTCCATACTTTGCTGCTTTTCCCGTAGGCATTTTGTTGGTTTTCCTGTACAAACAGAACTATACTTAGGTAACTATTAATAATAAAAAAAAAACAATGAGAATTCACAATTCTCAGATTGTTTTATGTTAAAAATGTGCGTACAAAATATTTATCATAAGGTTTGAGTCAACTAAATAACAGACTCGGAATTTGCATAGCATTTGCTTTGTCTGATAAGTTTTATTCATACCGATCTGAGTAAAAGGTGCTTCCGCTTTTCGAACATGTCAGAAATTGCAACTGACTCAAATTGTTTTTTATTCATTTGAAACGGAGCAAATGCTTCGAATTGGCATTTCTCTTGAGTAAAAGCAATTGCTACGCTTTATTCATAAGACCCATTTGGCATTGGCTCCGTTCTAAAATGTATGTTACAGCGCGTTTTTCGTGATGTTTTTGTATGATTGGTTAGTTCGTTTTTCAGAGCGTTTATTAAGGCCTGGGCCGGCATTCTGTAAGGTGAAAACGTTTAAACGTTTTCGTGCACACGAACAGTTTGCTTCATGTAACATCAAAAACGAAAGAAATTCTCGTGGGCGCGAAAAAAACGAACGAGCACATTTTCTTTGACGTTTTCGCTTTTCTTGCTTCATGTAACCTTAAAAACGAACAGATTTTATCGTCTCCACGAAAGAAAACAAACGACAGCTATTTTGTTGACGTTTATCATTTTCCTATTTATTCTCTTTGAGTTTGGTGATTTTAACTTTTAAGATTGTGCTGAATATTTTACTAGAAATGCTAACAAACTATTTTTTGTTGACCAGCGAAAGCGACGAAAGTGAAATGGAAAATGAACACGTAAACTTAAAAAAAATTATAAAAAAATCTGCGGGATTGTTCGAATCCTCTCACATAACCTGACGAAAGGTTGGTTTATTTAAATTTGGTTCTTAGTTAGAAAGTTATTTTTTTCTTTTAGTTTTGTTCAACGTTTTAGATTAAACAAGGCTACCTTTAAGTATGCGTTGGACAATATTCATTTGCATACAGGTACACGAAATACATACGTGTCTCCCATTTTAAAGCTTTCCTTAACGTCAAAACAACTTAACGAAAATAAAGCTACATACTGAGACTGCCAAACTATAATTTTGTTGGCACACAGTTTCTCAAACCTAAACGAATGTGAACAAAAAAACGTTAGGAGTTACATGAAGCAGATTTTCGCTTTCGCGTGATTTATTTCGTTTTTTGAAACGCGAAAGTGGTTTTCGTTTCGTTGTTTACAGAATCCCACCCCTGCTTAAGTGTATTTTTCTTTTGTTGGTAACAATTTTCTAGTTTTTTTTTCAATGCCTGAATATTGGACCTCTAGTGGTGTTCTTCGGAGCATTTTTTGTACGGCTTAATTTTTATGGTTTTTATTTCTTTTTAATTTCATTCAATAATTTTTTATTTATTTTTTTTATTTTATTTTATTTTATGTTGTACACTCTTTGAGGACATCTTTGAGCGTTGAGGCGTTCTTAGACCGTTTTTCTGTACCTTTTTGGAAGAGTCCTTTAGCAGTACTCTTCTGCTCTTAACGGAGTGTTTCTTAAGTCGTCTTTCAGTGTGGTTTCCTCTGCTATCTTAGGTTTTAAAACCCAAATTCGCAGCCAATCGAAAGGGGGCCTTTTTCCGACTGTCAAGGCGACGGTCTATATACCAGAGACACACCGGACTTCACGGAGTACAAATACAAATTGGAAAACTTTTTAAATATTTCACTTACTCTTCTCTAACTTTTCTTCTTCCATGCAGAAAAAAATTTCGTATCGTTTGTAGATAATGCCTTTTTAGCAGTAAGCGTAATATTGAAATTAAATAACCAACGCCTCCCATATCAGATCGAGTGCTTGCTCGACAATTCTAGGATTGGTTCAAAAAAACTGAGAAATTTTGGAAGTCAAAAACTAAAGCTTTTAAAAGAAATAAAATGGGCTCACTTAAACGACAATAAGTTTAATTGGAAAGTAAAATCAACTACTGCCAAAAATTAATACAGAATCACTGATAACGCAGTAGGTATGGTATTCAATTTTGTTCTAATGGTTCTAACTTTCTAACGGTTGCACAAAAAAAAAAAATCACTACAAACAACTACAAACGAATGTCTATCGAACTGCACTTGACGTTTTTCACTCTAGAAAAAGTGCGGCCTAACTTCATGCAGGTTACCTACTCATTTTCCTGTCTTGCCGTTTACGGTGCTATTTCGAAATTTCGAGACAATTTTTATGAGACATGGACCAACGGAAAGGTAAATACAGGTGTCAAATGCCTGCGCTACTAACTTGAAACCACGAAATAAATGACCCTGTAAAATGATTTCGAAAGTAAGCAGTTTAGCGAACAATTAAGGACAGTAGGCGGAAATGAAGACCCCGTGCTTTGTAATTTAGTTCTTCATAGCCACATACAAGTACCCGCCAGCGTTGCCGTTTGGTCTCAACAACCGTGGGACTAACTTTTTACAAAATTACCAAAATGGACCCCTTCTTCAGTTTGTAAGATTTTATCCTTTATCGAATGAAAAAGAATGCAAAAATAAAAAAAAAAAATGGTTCGTAATGGATTCCTCTTTTTTTTTTTAGTGATAGGTTGGCAATTAGGTGGTGGCTCCTTTTTTTGCCTAGGGATCCTTTCTAAAATTTTTAAGCAACATCAAAACGTGAACATTTCTCTGGTGTTTACTTACAAACCCCGAAAATGTAAAATTCCTTTTAAAGCAAAGGAGGGCTGGTTAATTATTAAAAATTACCATATACGATAGTTTATTTGACGTGAGAAAGAAATTAGAATCCAACAATCCAACAGCCCAAATGCATTTTTAGCTCCTAAAGTATGAAAAGCGTATCAAAAACGTATTGACTTCTGCAAAGTATCTTTCACCTGCAAAGAGACGGTCCAACAACTCTTAAGAGAAAATCTATCCTCTAACTGAATCCCACAAATGAACTCCAAAGTTCATTTTACACAGATTCATTTCCAGAAATAACTGCAGTCAAACTCTCTTTTTGTTGTAAGACTCTGTAAGGCTGCAGTAGCAGCCAGGGTTGTCAGATGTGGCGATTTATCGCCAAATGGGCGATTTCAAGTCTCATTTGGCGATACGAAAATCAGTTTGGCGACATACCCAAAAAACGTGCGATTTTTGGCGATTTTTCATTTTCGAATTAAAACCTTAATGTATTTCTATTTCCCACTAATTCCAAGAAAAAAAAACCGAAAGGTATCGGCTTCAGGCTTTTGAATTATTAGAAGAAAATAATGCCATGTGTCAAACTAAAAGATTCTGTCACAATAAATTTCCAAACTTGGCCATTTGATTGTGTAAAAGTATAAAATCAAATAATAAAACGAGTACAAAAGCAAAAAAAAAAAAAAACAGCGGATTTGTAACCAACGAGAGTGGGAACAATTTAAAGATAGAATAATTTATCTATCAATAATGAGTACGCATTCATTCGATTTGCTGCAATAATTTTGAGCCTTTTGTTGAAATGCTATTGGCATTTAATGTTAATATTTAGGAAGATGGTTTTCAGGATGAAATAGATGAGTAATACTAGACTGATCTTTTGCTTTTTATGTTGTTTTTGTTTTATTAACAATATTAGGTGAAGTTTGTATCAAATAAATTGTTTTCGTTTTCTTTCTTAATAAATGTGTTATTTTTTGTTTTAAATAATTAATTGCTTAGTTTTATTACATTTTACAATACTTTTAATTTGGCGATTTTTGGCGACGGAGATTTATTAATTTGGCGATTTTTGGCGATTTTAAATTTAAGATTGGCGATTTCGATTTTAAAAACCTGACAACCCTGGTAGCAGCGGCGGTAAATTTGTTATCTGCTGTGCCGTCACCGCCACCGCCAGTTTCATCCATATCCATTCAAATACAACTACATCAACACCGTACACCATACACAGTGAAATGTAAAAATCATCCCCGACGATTTGGTTCGTTTGTTGGAAAAAACACAAACTCCAACTTAAACAGTTATAGCGAGACTTTCGTCGGGTTAGCGTCGTGTCGTCCGGTTATTGTTTGGCGTAGTAGAAAGATACCTTTTGGTTTGGTTTTACGGCAAAACTCATACAGATACTTTTTGTTGAGGCCATCCAAAGTAATAAAATTTTCTTGTTGGTCGTTTGGCATTTCAATTCGTTCTTGCTGCTTCTTTTATTAGTGCAGAGGGTGGATGAATTCATAATCGCTCCTCAGAGTGAGTCTGAGTAACATTATTTCGATTACATTGTGTCCGTCGCAAACACAGTTTTTATAAATCTCAGTGCAAAGTGTCATTGTGTGTTGTGCATAAATAAACTACACGGAAAAAAAATATAAAAAAAATTGTTTAACAGTTTGTTTACCGGCAGCGAGTGTTTACTGTTTACTATTTACACACATGTCAAGATAGCGAGCGATCATCGCCAAGTGTTTCAGTGCAATCCCAATCACATTTGTCTAGTGTTTTAATATCCGATAAATAAATCTTTTCTTGGATCGTATACCCGATTTGGATACAGAAGACAGAACCCATCCAAAGGTGAATTGCTGATTTTATTTAAATCTCGAAATAAAGAATAGTCTTGTTCAAAATAAATAAGACACATAGATACGGCTCTAATTTGCATTCAAAATAAGAAAGTTCTTCTTGAGGCGGTTAGAGCGGAAGACATGTCGTTGCGCGTTGGTTAGCGGAGAGGAATATAAATCTTCCAATTCCAAGCGTATTTTTCTTTTCACGATAAAGACAACATAGAGATACGAGTAGATTCGCATTCGCATCGCCGACATAGTATACTCTATCTAGTTGTCGCAGCAGCCACTTGTTACGTGTACGAGTATATCTGAGAGACAGTGGTATCTAGGACGTCTCCTTGTTTTGGAGGATTTCGGTGTGTGTCGGGATAATATAAACTACCACACCATTTGGAGATTTCCATTTTAAATGGATGTTTTGGGATGTGTGTCGTTTGCCTAGACGTGAGTGAGTGGGAGGTGGTGGGGTGCGGCCAAGAGCCGCAAAAACTCTGTTGCGCTTTGAAAGATTGATTTGAGAATTTTTCCTCCTCGTTGAGTGTGGCAGTGGCAGCAGCAGCACCAGCAGAGGAGATAATTTTGTGTGTGCACAGATGCGAACTAAGTTGGGGGTAATTGTTAGTTCAATGATTAAGTGAGTTCGTTTGGGAGGAGTCCGGATCCGGATCGTCGTCCTGGTCAAATGGTGTTGAATGAGTGCTCAAAGGCTTTTGCTGATTGTCTGACCGATTTAAGAAGATGAATGTGGGTTTTTTTGTGAGTCGTGGTCGGATTAGATCTTCTCTATAGATAGGTGGGATGGTTTTGGAAATAACTTATTGAGTAGGTACATATGTATAGGAGGTATATATATAGGTCTCAATTTATAATTTAGAGCACTGCCATAGGTTTCCTCAATAATTGGTTAACTAGGTACCCATACCTGGAAACATTGTAGAAAAATCGAGCGGCATTTAAATGCTGAACATAGTTTTGTTAGTCCCGGTGAGACTCATCGACAAATCCCTAGCGATTTGAATAAGTGGAAAAAGGTTTTGATTATGATCCATTTAATTCAGATCAGTATTTATTTTTATATCATGATTTGGAAAAGTCGTAAAGTGTATGAAACACAAGAAGATGTAAATGTAAAGGCCACCTTCATCTACCCTTTTCTTTATTTATACCTACCTATAGGTAATTCCTTCGGGGTAAATCTCGATAGCCTCTGGGTCGATTTTCATCATTTTTTTTTTCTTTTTTTCGTATTTTAGGTTTAATAAGAAAGAAAATTCCGGAAAGTAGATTTATTCGCATTTTTTGCGACTGTTGCGGACAAAACGGAGTTTTACCCGGTCAAGCTAGCTTTTAATAAATATGTAGTCTAGATCGTACCTATCCTCGCAGCAAAAAAAAATCTGAACTGCGGTCTTTAATTTTCTTTTTTATTTTCGTATAAAATGTGTCTAAAAGTTCAATCGAATTTTGTCGATTTCAACAGGAAAATCGCACAAAGCTGTCACCAGTTTTATATAAATGAGTATTGTTTAGGTGTGATAAAAATATTTTTAAGAACTGATGTTGTCCAAGTTAATTTTGACACTAGGTTGTGAGAAGAAAGTCTTCATATTATATTGGAAAGTCTAATCACGCGTTTCTCAAAGCAGTCTCCTCAGTTCCCTAAAGATGTTAAGGTCTTCGTTTAGTGGATAATTCCTTGGTATCGTTTTCATCGTCATAAAGAGTTGTAGTTTCCTAGAAACGCAATCTTTCTATACGCTATAGCCTGTTCGTGATAGTCTGATACCTACTAATTTTTGTCTGAGTACCCTTTTTCTTTTAGCGAGGTTTTTAGTTTGGCCGATCTACCTACGTAGATTGCGAAACTCCTACTTTACAGCGATCCCAGCCTTAAAGAGGTACAGCTTCGACTGAAACGGAAAGTGACTGCAACTATCCGACAGTACCTATTATTCACAATTTCATGCCTGGGTTTGCAGAATTCAAACCTACTCCTTCCGCAGTCTATATCCATCGGCATAAATGGAAATTTTAAACGGCTTTATTATTCCACTTTTATGTCATCTTTATCTTTGTGGGGTGCGAGTGCGATATGTAGGTATACCTATCGTATGACCAGTTTAATCCGTTCTTAGTTCTTATGGGATTACAATTGAACAATTTTTCGCGTGGCATATATTGCTTTAAAAAATCGCCAGTGAGCCTAGAAACACACTTCCACATGTCTGTATTTTAAACAGCATGTTAAAAAAAAACGCGACATAAATCAAAAGAGAGGCTATAAGTCTTGCGAAGCTTTTAAAAAAATCTATTAAAGCAGACGGATTGTAACATGTTTACAAAACAAGCTTGGCACATATTTGGGTACTTATACAGCGGAGGAAGTCCCTGTAATAGAAACAAAATTGGAGGTAGGTTCACAAAAGTCTTGTAACTAAAGGCTTCCTAAAAGTATTAAAAAAAGCCAAGCAAAATGTCGTTTCTAAAAATATTTAAGAATAATATTAACTTGCGTATCTTTATATAGGTATTGACAGAGACAATTTCCAAGAAAAACTCAAGACTTCGCCAAATTTAAAAACCATTTTCAGAGGCTTTTCCTCCGTTTCACTTGTAGTCTTTTAATGGTGAAGTTAGGCTTCATAGGCCCATGCGAGAACTCGCTTAGATTAGGGAGCAGCTCTTAACAGTTTCTGTTGAAAAATGTTTCCTAGTCCTTATTTGCATTGTTGTTTAGAGGTTAAAATGATAGAGTGCAGAAAAACGTCTTGCAAGCGTTTTAGATGGAATTATAGCTATCTTAAAATACACTACTTATTCATGAGCAGGCCCCTAAAGTGATTTCGCGAACAGTTCTGACAGTCAATTTTCCGCGTAAGGAGAAGACATGATTGCAGTTTGCCTGTAAGGAACTGAACCTTAGCTTAGGTGCGCCAATTGAGGGATGTGCCCTAAGTAACCAATTTTTTGAATACAACAAATGTAAGGGTGACAAGCTGAATGGAATTTGTTGGTTCGAACATTTTGTAACTTCCTTCTGTTACTTAATCCAAGTCGTAAACTTTCTACAGCTAAGGAAGTACAAAGAAGGACTTTTTGATGAAAAGCAAGTTTTGGTTGCAATTGCAATTTAGTCAAAAAATAAATAAATAAATATTTAACTTTGGGCCCTTTTCCCAATTTCTCGCAACCATTAGAGAAACTTTCGCTGCAAAGTTTAACTACCGATTGTAACAGACAACAACGAGGGCCAGCGAGTACCTATAGATTATGTCTTTCCAGGGGTTTAACTCGGACGCCTTCACTTATTAGGTATAACATTTCAGTTTCCATAAATCTCAATAGATTTCTTTTATTTTCCAAAAGAATGCTCTTAACCTTCGGTTAGGTACGAAAGGCGATCACTTAATGATGTCTTTTTGTCGTTAAAGTCTATAAAAAGATTGCCATTAATTGACTATGGCCAAATAAAATAATTGACCTCTAACCAAAATGATTAGCGATTTATATCAGCTACAGTCTTCATTAAAAAAATGTGCAATATTGATTCGTATTTTAATAAAAATTAAGTAAAAAACAAACACATTCAGTCTTCAGTACATGAGCGAAAATATCCATATCTCCCCTTGATCCGACACTGTCTAGCTTTTACGTGCCTCAACTGCCAATAACTATAATGAGACAAATTATGGCTAATGAGGAGTCCCTCTCTGTCCACTCATAAGTTACTAGATAAAAACTTATGTCCGTACCTTCTTCAGTTCAACGAAAAACACTTGTCTCTTTGCATAGTTTCGCCGAAGTGGTTGCCGTTTATGTTGTTTTTATGCTCCTTCATAAAAGTGGTATAGCTATAGCCATAATCAGACGTAATTACTAACCGTGTTTAAATAAATGCAGAGTTAGAACACAACGACTATACTTGCGTTGGAAATTTGTTATTCAAATAATATTGTGAGAACCGCATTTTATAGCAATGCTCTTTGGTAGGTATATATGCCTCTCCCTCTAAAGATGCGCACACTTAAGTCCCGCTGTTGATTTCTTGATCATTAACTGCCATTAGCTTTCTTCAACTCTGGTTTTTATGTCAGTCAATTAGAACTTATGCTCATATTGCACTATAAAGGGCCTCAAGTTTCAGTTAAAGAAGAATCGTTAAGCGTTTTAGTCTGTCTCTGTGGGATTATCTAAAGAGCTTACATGTAAGTAAAGAATTCAAATAGCAATTTATACAAAATGTGAAACCGATGGTGGTCCACGGTTATGGCAAACATGGTTTAAAGTTACCAGCGCCAGTTTATAAATTTGAGGTGAATACTTCCCTTTACTCACTGTTCCATTTCAGTACAGAATTTTAATGCCAGCTCAAAAGTTCGCTGTAAACCGCGGGAGCCCATAAAGAAAAATGGAAAAATGCAAATTTATCGTATTTGCAGACATCTTTAAAAGGAAAGGAAGATGCAGTTGTTGCAGCCAAAAACAAGCCCTCCACTTACCCTAATCCAATTAAATGCAGCTTCATGGTTGGAATAGTTTTTTCTCTATTTTCTCGACCATGATCCAAAACATTTTTCTACATTATTTCCGCTTCTTTTTTCGTTCGAACTGAAATTCCTTTAAAGGGTCAAGTCAGTCGCAATGAAGGAAAACAAAGAAACGATTTAATGAAAACGTTTTGCTTTTTAATGATTGCCTGTCTTAAACAATTAAGTTTATTGGGTGTTGTCGATCGTAAAAATAAATTAAATTAACGACCAGAAATGGAATGCATCTAAAATATTAAGACACTACGGAAGAGAGATGAGTCAAACGCTGTGAGCTGTGACTGTTGCTTATTGACATTTTATCTTGTCTAAGTTGATGGACAACTTCCCCATTTCTGATGGAAAGTTTTCTTCTGAGGCATTTGGAATATTTTATTGGTTAGTAGATAGATGTCTTTAGACCAGTAATAGGTAAGAGCCAGTTTTATTTGCTCTTCATAAACAATTTACTAGTAAGAGACGGAAGTGGGTACTGGGTAGCTACGCAAATTTTCTATAGTATTTTGCGGCAAACTGAAGATATTATATAAAATGCCTACCTCAGTTTGATGAGGGGACTATTATTAAACAGTTTGTTAAATACATCTCCTTAGTTCTGTAAATAAATTGGAATGGAATTGAGCAATCCTTGAATAGGGATTTTATGAAATCAACTTGTTTCAGTTGTGAGGAGCAAAAGCATATACTCATGCATAGAATTATCCTAGCAAACAATTGATATAGGACTATTTCTTCTAGGAAATCAGTTGTACATTTCATATAAAACTAATTTTAGTTATTTTAATCACCGACTTGTACTTTGAGTACAAAATTTATTAGTGTAGTTCAAACCCACTTCTTTACCTCTTCTACAATGACCACAATATTTTGCAACCTCAATTTTTGAATTAGTTTTAAATATAAGACAGGCATATAATTATAGCTTCCACGGTTAATAGGGAATCACCCAAATAAAGTGGTCATGATTTTTAGGGGGCTTTCTACTAATTTCATTCGCCACAACGACCTTTTGTGGTAACTGAATACACCACTTGTGGGATAGGCAACCCAACTTAACAGAGAACACCTAACGAAGGACATGGGCACCAAAACCGACTATGGCGTACCTATTTTCAGGAAAAGATGTAATGATTCGTTAACTGCGAGTTGTGACTAAATTCACTGATTGTTGTGTAGGTCTTCTCAAATTGGTAAATGAATTTAAAAGTTGGAAGTTAGAGGAAGAAGCGTTTTAATTTTTAAAGTTCTGACTAGCCAATTAAAGACTTTTACTACACAATAGAAATTTGGGTCAAAATATTCGAAATACTGCTCTTGACATCTTGACAAATATTCAGCTCTGCAGCTTAGTACGCTGCTCGAAGTAAATTTTCGCTCCCATACAAAATTCTCCCCAAAATTTAGCTGCGCTTAATTTAAGCCAACCCATTTAGCTAAGTGGTACGTTGCTCGAGCTAAACTTTTGTTTCAGAATGTACATCGTGTACTTGAAAAATTTAGCGTGCCCATTTAATGGGCGGCACATTTTCTCAAGCTAAATTTTGACAGATCGTTGGGTTCTTTTGTTCTGTTATGTTTTTGTATTGTGAAGGATGAGTGTTTTTTAATAATTACCTCGACGACGAGTACCTACCTAGAATCGGAAATGGTTCAAATTAAAGAAAGTTGCAACATCTGTTGCGACATTTATCCACAGCGCTCTCTACGTCAAAATTTAGCTTGGACTTTAGTTGATGTATGGAGAGAAAAATTGGAAGCCAGATCAAATTTAGTTTAGCTCGAGCAGCGTACTAAGCTTAAACAAATTTTTAATTGTAGTTTTTAATTACTTTCGTAGTCGATTTCAATCGATTGCTATCGCACAAAATTTATTTACTTCTCATGTGAGTGACAGAGATGAAGTCTACTCGCGTAAATTTCCGAGGCAATAGGCTAGGCAAGCGTAAAAAAATCTGACAAACTGAAAAAAATTAGCGAAACTGTCTCAGAGAGCTGGAAATTTACTCCAATCCAAAGTAGGTTAGTGGAAAATCACATAATCCATATAACAATTCACAAATAAATATATTTAACCTACCTTTTTAAAACATATGAAACGTTCGACTACCGCCGGATTTTCTTTATTTTAACAGATTTAATTTTTGAGGGCTGATTTTTAATTTATTTCTTGTCAACTTTGTGCATTTGACACATTTATCAGTACTTGCTGCTCTCTGAGCTGTTTCGATGAGAGGAACTAACTGCTCGTTACTCGTTATTAAGATTATTTTCTCTTTTTTGTCATTTTCGATGAGAACGTGTATAAAATTGTGTGATTGCGGTCGATTTATATCGATTGTGTTAGATTTAAACCTAATTTGTTCCTGCATAATATTGACAAATCAGACAAATGCAAAGAGTTTACTGACAGACAACAGAATTTAAATAGTTTGAAGAGGAATAAGGATTTGAAAGTCAATAATATATATTTAATGGTAGAATGCTGAAAAAACTGAATTAAACAAAAAATACGAACTTAACCTGCAGATTGAAATAGGTTGAATTTGCGTTTAGAAAATTTCCTCTTGCTTTTGAGTATGAAGTCATGT
Organism: Cheilosia vernalis; assembly: GCA_949126925.1. Lineage (NCBI taxonomy): Eukaryota > Metazoa > Arthropoda > Insecta > Diptera > Syrphidae > Cheilosia > Cheilosia vernalis. The sequence goes on along the minus strand of OX421361.1, from coordinate 14,547,928 downwards.
TTTGAGTTCTGTCAGTCATATTATTCACTTTGACAGATTTCCATTGTTTGACTTCAAGAAAAAAACATACGATGATAACAGCTTAATCTAGAAACAGTGGGTACTTTTGTAAAGACGGTGTAGATCCTCACATATCAGCTATTTAAAAAAAAAAAAAAAAAATCCACGAACTTGATTCAGAAATACTCCGGCTATATTGCACACATGATTTAGGAATTCCGGTCAGCATTTTTATCTTACAATGAGACTACAAGAAGTGAACAAACCTGAAATTTAAAATATGCTTTTCAAGTTGGAACATTTTGTTTTCTACCTTTCTACCTACTGGAAGGCAGAAATGTGAAGAAAATTTTCCATAGAAAATAAAATGCTCCAACTTGAAAAGTATTTTTTTTAAATTTCAACCAACACAATTCTTGTTTCTACAGTATGGATATCGCGCAAGTGATTCATAAATCCCACTTATTGTTCGAAAGATTGGACCTACCTGAAATTGCTTTGTGGAAGTCGTACCTTTTCGCTACAAACAAATGCGACCGTGTTTGTTATTTATAATGAAACCCGCTTCCAAACAGTGATCAGTGATATTTGCATCGAAATTTGGGTACCTATTCAGTTTTGCATCAAACTATAGACATGCGATTTTACAGGGTGGCACAGCCATAGGTACAGCCTTCAGACTATTGTCAATGTCATTATCTTGGATTCATTTTTTACATAAAGGGCAACAAATCAACTAACTAATCAAATCACCAAAGGATAGTATATTGGAGTTCTGTTCTACCGTTTTTGATTTTGCAAACGTTTTCCTTCGTGTGGCTATGAAAACGAAGGAAACTTTCGTTTGCGCGAAAGCGAAAGATATTTCAGTAGCGTTTTTCGTTTTTTTCCTTTATCTAACTAAAAAACAAGGAAAACAACTACACTGCTTCTAAAAATGTCGCAAATGAGAAGAGTAAAACGAAAATTGTTACAGGACGTACATTTTCGCTTTGGCACTTTTTCTTTCGTTTTTTTATGGTTCGTGTGTCGTTTAAAGAATCCAATACTCCAGCACTTATGGTACAATTTCTTAGACCTCAGTACAGTTTGTAACTTCGATATCGTATTCGTATATATGAATTTGTTTTAGTGTCTTACTTGTTGCATACCATCCAAAATATATATATTCCCATTAAATCTTAAATTTTGTTTGGGGCTAGCTAGATTTGACGGGTAACAAAATTCCAGTCCACTTGGAAATGTTACCATTGAATCAGTGTCTTTGTGAATGGCCCGCTCCTCGTCCAATATCGCTCCAGAAAGTTGAACAACCCGCTCCTCTTTGTATCATAAAGTTGAACAATCCAAGTTTAACATTTCTGCAAGTTGCTTAGAGTGATTCTAGGTTCCACCCCCAAAAACACAAATCCCCTATGACGTTATAGTTCAATAATCGCTGGTTTGTTTTTCGTGATCCTTTTTTTTTCGTTTTGTTCATATTGCATTATATAAGGTTCAGGCAGAAAGAAAATTCGGCAAAGTGGAGCTATGCAGGGTAGTTTGTAATATATATATATTTTTTAACCTCAGCCACTTCTTGCAAATGCCAAACAAACATCAGACAGTATATAGCAGTCCTGGGAATGCTGTTTTTGTTGGCTCAGTGGTTATCCCAGGAAAATCAAAAATTCCATCTTAAGGTTTTTCCCACTGTGCAACCTCTTGCGAACGTTCGACAAACTTCCGAAAGTATAACTGACTGGGCATAAAATTGTAGGTCTCTTTTTATCGCCCCAAAAATAACAACTCACAAAAACGGAAAATTGTGAAAAACTAGGTCTGGGGTAGGTAGTGTGTCCTTGAACGAAGAAAAAACAGAAAATAATTTTTCTTTACACATTTTTCTGATCCCAGTTCAGTTAAAAGTTACTGAGTTTTATTTTATTACCGTCCTTGACTATTCTGGTCCAACTCCACCGAATTCCTAACTCCTTTGATGTTTGTCTTTTTTTCTTAAAACATAACCAAGAAATAGTCCAGATAAATTTGTAACCTATTCCACTCCATGTTCTTAGAAAAAAAACTGCCCATCCATTGCCATAATGGGTAGCCCACAAAACATCTTCAACTCGATTGGATTGAGGTTCAGCAACAGCTCTCTGGAGGGATTTATCACCGAAAATAACCCTCCACAATTTATTTATACACTATACAGCATTTCAATCACTTTAAGAAATACTACTGTCAAAAGTTGGTTCCATTATTAATTCTTATTTCGTTTGGCTCTACAGCAAACTCCCGGGACTATAGATCTCCCTCCGAGAGTTATTTGTCAAACTTTGCATCAGTTTTGTTTAACGCAATCTCAATGGACTCGATAATCATGAGTGAAATTTTTTCCATTTGCCCAAGCTCTCCCATTAACTCTATTTTCACCATCAGCAATAAATTAATTAGAAAATGATTTACAGATCTTCTGGTGCTGCTCTTAATGAATTGGGTTTTGCATTTTACTAAAGTGTCAAGAGGAAGAGAAGCTATTTTTACATAATGCATGTGTATGCATCGGCGCATTTGATGGTTGACACATTGCATTTTGAACGCTTTCCAAATACGCATTTCCAACCATTAATTATCGCCCCACTTAGTTCGTTCAGAATTCCATGGATTCCGAATTGTGCTTTTAAGTGAGGGGATATTTTTTTGCTTCATTACACGGCTTGGTGGGTATTGCGAAGACGCAGTGATTTATTTGTGCATTTATTGAAAAGTTTGCTGATGAGTTTGAGTGGGAAAACGCAATCATCGTAAAAGTATATTTTGACGATCGCGATGTCGTAAAATGTAAGTGGCCGAAGCGATTTGGAATTTAACAGGTGGATGGATATTAGGGTCACTTTACGCCCACAAGGAGGCGTGGCGGATTTTGATTTTCACTTGATTCGAAAATGAGCGATAAAAAATGGTTTATGCTATCCAAAAAGGCTGCAACGCCAAAGGCGAAGTGTTGTTTTCGAGACGGTTTGACCACAACCCTTGGCGACATTTTTGGTTTCGTTTCTGTCGATTGTTGAATGATCCACACAATTGAAATAGTGTCATGGTCCTTTTCGGCGTGCCACTGAGTATGGAGCCTTCTCTATATTGTTTTCCATAAACTTCTGACTCGCCTAGGCTCTTTAAAGGCACGTTGGCCTAGATTTATTGTACCTACCATAGTGGCCACAGATGTATTTAGGCAAATAGGGTTTCCAACTGGTAAGTTGTAATTCCACAAAGGTCTGGAGATTTACATGAAATGTGTTCAGCGGTTTCTTAATTTTGAAGACAAGGCCGACGCTCTACAGAGTCTACAAGATTTATTTTATTTACATTTCGATACATGGTTAACTCAACCAAGGCTTAAACCCTTCTTGGGATTTTTGAAGCCGCTAAATAGATCGTTTGGGCAGGCTTTGACGGAAATTGTGTGCTAGACTTTTGTGGTTAAAATCATATCAAATTCAGAAGTACATATAGGTAACAGAAGTATTCACCCCCTAAAAGTAGTTTCTAAACCTCTTCTGTAATTTGCTTTTGCTGGTCGCTCGACTCCCTCGTGACCAGAAATCCACCATAGTTTTTTTTTCTGAAGCTAAGTGTTTGAAAAATATTAAAGCAGTCAATGCTGATGGGTGGCCTTGGGATAATTATGATTCCTTGACTGTGCATGAATACGAGGATGTCAACATACCAATGTTGTAAATATGGCTTTTGAATTTTTAAAAGGCGTGGATCTCTGTCTGAAAAACACTTGAACTTGTTTACATTTATATTGAGGCCCAGGTCCACCCGGACTGTAGCGCCACCTAAGTATCGACCCAGTGGATTGGTCAGTGGATATAAACTTTCTTACCGAAGTCCATTTTACACCTATCCGTTTACAGATTTGAGCATTTCGCCAGTTTGTTTGGTTATTGTTAACCCAAGTTTCTCTGTTATAAATCTTCTCACAGAACCGCATTTTAAAGCATGATCGCTCGCTGGGAGGTAGTCTGTAGCCACACTAAGTTCCGGATGTTTACAGAACAAAGTCATAAGTTCTGAGTGGAATTTTATTTGTAGCATTCTTGTTGAACCGCGTATTACAACTTGGTTAATGTTATACAAATGTCTGATAGTCCTAATTCTATTACGGCATCCTGAACAGAAGTGTACAGATTCGCTTGGCTCCAGAAAGACCCAACCATGCCAAAGGTGGTATCTATCTCTCTGAGCTTTATAATAACGTACCTTTTGCTTGACTCGAGTCCGCACTGGGCCTGATTATACTTGTGTAGATCTAGTATGTGATCTTCGGCGATAGTCCACAAGCTCTGTGATATATACGACAGCATGCCCTTAAGGCCTTTGTTGCTTTCATTAGTTTGGAGTCTGGAGACTTGAATTGGTATGTATCTTGGGGTTAGCTGTACTCGCTCGTCTTGTCAAATCCCAGTAATATTAACAGCTTAGATGAGATGATTCTTGTACTGATCACCGTGAAATAAATGAAAGCTTGATTCGAACAACCCTCCCCGCGAAATGCAGATCCGACAGTGAAAACCGCACCCTAATCCATTCACAGTTTCTGAAGATGAGCGCGAAAATATAAAGAGACGTGTTGTGAGGACCTCCTAGTGAATACTCGAAGATATTTAATTTCCTTGGACCACTTGTCGGTCATGAACTGAAACTCGTCCTGAATCTATAGTGTTTCTTTTTGTCATTGGAACTTACTGGATTTGACGAAAATGTGGTCATTGTCGCACCAGTCTTATACTATGTCACAAGGGCAATACACACGTTGGCTCATAAAAATGATTGCCTTCATAGGAAACTATCTTGAAGCCTCAACTTGTAACCTATGAAATAGGTCGTCAACGAACAATGACCACTAGCATTTCTTCTCAACCTTTCAGGTCCATCCAATCCATTTGCAACAGCTTTCTTTCCACGTTAACGAACCTCTGTCAGTCGATGTGAATGCATTTTCGATTGCAGCTCAACGTGAGTATTTACAACCATCAACTCCCATAGCCAACCGTTGTGTAAATTAGTTTTTGACTTACTGCCATGACCCAGTATTAGATACCATAGTTTGATTTAATTATTAATTGCTAGATGCCCATCGACATGACTATAGCTCAAAGGGGGCCCCGAAAGTCTAAACAATTATTTTCGGCTATAATCTGTTGTGATGGCCACTGGCCTACGGAATTTGTTGATCTTTCACTAATACGGATTAAGTTTACAAGCCTACGTCAAATAATTGGAAAGAGCTTGTTTTAATCACTTTTGCCTTGAGCTTAAATCGAGTATTCAAAAGAAGCTCTGGCTGTTGTGGAGACTAATTGATTTGAAGATGGGAATAGTGGGAAACTGCTTTTCCTCCTGTATGATGTAGGCAGGAGAAGTTGCCTGTAAAGTGGGTTTTACTGCTGATGGGTCTGTATACGAATTTTCTCTGCTTATGAAAGAGAAATTTGCACCAAAGTATTCATTAAAAACCAGGCAGGTACATAGCTTCGGTCGTGTGAGAGGGGTTCATTGGTATGGCCTTACATAAGAACATGCACGATACACCTTTCCTATAGTTGCTATGGCACGTCTCGGCATCCCTGTGATTATATGTAATCTGGCAGCAATTTTCCCCACGATCGATAATCGTTCGCTGATCTTCGATTAATGCTATAGATCACCGTCGTATTTCGCCACTGACTAATGCACCTTGGAAGTGCTGTTAAGATTACCTCGACTTCGTGAAGAGGCAGCAGCCAGATATGCGAGATATTCTAGTTAAAGTAGTTACAAAGTTACATAATCGAAGCGTATAAAGAATTAGGTACCAACCTGAAAAGCGCCTGGGGAAACGGAGTAAAGAAGAAGAAGGTTCAAAGATTTAAGTAATTGTGGGCAGACCCCGACAATTTGCGGAACGAAACTGTTACAAAACTTCTTTAATTTTTAAGACTCAAAGTACTCGCAACAACAGCTTTTTAGCATACAAAGTATAAAGCGATCTCAAAAAATTGCAAGCCGCTGTGAAGTCCGAAAAGACCGCTTTACTCGCGAATACTGTATTTTTTAAAAAGTTTCTAATCTTTGAGTAGAAGTAGAGGCCTGTTAAGAAGACAGCCTTGGACCTTGAAGGCCTGAAAAGAAGTAGACCAAATTGCTGCACAAGAGTGTCAAAGTTACAGTGCAGTCTAAACAAATTAGAATACGTAAGACTACGCGTTCCATAGGTGAGATGTTAGGCTAAATTCAGCCTAGTTTTAAGGGAAAATGCCTTAGGCAAGGTTACCAAAAACCAGGCTGATTTTACGCATGCTTAAAAAATTTGGATTACCTAAGGAATTTAAGGCAAGCTACCTTAGAACTTAACAAGTTCAAGACGGCCTTAGGACTAAGCTAACTACTTATACTACAATTTAGGCCAATGTGACACAAGTTTTTCTCTGGGTGAACAACTTCTTTCGTTTTTGTGTCAGAGACAACACGAAGCTGAAGTTTTTATGACTTTCTTGGAATCGGCACTCATAGAGGAATGTAGAGTTCCACAGCTTGAGGTTGATCGGGGCTTTGGTTTCTTAAAGTGTCGAACTTATCGAAATCTAAAGGCTTTTGGATTAATGCTTTGTCTTCCCAGTCTTGTTCTCTCGATCTTGGACGGCAATTATTTTGATCCGCTTGGACGCTCCCGTATATAGATTTTTATCTTTCGATGGTACGTCGTTTATACGCTTGCAGTTCCTCCCAAATCTTTTTGACTAAGAACCTAGAATTTGCTAGAATTTGTTTATTTAGTCTGCACTTACAGGACTGCCAGCTTTGTTTAGGTCTCCACTAAAATTAGTTGTAACCGAGCAAGAACAAGATCGGCTTACATTTTCCAACGTGATCATCTAACCATAGATCGCCGGCGTTTTTAATAGCCATTGGAGCCATCGGTGTTTCACCATTTGGCGGCACGATTTTGTTTGACTAGTTTCACCTGTTCTTCCGTCGACTTATTCTCTAGGTCTTGGATCAAGTTTTCGGCCCGTTTTTTCCTACTCTGAAACTCCTCTGGAGAGATATACAAATTTGTTAAAATATAAATAGCTACACCTTTTTGTGAGTTTTTATTGACTGTGACGATAGGAATTGACCTGAGGCTTTCTCGGGACATTACTGTCATATGTTTGGTTGTAATTCGCGAAAGTGAACTTAAAAAAATTATATATGTATTGTTCGACCTTTCTAGGGAGGGCGACAAATAAGAACACGTCCTTTCGCAAATGCTTTGAATGGTTTTATTTCCTATCAGGAATTTATAAAAGATATCTTAATATGCTAGATTACAAAAGATTAAAATATAATTTACTTACACTTTTGTGTGTCCTCTCCCTTGCAAAGTCGATTTAAGAATTCAGTGTGAAACCCGAAAATGGCTGACAGCCTCAGTTCAGTGATTTAATTATTTGACGTTTGCAAGGGAGTGCGTTCACTTAGTGTTTACAATATTACCATAATATGTATGGGGTTGAACCTAAGTTTCCTTAATTTTTAACTCTTTAGCCATCTTTCGAACTTTGAGCCGGCCCGAACTGGGCATCGAATTTCGTTCCATTTGCCCTCTTCTGTATTTTGTATTTACATATATTTATGTACTATACATGTTTACAGTGTGACTCTCCCGCCATTTGGTGGACGTTTCTGTTATCCACTAGCCCTGCGATTGTACCGATAGTGTGACATACACCCGATCGGCCACTAAAGTCCACACAGAGCTACACTAATGGTTGGTGTCTTGACTACCGAGTTGATCTTTGGGACGCAGATTTTACTCTATTTTTGCATAATAATTGTCTAGCATTGTGATAACATCTCATGATTTGTGAAAAAAAAACTTTTTGTATCCTTTTTTTATCATTAAAGGGATAGGAACTATCAGATTCGAATTTCTGTCCATTATTCTATACCAACCAAAAATCCCTTTGTAGGTGCAGTGGAGAAGAAATTCGCTGCATTATTACTACCTGTTTATAGCCACATGCTGCCACCCACTGGGGGTCGAACCTATATCGCTCGGGTCACAGGCAAACACTCTAGCCACTTGATATGTGTGATGGAAGTACATTATCTTTGTGCCCTGAATCACATCACATCGTCGATATCCACATTTAATGGGGCGGCACACATCGCCTGTCTCCCTTGTGATATCTTTTTGTTGGCCCACATCGTTGCTACCGTATATATAAACAATTAATTCCCGGTTACTAATAGCATGTAATGCAATCAGCACCACCCACCGACTGTACATCATGTTTCACCGTACACCTGCCAATTTGAACAAGTGCCTCCAATGTAACATATCACATTCAGGACATATTGAGTACCATCGACATTGAAATTGATTCGCAATACGTAGGTAATGTCAAATGGGCGCGCAACGCCTATATATCGCATTGTGTCTGCATGTCCAATTACCAACTAATTATTATTAATTCCGAACGGATATTAATTTTAATCACTCAGTGAACACTGATGCCTGCGCCTCGTGGACGCTCTCTTTCCGCTTTGTTGTTGTCATCTAATTTATTAAGTTATTAAGCCATTGTTGATGCGCAACTCGCAATAAACCATCGGTTTGTATATATGCATAGTGTGGTGGACTGAGCTGGGTGTAGAGTGGAGAGTCCTTCCCTTGCTGCCTGTGATCATTTTAATTTTGCGAAAATTAAATATTTATATGGCAACGGATGGATGTTGTTGTCATAATCCTTGCGCGACAACGACAACGACGACTACGACGGTATATCCTTCCACTTAAATTGCCAGCCAATTTATTATGCATCTACGTTCGCTGAGTGTGCAAACACTATGCGTCGACATGGATTGGCAATTTCCAGTAGAATACTTTCACATGGCACATCCTTGTGCTCCTACGAACCGACAACGACTACGACGACGACGACGCCGACTACAACGGCGATGATGATAATCGTTGATGTTTATTCTGAAATTAAAAAAAAAAAAAAAAACTCACAGTCAGTTAAAAAAAAGGAAGAACGCAACGCAACCATCGCATCGCGTTGAATTATGAAAATTGTGTTCGGTGATAAGAAACTAAACGAGGAGTGAGAATGAATACAACACAAACCGCACCGATAAATAAAAAACATCCTCGCATGCGAAAGGATGTATGTTCGCCGTTGTTCATTGTATCTGTGTATATAGCTCTGGCCTGGCGATGCAATAAAACAACATATCGTCGAAAAATCGAAACGAACATTCGAACATATTTCTCTGTCATCGATTTTTATTTTTTTTTTATTTTTTCCCTGTCGGTCCAAAACATCCCAGCTGAAGCGGCACAGCAAGCAATAGCAATTAGGAGCTCATGCACACAAGATCCCCTCGCCAAATGCAGTCATTGCAGCAGAGACGACACAACGAGAACGAGATACAATTTTAGAGGAGTATCCGTCCATCTGTGTGCAATGCACATACAAATCGAATCAATGTTCCAGATAATGGTCAGTCATCGTTATGCTGATAATAATGACCCAGAGAGGCAGAGAGGGACGGTATCTCCGTAGTCCGTACAGCCGTACCCTAGTGTAATAAATAACCATCTCGAGACCGATGGTTTGTAATATTCGGATGGACGTGGTATACCCAGGGAGAGAGCGCGCTTACCTGCTGCTGACTCGCCAAGGCGATCCTGGATGCAGTTTTTGTTGGATGTGCCGCTTGCTTTAATTTTTTTTTCTTCAAGTCTGCAGTAGTTTTTTGTTGCAATGGAATAGATATATATATAAATATACGATAAAAGGGAGCAACGTTGTGCAACCTTTATCCAGAAGGACACAAAAGACGACCATGTCAGCACTTGAACCAAATTAGGTTACACAAAGAAGTGACCGAATTAAAAAAAAATAAAAAAAATACCAAGTCCTATTTATCTATCTACACACTTGAGATAATGGAATGAGCTGGAGAAAAAAAAACTCAAGAGGGATAGAATTGCTGGGTTTACTGCGCGCCACACAGACCAAGAAGTGACAAAACTGCAATTACGTTGAAGATGAATTGAACATTTCCTGCACAGTGTGGCGGACATAAAAGGGACGTCCTGCTCTATAGACACACTTGGGGAATTATCTATGAAAATCGCGTTATTAATTTGTGTCGTTTACTGAATTTTAAGACCTTTGAAACTTGAGGAGGTTTTGTCGATATTATAGTCTGACTTTTGGGCGGTTGGATAGGCGAATCTTTTACTAGTTTCTACGACCTTTGAAGCTTGAGGAGGTTTTGTCGAGATGAATATTTTACTAAGTTATGGGACCCTTAAAGCTTGAAGAGTTTTTGTCCAGATTTGACTGGTATCATACAAAGGCTACTGCGCCGACCATCTTCTAAAAGCCATTGGGCACCAACCAATAAGAGGATTAAATATTTCGGAATTTTTTTTTTTCACAATAATGATATTATTATGAAAAAATTTAATAGTTGCCTCCAATAGGTTCAAATGACAGCCAAGGCCAATTATTTATTTTTAGGACTTACAATTTTATGCCGCCCCGAACGGCTGAATTGAGAAGCTCTTTGTTGACAATTTTACTCTCGGATGTAGGAACAATTTTTTTAATTTTTTTTTATAGTTGGCGCAACAGGTCTGAAGGGACCCAGGGCCTAGCTTCTCGCAACCATTCGTTTTGTGTTTTTAATTTTTGGAACGAATGGAAGGGATCTACAATTTTATGCCGGTTCCAAACGGGCCGATTGAGAAGCTCTTTCAAGACAGTTATACTCTCGGATGATTGTCAGACGTTCGCGAGAGGTGGCGCAGTGAAAAAAACCCTGAGTTGGAATTTGGGTTTTTGCGGGATTCGAACCTAGACCCCTCGCTTAATAGTCCAATTTTCAGATGTATAAAATTCGTGCTTTTCCGGAGATCGAACCTGTGATCGCCCGCTCAGTAGTCCAGTACATTGCATTCATATACCGTAGATAAGGATATATACCAAGCATGGACCTCTGCTTATGCTCAGATACTTAATAGAGATTGGATTGAGTAAAGTATGCACAAGGTGGATCTTCCTTCTAAGATCAAGAGACAGAAAATACACTCAAAACATCAAAAGAATAAAAAAATGATGGAACTTTGAGGGAGGGAAAATACCTCTCCAAGGTATAGGCAGGTAGCTCATAAGGTCACAGTGCACTAAAACGCTCTTTAAGCTTGTCTCTTATTAAAGAAGCGAAAAGTCGGTATATAGGTATATAACTGAATTAAAAACAAATAAAAATTTGATATTTTATAAAATTAAAAAAATTACCCTATATATAAATCGTCAATTTGGCGGTAGAAAAAGATCTTGCGCGTCAGCTAGTTGATAAATTCGATTGGCAGTTGTAGGGACATTAATTTACTGGAAGGAGCGACAAAACCCTAACAGAAAATTCGCCTCGAATTTGTTGAACACTTTCTGTCCATTTGGGCTGCAACTCAGTTTCTTTCGGCACCGTGAAGGCCTACGAGCTTCGGCATTTTAATAGAACTGAATTTTTGTCTAAACTTTCTTTTAGAATGATTTTTTGAAGCTCTGTTAGCGCTGCCCAAGAAGCTTGCAGATATGCCTTATTTTTGCACACAAATTGTTGTGAGCTGTGGATTTCTTGGAATTGGTTCCAAAGCTGACTTGTCTTCGAACCTAACTTCTGTGACTGGCAGAAAAGTCTTGAAGTTAATTTCGGCAGTGGACACCAACATGGTAGTTCTGTCGACTTTGTAGATCCCTTGGGGCTATGAGTTTACATTATATAGCTAACCCTGTCCATAGATTTTTTCTGACATTCTTACCAGATCTAAAAATTAATTGGTTTGCAGTCACTAGTCCAAGTACATCTTCTTACCATCCACATACCCGGCCAACCTCAAACCATGATAGTCATACTTTTTGCAAAGCATGGTTTTAGCAACAAATGTCTAATGTCTCGAGGTTTTAATAAAAATGTCATTATTTATTGTGGGACTACATCAATGGCTATAGAGCGACCCATACAACGATTTAGCAAACGTATTCTTCGATGTAAGCTTTGTGCCTTATCTGATGTAGTTTACGTCAAACCTCATTTTCGACTACCCTATCTGTTCATAGCGTGAAATCTGAATATTTAGTTAAGAGCAAGTTACGTGCGATCTAGCCGTGCACTTTTTCTTTTTTAATTTTATTTTTATTTTCATTTATACCCCGATCCTCTGTTATGACCAGATGACTTCACAAAGCCTCCTTCTAGTTGCAAACCTTGTCTATCTGTCATAAGCCCCTCTTTGGATGCAGAAGAACTGACTCTTCCCCATATTGGCTAAGCGCGAATTAATAATGTTGTGCCAGCCCTTCGCGTCCCGATTCAAAAGTTTCAAATTCCCGTGAATACAGGAGAACTGTCTATGATCATCGTAGCTCTTCAAGTTTTTCAAATAAGAATCTCTCGTGCCAATACCGCATAATGCAGTAGTTTCGACCCTGAACCACAACTCGGTCTTTAAAGCTTTCTTAAGTCTGTGAAGCACTTGCGTCTAATCAGGTTTTGCTGTCGAGTTATCGCAATGTTTTTATAAACCATCACTTTTCCTGTAATTTTCGATTGTTTTAATGAGACTCATTCCCTTTCTTTGAGCGCTTGGCGCCTTCTATATCAGTTGTCCTTATATCTGTAATGAATCTTACTTTGGCTACTTTAGGGGGACTTCTTACCATTCATGTTGAAGGAAATTTGGGAGAATATTCAGATTATATAGAAATCTTTCCCCAGTATTTGAAAAAGCCGGCAGTTTTATTCAAATGACCCCCCTCGAAGGGGTCAACCTGAAATAGGCAGAAAAGCTCATTTTGAAAGACAAGTATTTCATTAAATCGGTTGTTCTACAAGTGTCAAGCGAATATTTTCTTGGCACCAATATTGATCCCTTGTGGCTCAGTTGAGGGGGTCACTTCCAAAAAATACCGCGACACGTTCCTCATTAGGCGTTTTTCTTTTTTAGTTCAGAGCTGAGCACTGAACAGAGTTCGAGCATTATGAGCGCGCTCTGAACCATGCGTGCTCAGAGCGTTCAGAGGATGTTTTGTTTTTCCAGTTTTTTTTGCCCTTCAAATGTGACTGAAAGGTGCATGTACATGATGTACTCAGCTTTTTACTCAGGATGCTAAGTCAATTTATTCTGAGCTCATAGAGCGCGCTCTGATCATGCTCTGAGCGAAAAAAGAAACACAAATTCGAGCTCTGAAGTGTCTGAGCTAAAAAAGAAACACGAACTTTTTGTATAACAGTTCAGGTTGTGCTCTGAACAAAAAAAGAAAAACGCCTATTCTAATGTGGGTTCTCCCTCTGTTCCAAATTCTATTGGTAGGTATAAGTGCTTTGGTTCATATTATGTATATCGTATTGGTCGCAGCTTTAAGGTTGTCATTTATAAAGGTAATTGTATGGGGTTTGGGTCCTTTCAGGGGGGTTATTCTTAGCTTGCCACATCAGTTGCTTCAGCACTCTCAAGCTCGATATTTTTAAGTTCTTCGGTTTGTGTGCTCTGCCGTATGCAGAGGGTGTGGTACGCAACAGTGAACTCGATTTTTTAGTGCATTCGCAAATTCAAGGCTCTAATCTTTGCTGGGTTGGAACCTTTGAACTTTTACGTTACTATGCATAATTTCCACCCGCAAGGGCTTTCTGTAAATTACGGCTTCTTATCAAAGCCATAGGCCTACCAGCAGTATTCTAATTCCTCACACGCCTTTCACTAAACAGCTCTGGGCATATCTTTCATTTCCTGAAGTGTTCCGCTGAGCTACGCGGGATACCATTCTCGTATATAGAGAGATTATCTACGCCATTAAAAATGCAGATTGAATCAATCACTTGAACTCACTTACGCCCAAACAATGTCATAACATAAACCCACACGCGGTGGATGTCATTAAGAGCTACCTTACCCATGCTGCAGTCTGAACGCCAGCATCACCACAGCCACTGTGTCCTACATTTCACTCCATTTTAAATCAATTCTATCTCTCGTCCATATCTAATTTCAAATTTCCACCTAATCAACTTCAAAATGCAACAGAATCGTAATTTCTCAAAAAATCTATTCACCCGAATGCACACGCACTTTCCGGTGGTATCTATGCCTAATGATCGCCAGCAGCAGCAGCAGCAGCAGAACCTAAGACCATGTCTCATTAACTGAGCACTCTATGCCTAATTTTTCAAATCAAACCACTCGCATCTTCTTGTGGTAGCACAGCTGGAAGTCTAACCCTAAAGCCCATTTAAATAATGCACCTCTCTGATGGTGCACCTGTGTGTTGTTGTCTTGTGTAGCGGGCTTTTGGTGGGAAACAATTTTTCACACGCACAAAATTCCATGGTAAAACGTTGGATATGGGCGCCATACCTATATAGAGAAAATTAGAAATCCCAAACAACAAAAGGCGGTTCCCTCTTCCACGGAATCGGTAATGGAAATAGAAATGCGTCTGCGGGAGTGTGTGCGGTCGGTAATTAATTAATACACGATCAATTAATGAAAGTCCAGGTATATAGGAAAAATGGGCCAACAAGAGTTATTTCCAACCAGATACAGATTGTTCTCCAATGACAAAAGATAAATGTGCCGCTGCAGGAGGAAACAGTCTGTAGCTGTGAGGAGAAAAGAGAAACTCTCCTTAGACAAAGGAAAAAGATTGAAAAATCTCTCGACAGAGAGACATTAGATATATTTTTCAATTCGATTCGGGGCATAAATATCTTTTTCTCGTTTCTAACGCAAAAGCGACCCCATTGTCCGCAATTACGACAAATGCCATTTATCACCATCACGCATAAAGTGGGTAGCACTTGAGTTGCTGCTGCAAAAGTGAATGGAAGACGAATGGAATGCGCAAGTTGACCCTCAACCTTCAACCTCCCAATTGTGGATAGTCAAGTCATTTGTACATTGATGTGGGCACTCGCAATCGCGCACACAATACTCTCAGTATAAATTCGAACTATTTCGAGTGGCGATCGGTTAATAAATGTCAAAATTGTTTTCTATTTGTAAATCAGAGCCACTGATAAGGCTAATCGTGTCGAAACGTCTCATCCATTCTGCTGTTCGTGCGCTGCCCGGATCATAACTCATTCCTTTAGCGCGTGCCTAACCAGAAGACTCCTTTTATTTTTTTTTTTTGTACCACCGAAACCACGCAAACTACTCCGGAGGAATCCGAAAAATTGATTTCAAGTCACGTAGCCCTGAGCAGGCAACGTGATTACGAACTACATGTGCACATGCACAGCACACAGATAATAAAACGACAAGGAGAAGCGGCAGCAAAAAAAAAAAAACAAAAAAAAAAGGAAGACCGAAAGAAAGAAAGAAATTATTCGTGGGAATAATGAAACGTAATCGGATGACACCGGCACACACCACACGCGCACACATAAAGGCCATATAACGATGACATTCCTCGATGGGATATATACACATCTATATGCGATGATGGGGCCGGTTCTGTTGTTCATTATCGTTGTCATTATATTCCCCTGCCGCCGACACCGTTGACGACCGACGACAAATGTGCTCTTTTTTATTTGATTTTTATGTTAAAAGGAAAATGCCTAGATCACCTGTGTACGGGTGCCTCTAGTTCCGGTCCTTGGGCACCGGGCATACACGAAAGGATACCGTGCATAATGACAAATCGAGCGGAGACAGCATGACACATAAATCATGTTACCGCCGAGTGTGTGCCTATCATCGTTTAGGGTTTGCCGTGCCGTTGGTAAGGTACCCCTGAGGGGTGTATCTATACAGAGGGAATTCGGAAAAAAAGGAACATCGTCGTCGGGGCCGGTCTGATCCTTTGTAATATGTATTGTAATCATAATCACCCACTGTGTTATGGGCATTTGTCACTGGAGACCATAATTATATTAATAAATCGATTTGAGATGGTGGAGTGGGTGAACATGCACATACCTCTACCTGCGGGCTGGCGACAGTAGGGACGTCAGGGGAGGGACATCTGCCAGTGGTGGAAGTGATGATCGTTTTGTAGCTGGGTTTTCAGTCAATCGGTGGAGGATCTTCTTCGGATCAGCATTCTAAGCATGTGTGGGCTTTATTTGATAAAGCAGATCCTGTAAGGCGAAACGTTCAATCATGTGAATGGGGGAATTTGCTTTTGTAACATCGGGAAAACCATTCGTTTAATCGTTTCGCCTTACAGAATCTGACCCCTGATTTCTTATGTTAACTTAACACAACTTATCTCATTTGTCCTCTCTTTTCCGACAACCAATTGTAAATTTTTAATCCAAAACAAGAGTATTTTCACTCACAAAAGTCATTTATTTGAAATCAACCAACTTTCGGTTAAAAACTACAAAGGAACACTGTTAATGTAGGTAGATCCCGCGGAGTTAGTGGATCAAAAGTAACAACTTGTTTAAGAAAAATCGGTTGAAAACAGTCGATTTATCGATTTATCAACTTCCTCCAAATTTTCTCGCACGTAAATAACAAACTAACTTGGTGGACTTTAACCAACCGACTCACTGATATTAATCTAGAAACTTAGTTAATGACAACTGACAAAGTGTGCCGATTTTTAACAGTGTGAACTTAACCATTTTATGTCGGAAGTTTTCAACATCGAATAATAGTAGACTTGTTATTTTTACCCCTCTCTTAACAGCGCAAAAAGCGCACTCGGCTTTGGCCAATTTTTGAGCGCGATGACCCTAAGCGATTTGATTATGTCGGTCGGATGTCACGACTCATTCCCATAGAAAATCACCATCATCTTTAATTCAAAACCACAGCAGACCTCTGCCCTTGAAATTCTAAACTGCAATGTTGCTGGTTGCCTTCGCGCTTAATTCACAATTAGCGTATTTATGCGTAGGAACCGTTTACTCTTGTTCTCCTTAACAGCAATCCTTTGTAGCCCTTTCCAACTTAATAATCTGCGGGTCTTTGTTAATTTAATTCGCCTTATACCGTACTCTTCGTACTCATATTTCATTCATTATTATTCGCTTGCGCAATAAATTTCAATTGAACTTCGTTTTCACTGAGAAGAGAAGTCTCTAATATGTTTGTTTGACCGACCAGTAGTATTGTGTGTGTGCGAACAATAAAGCGGATCACTGATCAGCGCAACGATTGTCGTCCAGCATCTTTATTAATATTTGTTTATCGAGCGGGTAGCATTTTTGTCAGCAAAATTTACTTACAGAGTTAAATTCAATTGCGAATTTGAAAGGCAGATTTATACTGTGAAAATCAGGAGATAGGGAGCAGGGACGGGACACGGGACAGCCATCGAGCTGCATTAGTTCGACATCTAAAAGGCGAAAAGTTTATGAAGGAATCGGCTTATTAAAATTAAGTGGACTCGATCGAAATATCGATGCCATTTCACTACTGGATGGGTTACCGAAAGGTTCAATCAGGGCACCGATACTTGTTTGATCATTCAGGTGAAATATTAAGCTTTGCAAGGATCTTCTTAGGTATTTTAACCGCCTTTGCAATGGAATTGCGGATGTTATTGCAGGCCCCATATAGGTTTCGGTTCTAATTGAGCGAAAGTAACGATTAACGACTTTTCTCTATATTTACGAACAACCTCTGACAATTTCTAGGATTCTAGGATTCTAGGATTTTTAATTATACACAAAAAAAACTAAATAACCAAAATATCAACATATTTAGGGACCACATAACGTATTCCCCCAATCAGACTGTTTAAACTGACGAACAATAGAGTTAGTTATTTATTTTTTTCAAAATAGCTTTTATTTCAACCATTTGCAGGTTGTTCCTCTCGCAACATCAACTCGATACAATGTTTTACCCATATTAATAATTATGGCTAATTAAACGTCAGGTGGCTTCGGTGAGGGCCAGTGTTTGTCAGTTTGGGGTTTCCCCCCAAATTAAGGTTTTTCTTTTGGTTCGACGGTTGACAATATGAGGGAGAAATTGTTTAGGGGAAATCTGTTTTTTTTTTTTTAATTATATTTTATTTGTATCTCCTTATAATATCCTTTTTGGTAACCCTAAACTGTATGTGTATGTATGTATGCTGTAATCGATCGGTCTTCCAAAGCAGTATTTGACAATGGAAATTATTTGTGCTAATATCTCTGAACTATTTGTGATTACAAAACAGTCTTTCAAAGAAAAGGTTTCATTAGGAAAAAAAGGTATAGTTTTCTAGAAAATATGTAGCTCCATAACTATTTTTCTGGATTCAAGCAACAAACTTATCTGTAAATTTTATAAACAACAAATTTATTAAAGTTGGATAAGGGCTGTGTAAATTCGTACAAGATGTTTTCAAAATGCAACATGCGTTGTAATTATTTCGAGCACACTTTTGCATTCGGATAAGCAAACTTACATTGTCGCGTTTAAAACTTGTAATTCCTTCTTTTAAATCGTACAAAAACGTTCAACAAATATAATGACAAAAAGTTGGGGGCTTTTTGGAAAAAGTAGCCAAATCTGGGGCTTTTTCTGATTTATCTGGGAGGTAATATTTTGACCATCTGGCAACGCAAAAATTACGTATTTTTCTCCTTCTTTATTCAACTACACCGTAACTCTAAATGTAGTATTCGGAAGAACTATCTTGAGCTATGATATTCGGTGAGCCGGAAGTTAACCTCAGGCTCAATAGCTAAGCCCCACGGTACACAGCTGTCTCCTACCGCCATGTGAAGATTGGATTACTTTCAGCCTTATACATGGTTGGTTGGTTGGTTGGTTTAGGTGGCTGTATTTCCCGACGAGGGAAAAACACAAGTAGCGCATTGAGCGCCGTTTTAAAACCACAACTAACGGAACCTAAAAAGAAAGGGGGTAAGGGAAGTTAAAGGAGCTCAAAACCAGCCTGTGGAGTTGAGGAATTTGATAATCTTATGGAAGTGGATGCTTTGGATGGCCGAAAGGTCATCAAAAAAGGGATGACCTAGTGCACTGCGTCTGGTTTTGGCTAGGGCCGGACACTCACAAAAAAGATGGAACACTGCTACGGCAGTGGGTATTGTGGGGGATGCCAAGCTTGGCTGCGTGAGTTCCTAAAGGCCAATGACCCGTACTAATTGCCGTTAGTCTGGCGACATCTATACGTGTTCTGGCTAAAAGACTATTTGTTCTGGCATCATCGTAGGTTGGCCAGATCTTCCTTGAAATGACACAGTTCGTCAGGTTCAACCATCTAGTCTCAGCCCATGAGGTGAAGTGCAGGAGGATTTCTCTCTTAACATATCCCAGCGGAGGGAAAACTTCCTCCGCATGAGACATGCACAGAGCTGAGCCATATCTGGCAAGTTCATCGGCCTTCTCATTCCCTTCGATGTTCCTATGGCCGGGAACCCAGACGAGAGTGATATCAAACCGATGACAAGCCCTGGTCAGTATCTCCCTACATTCCACAACAAGTTTGGACGTCGACTTAGTTGAACCGACAGCCTTAATCGCGACCTGACTGTCGACGAAGATGCCTATTTTTCTTTTGGGAGTCGCACTATTGTGGAGCAGTCTACACGCCTCCTTAATTGCGAGTACTTCTGCTTGAAATACACTGGCCACGTTGGGTAGGCGAAGACTTTTGGCGATGTTTAATTCTGTTGAGAAAATGCCTGCTCCTACTCCACATTCCATCTTGGAACCATCTGTGAAGATAGGTATGTCGAATTCATTAACGACCGCATTCTCCTCCCATTCTGATCTAGAGGGGACTCTAACAGAGAAGTTTTTATGGAAGTCGTATTTGGGTACTATATAGTCTGTAGACATACGGCCTAAGCCGTCAGGAAGGGAAAGAAGGATGCTGGTATGGCCATAAGGCCTTTCGGACCAACACTTAGATTCCTTCAATCTAACAGCGCTACACGCTGCAATGTTTTTTATATGCAGATCCACTGGCAGGAAATTAAGAATGACATTGAGGGCAGCGGTCGGACTTGATCGCAGGGCTCCAGTGATTCCAATTCCAGCTGTTCTTTGGACTCTACTTAATTTAAGGACGTTATAGGCTTTGCTTAAAGCGGGCCACCATACTAGTGATCCGTAGGTGAGGATGGGACGTACTACCGCTGTGTACATCCAGCGAACCATCTTTGGTTGAAGCCCCCACTTCTTGCCGAAGGTTTTACTACAAGTGTAGAAAGCTATGCTTGCCTTCCGCACTCGGTGTTCGATATTGTACTTCCAGTTGAGTTTGGGGTCAAGCATGACACCAAGGTATTTAGCGCTGGTGGATAAAGGAAGATTTTGGTTGTTTAAGCGGGGAAGTGAGAAGGTTGGTATTTTGGTTTTGGTGGTGAAAAGCATCAGTTCAGTTTTACTTGGGTTAACGCTGAGGCCTCAACTTGTAGCCCAACCGCTAATCTTACCCAGGGCCCTTTCCATGATTTCACTTATCACGTTCGGAAACATTCCTGACACTAGAACGACCACGTCATCCGCATACGCAACGACTTTTATACCTTCCCTGTCAAGGTTTGAAAGGATTTTGTTAAGTACCATAATCCATAAGAGAGGCGAGATCACCCCACTTTGAGGTGTTCCTCTGCTTACTGATTTGGTTAGATGAGTGTTACCAAGCTTTGCTTGAATGATCCTTGTTTTGAGCATGGAAATGATCCATGAAGTGATGAAATCCTCTACACCTAGTTCTAAGAGAGATTCCTGGATCGATTCAGTACGGACGTTGTTAAAAGCGCCCTCTATATCTAGGAAGGTGGCTAGGGTATATTGGTGATGGGAGAGTGACCTTTCAACTGTACGCACTACTTCATGAAGAGCGGTCTCCGTCGACCTGCCCTGTTTCAAGTCCTGTTCTTATGTGAAGGTCAAGTACGCGTTCTAAAGTTTTGAGTATGAAGGAGGTTAAGCTAATAGGTCGGAAGTCCTTCGCGGACTCGTGACCTCTTTTGCCGACTTTCGGTATAAAAACTACTCGGACATACTTCCAAGACTGAGGTATGTGATTCAGTAGGATACTGCTTCTGTAAATTTCAACTAGCAGGGCCACAATTATCCTGTCATGTTTTTGAAGCATGATGGGAAGAATGCCGTCCTGCCCTGGTGATTTATACGGAGCAAAACTGTGAATGGCCCAGAAGATCTTTTCCTTGGTTATAATGCGCTCTATTTCTTCCCGATGTAAGGGAAGGTTGACCCGAAAGTCGGGCAGGGTAGCACAGTAGTCTGCACAACCAGGAAAGTGTGTGTTAAGTAGAAGCTCCAAGGATTCGTCAGTGGATTCTGTCCACGTTCCGTCCGTTCTCTTGATAAAAGATGGACTGGAGTGTCCTTTGGAAAGAATCTTACTGAGTCTTGCAGATTCCTTAAGAGTATCGATAGATTGACAGTATTCAGACCATGCTTGTGACTTAGCTGATCTGATCGATTTATACATAGTTTGAAGATTATATCTATATTATGAAGATGGATTAGTGTGCAAAGGAAAAAAAAAAATAAATAAATAAAAACTTAATGCCTGTCGTACACTTTGTGCGCAACACTTTGTACCTCGAGTTTGGCGTATATTTAACTTTTGCTAGAAGAACTTAATTCTATTAAATAAACTCGTTGACAATTGGAGTTCGTTGCTTTCCAAGTCTATGGGTAGAATGTGAGAGTTCATATTGCCCGTTCGACATAGTCAAGTTGAGCAATGACTTGAACAAAATTGGTCACTTTTGGAAGTTTTTTTTTTCAGCTTTTTTCAATGTTTTTTCAAGTGTATAGTGTATTCCACGTATTTCGGCAGCAATTTTAGAGTGAAAAAAGCCGCCACTATCCAAATGGCGAAGCAATTAAAAAGAGTCCAAGGGACTACCCACAGCCCACCCCTGCAAGACTTTCCACTTGAAATATCTTTATTTCGGTTGGGCTGTCAACTCATATACTAAAATACCAAGGGGAAGTCTTTTATTCAATCAGAGGGTGGAAAACGAGAATTGTAAAATCAAAGCCGTCCATCAAGCCGTAAACTCTGCTCCGAAGAGTTGTATTGCTTCCCCGGGGCTAAAGCAATTTTGAATCACAACATAGGAACACATTCGTCTATGTATTTAAATTCTTTTAAAATCCTGACCCCTTTCAGGGCACTGCCATTTGCTTCTGATTAGAGGGGTGCAAGTTGGTCATTTCGGCGTAAAGCTCCGCCCAGCCTGATCCACCTGTAATCCCCATCAGTACACACCCGCATATGTATGTCAATGTCGGTGTAGTCCTGACCAATTATTACTTGAGATTGACTTTAATTTCTGCTCCGAAACGAAGGCCTAATCTTATTTTACATTTCATTCCGGGGTTTTTTTTCCTGCTCCCTTTTATACCTCTGTCGATTTGAGAGGTAATTTAAATAAATAATTTCTCCATTTTCTGTCGTCCATCGCTGGTAGAAAATCCCATTTCATTGGAGCACATGCTACGCGGTACTACTACATCACAGGCGGAAATTGCAATTTGAGATGAAAAGGGTCGCTATAGTCGCTGTCGTCATAGTATTGCTCGTCATCTTAAACGTGTAACGAGATCTAAGCTCCAGAGACAGCACCCCCATTACCGGAAGGCTTAGTCTGTATGCCATGTGCACGCACAAAAAAAAAGTAAATTATATGTGCGGGTACATTGAGTTGAGGAGCGAGTTCTACTCCATTTGATGCGAACGATATTAATCATCATTAAGCGCGCGCAGGAGGAGCAAAACACAAACCGCACAACAACAATGTCGATCGGGGAAAGAGAAAAAAAAACACGAACTCGAAAAAAAGAAGATATACAACCTTCTCAAGTCTTCGACAGAAAGGTTATCGATGTATCCAACCGTAATGGGTTGTTTATTCGAATTCCTTTACGAATTCAGCTACTGCCAATTTAACAGATGAAATTTTGTTTTCCTCTCTGGTGCTCCAGTTCCAGTTTTCACTTAGAACGGCGCCCACCCCCGACGCATATGGCGAAATGCGGTTCGATATGCTCTGCTTTATGTGGCGCAAATTGTGTGGATTTAGGTCCTCACTTTCACACATTCAGAGAGATGCCAGGCCATAAATCAACCATGAAATTGTTTTGCTGCATATGCCATGCGATTGGATATGTTTAGGCCGTTTACCACCATCAGCCAGGCCATATCCACCTATACTCAGCCTTTGTTTTTTGGCAACAGACGAACATTTTGCAACCCCGCACCCCCAAAAAGAGAACGTCGGGACGACGGCGCTGAGCAACGGATTATGATTTACTGGCAGTTCAATTTTGAGCAGAAAATTATTATACCTATGTACAGGAGACCACCCCTTGTGAAAGTTGATCTATGACATGGTCTATTAGGTATAAATGGAAAACAATTTCAGGTCCAATTATCGCTTTTCGGAGATATCGTGTTTAAATTGAAATCGAATTTACTTATAGAACAGTGATTATACAGCACAAATACATGCAGGCGGGTGTACGAAGGGAGTAGGTACCTACAATTTGTGATTTATGAGTCGCTTGCAGCTCCAGTTGGATGGAATACACAATATTGAGTTCGATTTATTACATGATACTCGTACCTTACCTTGCCAGATTGACGGGAACGTGTCCTTCCGTATACCGGGAGAGGTTTTCTCATTTCAATGATTTATCAGGTATACATACGGTATACGTATACCGTATACAGAACCGTATGTGGTCAACAACAATCATACTCAGCACAACGGACATTTGAACTCCTTCAGATGAGTTTTGTTGTTATCAGACGATGCTGGAACAAATGAGTTGGAAAATAATGGGCAGAAAGCTGTTTCTTCTCTCGGATTAATGGATTTTTGGGGCTTAATTTAAAGTTGCAATCGTTTGTTGCGGGGGAAGTTTTTCTACTTCATTTAAAACATTTGTCTGTATCCATTATCTGTAGGCCTTGTCGATTCTTTGGAGTCATTAAAAGCCAGCCTGAGGCTAGTCTCCTGCCTCTTAATTAAGTCACTTGCATTTGCCAACATGTTTCAGGTGTTGTTCGAAAGTCACAACCATTTGGATGCCGGCTGGGATGTGTACCTACCTATAGGAATGAGACTGAGAAGTTTCTTCGAAAAGTAGCATCCAGCGACTCTTGTTTTTTAATCGATGTGTGGGACGTTAAAAATGCTGATAACGTTTGCATTTTGTCAACTACTTGAAAAATTTCAACTGAAATATTCAAATGTGCATAGTTTCTGCTTGTGAATGACATGTGCAAATATTTTATCAGCCGTGGAAAAATCTCTCAAATCAGCTGATCTTTTAATTCCATTGTGCAGATCAAGTTCGAAAGATCACAGCAACACACCGAGCCGTGGGGAGTCCCTACCTGAGAGACTGCTGTATTTTATCTCCTGTGGTCCCACAAGAGTCTTGGTAGGAGCTGTCCACGCCAAGTGCTGTGGTCAGTGTCCCAGATTGAGGGGAAAAACACCAATTTAGGAGCTTTTATAATGAAAAAGGCGGAAAAATCGAAACAAATTTTGAAAATTAAAATTGCTTAAAAGTCACATAAAAACGCATTTTCATTACAAACAAATTGAAAATTTTACTCAAAATCGATTGTTATTGGTTTATTTGTTTGCCAACAAAGTAGGTATGTACTATAGGCCTTTTTCAGACAGTATGAATTTGAATTTGAAATTAGTAGTATCATGCAAATGAAACGAGAGACAAGGATTGGACAAAAGTTGAGTAAATAAAGATAGAACAGAAAATAGCAAGTACAAAATTTGAGTAATTTCTTCTAACCTCAAGGGACTCGAGTCCAATAAGTTGTAATCTGAATAATCTCGGGTAAGCTAAAAACCTAGGAAATCTTTTTTGAATTGCTTCGATTCTTACAACATGAGTATTGTATTTCGGTCGAACAAACGAAAAATATAAAGTTCTTAGCGCATAGGGGTCGGTGAACACCCTAGCACAACGTTTAAGCATTTCCCATGCTCTATAGGCTTTATTTGTGATATATATTCATATTGGTAAATGCAGGACAGTTAACTATATAGCATAACACCTATGTAAATTTTTTTTTTTTTTTTTCAAAAATATGCGTTTAATAACATTACTGTCGAAGGAATAAGCTTGAATGAAACGCATGGCACGACGGGAAAAAGTAATGACCGAGCATTTGCTAACGAGTTGTTTTTATTGCACCATAAAACGAAGTCTTGGAGATGTGCATTCAATCTATCAAAACTATTCAGATCATAAGCATGGAGAGCATATTTGAAAATCATCGGCAAACATCTGGATATTGCAATTTGGCTACATTATTCAAGAATAAAATAAATATGAGTGGACCTATGTGACTTCCTTGTGGTACACCGGATGTTACCATGATTTCTTTGGATAAGTGTCCTCGAAACTTTACAAATTGGTTGCTCTTTTCAAAATATAATGATATAGTCATCTAAGAAAAACTGTAGTTTTAGTAGTTCAAGTTTGTAAAGAAGAATAATGATATAGTCATCTAAGAAAAACTGTAGTTTTAGTAGTTCAAGTTTGTAAAGAAGAAGCTTGTGGTCAACTCGGCCAAACGCTTTACTGAAATCAGTGTAAATGGCATCGACCTGATTACCCTTAGGCCCATTTTATTCACTCGAAGTTGAACACAACTTCGGGATTTTTATATGGAAAACTTCCCAAGTTGTGTTAAACTTCGATTGAATAAAATGGGCCTCAGATATCTCCCTAATAACAATATTTTGTAAATAAGAGAATATAAGTAACAATGGATCTGTTTTTTACAAAACCACGCAATAGCAATTTAAATTTATACAAAAAAAAAAAAATGTAACTTATTAGTAACCAACTCACCAAATTATTTAGGGATAGACGATTGTTTACAGATCCGTTCTATATTATTTTTCCTACCAGATTTAAATATTGGTATTGGTATACCTACTATAAAATAATTTTTCCATAGGGAATGAAAGATCCCAGTCTTCAACGATACATTGAAAAAGTCTTCTGGAATACCATCTAGTACAGGATTAAAATTAGGATCCAAATGTCGAAGTTTACTCAGTACCATATCTTCGGGAAAAGTAATGTGACTAAAAATAGAGTGGTGCACCTAAATAAGAAAAAAACGTGTTCATCTATAACTGAATCGTTATTTGAATACACTGATTGAAAAAAATTATTAAAAATACCAATTTGAACAACTGGGACACAACCAAAAATTCTTCTTTTCCTAGAGTAAAAAATGGACTTCAGTTGAAATTGTAAAGCTCATTATAAATGTTGTTATAATTAGCGTTTTATAAATCGAATTTGTAAGAAGTAGACAAAATTAAAATGTTAACTTTAAAAAATAAATGAGAACAGATCATCCAAAGTCTACGTAAGAATTTTTGTGTATCCGAATGCATTTTCTTGTTTTGATATTATATTTAATAGAAAAGGAAATCGTTATATATAGTGTAGGTATTTTTTTGTTATGTTATATTATGTGTATTTATTTTAAGCTTATTATTAAAAATGGCACGTTTTTGTTTTTTTGCATACCTATGAAAATAAATTTAAATTTCACTTGGGAAACGAATTTATGTGAAAACTAAGGATGTTGCTTATAAAAAAGGGGAACTCAGTCTTCAAAGTCTGGGAACACTCGCTGTGGCATTCGAGATTTCTTGGATCTCTTTGTCTATTTATTTCCTATCACAGCAGATGTCCTCTATAAACTTTAACCCTGGAAGTCACTATATTTAAATGCGCCCAATATTTTTTAAAGCAAAGCCAGCCACCGAAAAAAAATAACAACCGAGACAAAAAATTGCTCTTATCCTCGAGGGGGAAGTAATCAGGTGTATTCAAGGTACTTTTCTGTGCGTATTCATGGTGAATCACAGTGTATCACAGTGTATTCAAACGAATTCATATGCAATCACAAGTAGCAAATCTGTATTCAAGGACCACTCAAAAATATTGATTACTTCCCCCTCGCTTATCCTATTTCCTCCGGAACAAATACAGATGGACAGTGGAAAATAGATAATGGCCTAAGACCTGTAAAAAATTCCACTAGAATACAACACCAGGAGTTAATTTTAATTTTTTCAATTCATTTCATTTTTATTTATTTCTTACAAATTACAAAATTAGAAATATGCGTTAAGTTTTGACATTATGTAAGTCGAACCAATAAATCCAATGATCGTTCTGTAACTATTAACAGTTAGTTAAAAAAAAATCAAAATCTGTTGTGGAGTAACAATGAGGTAGGAATTGAAAATAATCTTAATAACAAAATATTTTTAAAATGTTTCCACTTGAAGACACACTGTCAAAATGAATATAAGTCGAACAACATCAATTTTGTTTTTCTGATGATGGTCATATTTTTTATTTTTTTTTTATTCTTTTTATATATATCATCTCTACATAATTTTTAATTTATTTTTCTCCTTATTTTCTTTTAAGGTATGTACCAATGATGACTACTTCGTGCATTCTTAATACGTATATTGGCAAATAATTGAAGTAAGTTTGCAATGCGTATTTTTTAGATCTCTGCTCCCTTGGGCAATCTTTCATAGAACTACAAGTCGCAAATATACAACCACTTTTCAAACAATTTATAAACAAAAAATCTCACAGCCATTTGAACTCCAACAGTGGACTAGTAACCATCGACGAATAATTATTCTGCAGGCAAATTCACACAATTTCGCATTCGATGTCAAATGAATTTGATCTTTCGTCTAGCAAAATGAAAAATATTTGAATGTAAATACGTTTTGAGACCTGTTTACATAACTTTATTGTCGTGGCCTTACTTTGAAAAAGGAAAACCAAAAAAACGTGTAAAACATAACCCAATGATAAAGTAATACATTTTGCTTTAAATTCTGTTTCGAAACTGTCACAAAATTCAGACAGATCCTCCAACCTCCAATGCATAAGTTTTTCATCATTGTTTGTCAAAATATCAAATATTTGACATTTTCTGCTCCACTTATAAAATATTTGACATAAATCCGTTTGAAAGTATTTGCTAGCATTGCAGCGATTTGTCAGACAGTTTATAATCGGGCGCAAAGTGATATTGTCCAGCTATTTAACAAGCCGTTTGGCACATTTGTGTGTAGTGGCAGTGATTTTATACAAGTGTAACAAAAATATGTAACCCAGAACTACAAAAGTTCAATACTACAGCCTTACCCCATTACGACTTTAAGGCAAATCATAAAGGCAAGAGTAACATTTTTCGACTTGTATTTTCATTTTTTAGGTCAGTGCAACAGACACCTACGCTCGTCAACTCACCTTCAAGCATGATTTATGACTGTTCCCAACCTTCCCTATGTCATATATTAACACTACACTTCGCCTTAGCCGATCCGACCTAACCGCTTTCTTGCTTATTCGTCGTCCATTTATGTTGGTTGTGATTTGAACAATCGATTTTTCAGCAAATTGTCAAATTTTGTCTAAACCTTTGTTTGATGTCCGTCTAACTTTCTTTCAGGGCTTTTGAACAACCTTGAAGTCCTTATGGTTAAGGAATCTATTCATACAAACTGCTCCACTAATTTTGATGTGGTCTGTGGTCCCAAGGATGGTTTTCCCGATCACAAATAAGAGGTCCCACAAATCTTGCATACATGCTCTAGCCTTCGAAGTCTATATTCTTTAACCTTTTAGAAAGGTCCGAGACGCCAAAGTTAATAGTTGCGTCTTCTCGACACTCCGTCGGTGCAAACTGGACCATCAGTCGACGCGTCTTTCTCTCAAAGCATTCCAGACGGTTCTCATCCGCTTATACAAAGCATAGGTATGCCTGTCCTTCATGCAATAGCACCTATCTGGTACAATATCTCATGGATTCTTTGAGAAGTTCTCTTGCTTGGACACCTTATTAAATCTAACAAACAGCGATTGGCAAGAGTGCGGCTTCGATTGACCTCTGTGCCGATGTCATTTTGGGAGGCAAACAAAGCCTTTAACTAGTTCGCAGCTATGAACCTCTTCATCGAGACGTTGGAAACTACCTTCCGATGGCAGGCAAACGTATCGTGACATTTGAAAACCCCCCACCGACCGCATTATTCAACAAATTTCAACATCTTCAACATATGCTAGCAGATGAAGGCACTTTTGTACATTGGAAGTTAGGTGAGAGGTAGCGTAAACGTTGCCCAAACTCCCCAAGAAGCCTTAAGACTTAGTTTATAAAAAGTGCAAAAAATGTAGCCTTTGCTTTTCAAGCCCCTCATATACATTAAATCCAATGAAATGGAAACAAAGTTTCCTCTGCAGTTCGTCATTCACGAAATGCTTTGACACTTCTTCCCTGCAGGATTCCTGTTCCTCTTTCCACAAACACCACCCAGGTGTTCGTCCAACTTTATCCTGCAACTCAAGTACGAGTATATTGAACTTTAACCGAATGTTTTTTTTTTTCTTCATCCATCTTTCTAAAGATAGATACCCACTGTGCCAACGGAGACCAGACACTTTTCCCCATTTCCAGTTCCGAAAAGTGTCTTGTTTATTTGTCCATTATCCGCCGTATTTTGTGCGCTTCTGCCGCGACTGCTGCGGCAACTAGTAGTCTGCCGCCGTGCGCCGTTTTCCTTTGACTTTCAACGAGAATCTAATTACTAAAGAGTACCATGCGAATTTTCTTTGATCCGTCCACGTAAGAAGCCGCCGCGCTGCCATTCATCGTCTCTCTGGAGGACTACTACATTCAATTCTTCAACAACAACACTCGATTCCATTCGACTGCACACTGACACTACACACTCTCCACTCGTGTGGAGCTACGCGTTTGTTGGGTCAATAAATATTTATGTGCACTGTCTTTGCGCCCCGTCACCATCTCCGTCAGACGTGAAATGAGCAAGAGAAACACGCGAATTCCCATTACCACCCCGCTCTGGCTCCTCCACTTGGCTATGACTGTCCATTTGCGGCAGCGGCGGCGGTGGCATGTTTGTAGCATCGGAAGAGCCAAAGTGTTAATATATCAACACTTTTGTAAGGAAACTCACGACAGCCCCAGGAGGAAGGGCATACCCCAAAGAATGGGAATGATTCGCGAAGAAAATTTCTCTCCGCGTTTGTTGTGTCTTGTGGACTGTGTATAGTTGGCCGTTGCCGAGTGCGGCACTTCAAGTATAGGTTGTGGCAGCAGCACTCATTCAACGATGCAAGTCAAGCAAGTCAGCGCAGTCACACTTAAACAGCATACACTCGACTGACTCTGCTCGTTTGGTTCGCAGTACGCTGGAATTTTGACAGTTGGCAAATGTTAATTGCTGGCGCTTCACATACACGCGAATTCTGACTATACACATTTCCCAGGCTGAGCGAGCGGCGAACAGCGATAGCGAATGAAGTTTCTTTTATGGTCACCCATCGCCGCAAAGAAGCTCGGGAACACGATGACATGTCTCTTGCTGTAGATCTGTCATTTAGAGTCAATTTGGGTGCGGTGCTTGTACGTACATAGTTTTAAAAGTGCAATTTTTCGTTTTCCTTTTGTGTGTGCGCCAACAACGTCGTCGTCGTCGTTGTCGTTGCGATGAGAGGGCACATTGGGGAATTAAATTGAATCAAACAAATGGTCTGGATGTGATGGAGGACGTGTTTTATTTTCATTTAGGTCGATTTAGGTCCTCTTGTGAAACCAGAGCTGGCAGAGCTTTAATGCGGACTTCTTCTCGTTGGGGAATTTAAACTGAGTGTATTTGCTCACACGTCGACGACAAACGTATGTTAGCCTTACGTCTGTATGTTAGAGCTGTTAAACTCATTTCTGGATGATACGGATCCATCTGTCCGTGTGCGGTGGATGGTTATAGGTACTCTGCGAAATAAAATTCGGTCCTAAAACTAAAATGTAGCTCGACGTTCTTGACTCTTGACAAACACCTTCACCTTTGTAGCCGTTAAAAAGGGGTTGGGAATCTTTAATGGCTTCCACTTAAGATTTAGGTACTTGACTCATGCTGTGCGGACGACTAAGGTCCTCGGTCCAGGGGTCATAGACAGACGGCTTGCGTGTAAAAAATTAGATATTGCTTGCTCTTGTCAATGGGCTGAAACCCTTTATAACAATATTCCGGCAATGTACCTTTAATTTCTTACACGGATCGTTTCGGAATTGACTTACAAGAACCACCTTAGAGTCTAATGGTATTGCCATTCTTGCTTGAAAGCCTTCTGCAGGTCCTATCTTAAATATGTAATCACCATGAACGAATTATCAGGCTATGTTTTTTTCTAAATATTCTGGGACTGTCAGAACTATTTTTTTTAAAAATCTTCTGGGATGACAAACCTAAGTAGCCCTGTTGGTGTGAAATGTGAGGCTTTGGCCTTCTGATTTGCTTTACAGCCTTTGGAAATACGTAGTTAAACAATTGTCTTTCAGACGATAGACTAGTTTCTGTCAAGCACATCTCAGTGCATTGCAACACCGTATTTAAGGGGAAGCATCAAAGTCATGTAGGTATATCTTCTCTGATAACCAACCGGTCTAATTAATTTTAATTTCATCCAACCTCTCAGCGCAGTCTTCAGTTAAAAATTGGGTCTGCCTTTTGGTGCAAGATTACTGGCAACCTGATAAAGTATATCCAATTATTTGCATTCTCCGCAATTATTTACATACGTCTCCAATCATTTCAAATAATTACCATTCTCTAAAATGTCGTGTGGAATCCATTTCATTCGTCATTTGCATACTTTTACAAAGGCTTTATTCCAATAATTTTAGTTAATTTTTAATCATTTCAATTTCAATCATTCATTTCCAATCATTTGAATTTTTGTGGACTGTACCGTCTGATTGTTAAATATTTTTTTTCTTTTTAATAGCACGATTTAATCAACCATATTGAAAATTAAACTAAATTAAGTCTACTATTGCCCCCACAACAAAATCAGTTCAACTCTTTATTCCAATATAAATCCAATCATATATTGCACTTCCTGTCGTTTTAATTTCTCTTACATTGCCTTTGAAGACATCAAATGATTGCAAATGGCAGTAAAAATTTATAACGAAAAGTTTGTGTTGTTTAAAGAACGCAACAAATTTTAAAGTTGAAGTTTACATGTGACATTCATCTGCTTTTAAGGCCGACATTTGAAGACCGTTTCGTTTATTCGTTAGTTTTGTGCTTTTTTAAAGAGACTGCTCATCAGGTACGAAGAAGAAGGCACTGAAGATTTTAAATACTCTGCGGCTTTAAACTGTGATCTATGGTTTTTAATTTCGCTATTGGTATCAATAAAAATAACATCGCATAACATACGGTAGCGATTGGCGATATTTACCTATATCAATGATCAACCTCACTACCATCGCTTCACCAGAAAATTCAAGATAATCATATCTGACAGGAATATCTGGAGAACCAAACAATTCGTAATACCATCGGGATCACAAATCTGGTACACTGACGGCTCAAAGATGGAAGATGATGCGACCGGTGCTGGGGTCTATGGGCCCAGGTTCCAACGAGCCATAGCACTGGGAAAATCACCAGACATCTTTCAAGCGGAGGTACATGCCATAGAGCTATGTGTCCGAGAATGCTTACGAAGGCGCACTAATGGTGCCCGCATATTCATCCTCTCAGACAGCCAGGCAGCTCTTAAAGCCCTGAGATCGTACTCGATCAGATCAAAGCTAGTTTGGGAATGTTTTAACCTCCTCGAAGACCTGGCCAAGGACAACACAGTCACCGTCGCGTGGATACCAGGCCATGAGGGATTCGAAGGAAATGAACGAGCGGATTGTCTAGCGAGAAGAGGCGCATCACGCCTTCTCACTGGTCCTGAACCCTTTTTCGGGTTACCTTTGAGTTACGTACACTCAAAATTCAGGAAATGGGAAGATGATCACCTTGCCGAACACTGGACAAAATCCAAAGGACAGAGGCAGGCAAAAAGACTTATAATCCCAGATCGTAGTAAAACAAAAAAGTTACTTGAGCTAAGCAATGAAGATCTAAGGATCCTAGCGGATCCTAAATGGGACTATCCGACGGCGACTCCTGTCGACTCTGCGGAGAAGAGGGGGAGCAGAATGGCAAAGAGCAGAATGTTCCACATGCAAGGGGCATTTATAAGTCCTGCAGATATAGGAAACATGGAACAAAGAAGGGTACTGAGGTTTATAAAGAGCCTCAACGGCTCCCTGGGTTAAATAATAAAGGCCAACACAATAGATCTCTTCTGGTCGCAGTGTACAGGGCCTAATACTTACAATACAACCTCACTACCATGCGAGCGGCTTCTAGTTTTATAAAGGCTAACTGATTTAACACACGACTTACTATTCCAATAGAGTATAATTATCTTATTCGACGTTGCTAGCTGAAGTTCTGATAGTACCCACTGATTATGGCTCTGTTTACTGTACAGCGCTTTGTCATACAGACATTTTTCACAAATGGTATCTATTTAAAAAATATAACAGGTCCCTCCGGACGGACCCTATGCCTAGCATCGCACAAGCAGTCGTTTTGTGTGAGTTCTTTCAGGTTCGGGGCAATTTTATGTCGAGGCCATACGGCTTTTTCATGATACGAGTAGTTATATTCTCGGTATCTGTATACTCGTATTTCTATCTAAAAATTAGTTCGTTGTAATTTGATTGAATATAATTATTGGTTTGTGTCCGAACTACTTCAATTCGACAATCGATTGTAAAACGCCTGATTCCATATTCAGTTATACTTTGACTGTGCAAACATTGTTGAACACTAGCAAGCTGTCAAAAATTTTAAAAGGATTGTTCTTGTGTAAAGTGCTAATCCATATTTGGTGGCGGTATTTGCTACATGGTTGGTACCCAAGCTAATATTTTGTTTATAGGGTTTGGAACGCTTTCCCTTCGACAAATGTAGACCTCCATATAATAATAAAAGTACTCCTGAGCTGATCTTAACTGTCTATTTCGTCACGCAACTGCATCAAAATACATTCTCGTATACAATTCCAGTCAAGCTCTAATAGAGCAACCTTTTTTGTACCAAATCTGCATGCATACCTTACTCCAAAAATCGTCACCGCCTGAAAACTACACCGCAATCATTATCCTCTTGCGAAGCCCAATTTCGATATGTTCCTAAAGATACCCCCCAGCCTCATATAGGTCTAGTTAGTTACGTTATAATTGTGAGTATTTGGCTGCCGCCAGACAGACTTCTTTCATTTCAATTATACCGACTCCCATCATCGTATTTCCTTCCCCCCGCACTGGGCGCCTCGCCCATCGCCGACTAAAAAGTTTCACATTTAATATTCCAAATCTGTGCGCAGAGCGTCGCGTCGTGCAGCAGGAAAACTCCATTAGTAACATCAAATATTTATTAAGCCAACAAGAAGGAGAGCTGGGCGCGTTCCTTGTCGTAAGTTCGACGTCTCTTTAAGTCACCATAATAAACAGAAAACAGTATTGTTGCCATTTGCTGTCAATTTTGATGCCACGCTAATCCAAAATGAAAATCTCCAACTCCCACGTCCTGCCCAGCAACCACATATATCTATATACTTGTACTATACCATTGCGGCTACCGCTGTATGCGTCGGAATTGTGAGGTGGCGGAGCGTAAAATTTATATTTTCCCGCCCATTTACATAATTCGCGATGAAAATTTTTCTTTCAAATTACCAGAGCCAGAGAGATAGAGAGAGATCCTTCATAACCTCATTATCGTTTATAGTATCAGCAGCACAGCGCTCGCCCTCTGGTTTACAGTTTACACACAGGAACAGCGACCAGGATTCTCTGTGTAATTCTGGCTTCGTCTCTGTTTTGCTCTGTTCGTCAGTGTCGACGTCCTCAACTGCATTGAGCCAAATAATGTGCGAAACTCATAAAGTTAGTAAAGGCTGGCTGGATGAATGGTTAGGTAGCTGCTGCCGCTGCTACTGCTTTGCGGGCTGGAAATGGAGCATGTTGCGCAGCGTAAGATATGAAATTATGCCGTAAATAGATGTGCATGTTTGGCATTATGCATATATACTGCACGGAAAGAATTGAAAATCACCAATTGCAACATTTTGAGTTGTAATTCACGAATCGTATATTTTTCGCAAATCACAACGATTTTTTCTTGAATTGATATAAAAATTTGTAATTTGTCAGTGAAAACGGCGAAAAATATCAAATTTTGTTTGTTGCATTTTGCGATAAAAAGTATTAATTCGAGCTTCTTTAATTTGTAATTATTTGCGAGATTGTTTGGAACAATTTACCACTTCAATAGGCAAATTTCGTAAACACCACTTTGCTATCTCAAATTGCGAAAAATATTTGGTGATTTACCACCACTGAATGATGAATCAATAAAATCTTATAATAATTTACCACATTTAAACCGAAAACGTAAATTGACGTAGAGAAGTCGTAAATTGCAAAATATTTTTTGTAATTTCCATGGAAACTAACTACATAACGTGTGAAATTTTTTTATGCACAGGTAGTCGACAGTAACGATATAGTCCATGGGTCGAAATCCTTTCTTTATATGGATCAATATACATACATAATATGTTTGTGGTGTTGCTGCTTGCTGGACAGCTGCAATCATGGGCAGCGACAGCGAAAGACAGTCGGTATTTAATCTTTGCTTAAGGCAGTCGTTTTTTAAGTATAACTAGTTCTCAGTGATAGTGAGTGTACTAACCATTATAAAGGCATCTGGAATATATATCAAGTAAGTACCTATTTAATAATGGAAAAAAAATAAACTAAAGTAGGTATATAAATCTGTATTTTTATTTTTTTCAGAATGAAGATATGTCTCGCTATTAGGAAAGAAGTAAATTGGTATGGATATTAAAGTGTGCAGTCGAAAAGGTTTTTTAAGGTTCGTATCAATACAAGTTCTTCTAAACAATTTGCGTGTATTAACAATTTCAGCGTAGACAGAAAAACCACCCCAGACAAATCCCGTTGTCTCCGGACGATATGGCGTCATATGATTCTCAAGGATATCAAGAGGAAACAAAAATATAAAATACGACTATGAATTCTGATTGTAAATCACAAGATATAAGTTGTAAATTGAAAATAAAGTTTTCTAATTTCACGATAAAACGTTTTTAATTTAAGACGGTGATGCCTCAAATCACTACTCAAGAATCGTAAATTGCAAAATATGAATTGCAAATTGCAAAATATGAATTGCAAAGTGCAAAATATGAATTGCAATTGATAAAAAGAAGTTGTAATTTACGATTAAGAATTTGTAAATTGCAACTACAGAAGTAGCAAATCAGCACTAATGAGTTGCAATTCAAGACTAAATGGTTGCAATTTGGTAAGGGATGAAATCAAATTTACTACAGAGAAGTGGTAAATTGCGAAATGTTTTTGCAATTCACAACCATAGTAATATCAAATTTAGAACTACTTGTTTAAAATTGCGATCGGTTATGGCAATATGTATTTCTCGTTTGATCATTATTGACAATGAGAAGTGTTGATTCACTATTTTTGGGGGTCAATATCTTCACTTCTTACAATTTCTAAAATTGCGAATAAGAAGTCGTGAATCAGTAAATCCTGAGCTAAGCTCTAAAACTAGACAAACTTTTCGTGATTCTGCGCTCATTTTTCTTGATTTGATCTTAAAATTTTTTCCGTGTGTGAGTATGCGATTTTATGAAATATAATTTGCTTTCGTTTTTAGAAGCTATTTAGGACGCTGAGGCAAACAGCTGCTGGGGGTGCGGTTGACGTTACTGCTTGACTTTGATTGAATTGTTATGCTGTACACTGGAAATTGGTTGACGGAGATTAGCATTTCGAATTGCCGAAGGATTTGTTTACAGCACGAACATGAGGGTTAGGAAATGAGGACATTGGTTATAGTTTGTAAGCTGGATATGCTTTTGAATGGGAGATTGATGTTTTACGAGTGGATATTGGATACGATGCTCAACTGTGATTGGGATGGCGGTTTTGATTGGCAGTTTTTCGACATCACTTAAGTGCTTGTCATTATGTAATCTACACTGAAATTGTCTAACTGACGGAGTCTACTTAATTGGGAAACTGTAAGCTATGCTAGTGTTCTTTGAAATGGGGGGCTCTTTGAGCTGTAGGCGATTTGTGGAACTTTATCCTCTAGCAAAGCGCAGTCGTTTTCCTTTTTGGCGGCTCGAGAGGTATTGCTTCGGACGGTCTTGTGTCTTTAATGATCTCTTAGGACTGATCTTCATTCTTACTCAAAAAATAAAGGCGTTTTGATGCGTGCTTCTGAGACCACTTGTTTTTTCTCACGAAAGGGGTGCTTCGGCGGTTCGTGCTCACTATACAGGTTTATGACTGAAAAGGTACCAGGCATCACGTTTTTTCTTCCTAAGGTATCTCAAGATACTACATCAAATGAACGGTTTGTGTCTTAGCTTATAACTTGTGCATCATGACTGCCTATTCGATGGAGTGATGCGACAAAAATTTGCCATCTCCATTGAAATACAACAACTTCTGTTTATAACTTAGAGTCTTCCAGTGGATTGTGTCTTTGCTAATTGACTCTATTTTTCTTCACACTCGGAGAGAAAACTTCTTTAAAGAGTAGTCCCTCTAGTTTGATTAAATGGACAAAGACAATTTAATTCCGAAGTTTACAATGATCACGTAGCTTTTTAGCCGAAAGTCCCTTAAGACCTTGAAAACTGTGCAAAACTTTGACGGCTTCATTCAATTAATTTTCCATAAATGGAGCTAAAACGGAAGGTAAAAAAAATCAGTACGACAAACAAATGTCTACAATCTTACAAAAAATTATAGGTATTTTTCAATTTTTAATGTTATTCTTGTTATCGCCATCTAAGGTAGGATATTACAATATAAATAACCTTCTCTACACCAGGATGTATACGATGGATCACATGTCCATGAATGATTTGTTGTGGATGAGATGTCTCGTTAATGGACTCGGTCTGTAAGATAGGTATTTTCTTCAAAAAATTGAGCCACTTATTGTGCCCTTGAAATCAATTGGAAAATAAATCAGTGCCGACTCACGTTTTTATCAATCAATCAATCAATTTATTTCGTTTAGAATAGTATAGTACATAGTTATAGTAGGTACAATTTACATAATTTAAAAAGAGATATGACAAATTTATGTCTTTCTACTGGGAACAAGTTTACAAGTGACAAAAAATAAATAGAATTACAAAAATGTTTGTTTTTGAGGAAAAACACAGTCTAAGGGAAAAAAAAAAATTAAATAAAAAGGTATAAACCAATAAATCAAATAGGTATACATAAATGTATAAATAAATAAATGTTTGAAGTAATTTGTTTCTTTGTCGTATATGTAAAGTCAAATTAATTCCACTAACGTCGCACAGATTCTGCCATAAAATGGAGAGTCACACTGTCTCAATATTAAAAAAAAAAAAAGAAACTATGATGTGCTGCGAAAGTGAGAACTCCCTTAACCCATACATGCTGCCACTCTTTTCTCTGGGTATATTTAAAATGATGTCCATTCTGGCATGAAGCACACCCCGTCAGAGACACAACAAACGTCATTTGGTTCATGTACTTGCTAAACACATCCACCTTTTATGTATAGTTACCAGGAAAATGTTCCCCTCCCCATTTGTTTCGAACAACTCGCATAATTCTCTATTTTAACGAAAAAAAAATCCTACGAAGACCGTTTTAATTTAATCCACGATAACACAACCCAACAGATGGAGCCATTTCGATCACTGAATAAGATTCTACCGGCGATAACTCTCAATCATTTGTTTATTCGAATCTCCATTCACTCAAAAAAAATACCTAAAAAAATAAAAACCATTCGCACCATTAGCATTTGTATCTCTGTTGCGGTTCAGCCTGTCATTCATCTGTTTCGACAGCCGCCCGCGGCCATCGACAGCACCAAAGATAAATCTACCAGAGGAGATTTTAATAACACAGACAAAAAAAAAGAAGAAGAAAAAAACAGCAAATCGAAGCAGAATGAGTAAAAGAAAATATGGAACACCCCATGATGTCAAAAGATAAAAACAGAAGTGTGACAGAAGGTCTAGCTGACGGCTGTGATGTACCACCGCACGTCAACGACAACGACAACGACGACGATGATGATGGACCCCATGTGGGTAAACGACATTCAGAACTCAGAACCTGCTATGCAGTGTTTTACTCGCTGATCTCCTTAGCGCCGGTCGGTTGGTTGGTCGGTTGCTTGCCTGTCTCACCCTTGATTTATATTCAATTGACTTTGGTAATTGCTTCATTGGTCTTATGCTAAGGGCATCTCCGGGCCGTTTCGTGCATCGCATAAACACGGAGGATGTTTGAGTTTGTTTTTCGTGTTTCTATTCGTGACCCTCCGTCCATATGTCTTCCGGTTTTGATTAAGGGTGTGCTACATATTTTAACGACAAACAATTAATTTTCATAACAAATTTACATATAAACCTTACCTATACAGAGGGCATCTGTGTGCTGTTATTAATTTTTTTTTTTTCTTTGCTTTTCAGGTTACAACACGCGTTATCGCATGCTACATAAAATTATCCATTAAAAGGAATACACATTACACATACCTACCTACTGCTTTCATATTCACGGCGCGCATAAAACACGTATCCATCCGTCGCTGGAGGAGGACAACCACAGCAACGACAACAACGACGACGACGACGACGATAGATTAACCTAATCGGGTCGAGACCGCCGGGAATGATTGTGGGGGTGTAGTTGCCCAATAAAAGAAATTGACAAAAACACAGCAAAAAAAAAAAAAAAATAAAAACGAAATAAAAACATATTTTGATAAAAATCAGAGAAAATGTGCGCGCTACGAGTTCGCGGGAAGCATTTCTCCAGCAATGACAACTATTTGATTGGCATCGTTTGGTTTATGGTGTTGCTGCAGGTGGCATTCTCTTTGGATATTGGTAAGTTTGGATTATGTTTCCATTTTGTGTAGAGATTGGTATCTTGTTTCATTAAAGAGTTACACTCCTTATGAAATAGATTTGTCTGCGCGGCGTAGGGGTCATAAATGCGGTACGATCCTGACACTCATATTTGATTTTAGTACGACAATTAAAATGGATTAATGCTTAAAAGCGATCCCATTAAGCTGCAGGAGGTGTAATAAAGCAATTTCCTTGTTTTTGAATAGAGATGGAGAGATTGTCGGAAGCATTTCATGGACATGTCTCGATTGACGAGGAAGTTAGTTTGTGTATAAATGAAATGGGTTACTAAAGGATCTGCCCACGTGCATTTGATTGGTGTTCGAATGTGTACGCACTCTGCCGTCAATTTATTGTCGGTCGCAATAACTTATTTTGCGTCAGTAAGTTCGCAGTTAAGAGAGTGTATCATTGAGGGTGGACTTTGGTAGACTTTAGTCGATCTTTGGGAAGATGTATTCAAATTATTTGGGCATTTGTATCAACTACTTATGTACTCCTTCGACAAACCCTGTAGAAACACCATTCGACAGACTCCAAATAACATATTCCTTCAGTCTTTGTCACCTCAAGCTTGCTGAAAACTTCAACAGCAACTGTTCGCCCGGCTATGTTAGAAATGTCATTCAAGGTGTGCATCCAAGAATCAGGTTTGACCTAGAAATGTACCCAGTTCACACCTTTGATTATTTTGCTTTATTCATTTACCTAGTTCCTTGAGCTTCGTGTTTCCTGCAATTGCTTTTAAACAGCAGCAGAACTTCAAGGAACTAGACGTCAAATCGAGAAATATAAGCTTGAAACGAGAGCTACTGTGTTCAATAGGTGATCCTATAAAGATGAATTTTCAGGAAAGGGTTTCTTTGTGGAATAGCCTGGGTTCTGTGATTTAATTCACTTTGTAGCCCCACCACACCACTTAACTGAGGTTTGATTTAAATAAACTTTCTGAACGAAATAGTTCAGCAAAAATGTTCGAACTAAATTGGGCAACTTTTGTAAGAGCTACAACACTCAAATCTACCTGGAAAATGGGTCTAGCGTTGATATATTTTTATAAGGAACCAATGAGATTGACAACAACTTCCTTAAAAAAATATTCTTACAAACCATTTTCTTATATACACGGTACCTAGTCTTATCAAGAAGATGGTGTCCAGACTCCAGACCTGAAAATCATCCAAAAACCTTCCTAAACCAGGCTTTCCCAATGGTTTAGTAAGTCGAATTTTCCCGGTTTAAGTCGCACAGATATCTAGCTGGAAACTGATTCCATACCTTGGCTGGCTTATTCCTCTGAATGTCAAAGTAGAATCTACTTCAATTTACCTTTGATACTGTCGAAGCCACTCTCAAGCGTTAAGCTCGCTGTGTAACGTTGCATGGCATCTTGACATTTTTCATCCACAAAGGTTGTAGATATTAGACCTCCACCATATAATCCCCAAGATCAATAGGTTTACCATGCTTTCTTTTTGAAAGTCTTGAGAGCATCTTAAGCCTCCAACGTAGGCTATGGGAAGAAACAAATTAGAGAAACATACCACTTGTGTCCTTCTGTCGGCACAATCTTTTCAATTGAATTAAAGAAAGTTTTTACTATAAGTTACTTGGCAGATGCCACTGAGCCTAAGCTTGCCTCAGAAAAATGAAGTTTTGGCCTTCTTTCTTCATTGTGGTGTCTTCCTCGACTGGAACCATCTCCCACTTTTTCTCCACCAGCCTTGAACTTCCATATCTCAACAGCGAAACAATTTTTTTTCAACTATTTCAGTGGTAGTACATACCAGAACCGTTTACATTCTGAGCTTTGGCGATAAGATCCAATTTGTCACCCAAGGTATCCATCTCCCTCCAGTCAAAAGGTTTACACAATGGACCGATCACAGTGGACCGATCACAGTGTTTTTACCACATCTGGGCTACAGAAAAATAAAACCACTTCAGTCTTATTTGGTCTATCAGCTGTCTTTAGAGAAATAGGATTTTCCCAAACTTTCTCTTCGGTTCTCGAAAACCCAACTCGAAAATTCACTGAATGTGAATGTTTTCTTTTTTTTTTAGAAACAATGGACCAACTGATGGTCTAAGTGAAACTTGCCACAAGCGCACCCATTGAACTTTACCTA
Organism: Cheilosia vernalis; assembly: GCA_949126925.1. Classification (NCBI taxonomy): domain Eukaryota; kingdom Metazoa; phylum Arthropoda; class Insecta; order Diptera; family Syrphidae; genus Cheilosia; species Cheilosia vernalis. Next base: position 14,505,796 of record OX421361.1, on the reverse strand, counting down.
AACTCTGTTTTAAATTATCGTCCTTTTAACTGCCTTCCTCATCGACTCCGTTCAATTTTCAGTTAAGAAAAAAAAATTGTTAATGTCCAGTCATTCATTAATTTCAGTGTTTCGTTCATTAATCTAGTTCAATTGTTCATTTCTTTGATTATTTTCATTTAACACGCAATATTTCTTCTTTACTTCTTGGGTAGAACAAAAGGTGCGATAGCACTTAAAAATCAAATCCTCTGGGATAGGGGGGACACCTATTTCGACTTGGTACAAGCTGATGATCGAGAGACCATGTGACAACTGCAATACAAATTTTCTTCGATCGTAGTAAGAACATTTTTGAAAACCAAACGCATTACTGATTTGTTTTAATTAGCAGCACTTGTGCACAAATCTATATGACAGCGGATCTAGGAGCATTCTTAAAATGCAAGGTAAAGGTTCAAAAATGGCCGTTCCAATTTTATACAACTTCTAGTCGTCACATATTGTCAAATTTTTTTACCCACCCTTTGTCTGCATTCATACTCAATTTAGGGACAAACAATTCATCTCAACTTCTGTCACTGGAAATATGATTTGTCACTTGAATGAAATATGACAATGGGATTACTGTCATCCATTTATTTTATTTATTTTTTAACACGTCAATTGGAATTGTAGTGCATGCCAGATGCCGATACAGTTGCTGTAAGTAAATCATACCAATGAATATAAGGTTCGCATATTACTGTCTGTCGAAAATCGTTCCTCGAAAACGGATCGAGTATAGAGTATCCTTGAATCAGCCTATATAATGACACTTAAAATAAAGCAACACAACCCCATCAAGTTTAATTTAATGTGTCAGTCTGACAGCAGTCCTCTGCAGAGGAGATACTCGTACTCGTATGTGTATCCACCTGACAAACCCCTGATGACCCTTGGCACCTGCAAGTTTGGATGAAAAATTATCTTGATTTTCACTTCTGTAAATGGGCGACAACAAAGGCTGCTGTCAAAAGCTAACATGTGCATTTTACTTGTAAATGAAATACAATGCTTGACAAAAGCGAAAACGTTTCAAGAGCTGTTCGTTGTATCGGCTTCTGGCGAGCACTGCAATTTCCATTGACTGTGTCACACACCAAAATATATTGATGACAGTGATCCCATTGTTGTGTTTCATTCAAGTGACAAATCATATTTTCAGTTGAATTGTTTGCAGACAGAAGAAAGGTAATACAAATACAAAGTAACGAAATGAATTTGATGGGTACAATGCGAACGTAAGTTCCAGCCCTACCCATTACATTTTTGGGAAATCGAAATGATAAGTACTTTAACTACCAACGTGAGTTTTTACCATTATTACCGGCGTTTATTTATTTAAATACTCCCCGGACTTTATTAAATGGGTCAGGATTATAAAATATTCTGAGCTGACTACTTTTTGACCTACTCTTCGATGTGCACTCGACCTTAGACTTCGCATACCTACCTTAGTTTCACAGTACGTAGGTACTCCTGCCGGCAATCAAACATCAATCTAGTTTAAAAACTGTTGGATTATCCGACGAATGGGTCGTTTTTATACATAGAGAAGTTGTAGTTTTGATCCTCTTACGTTTAGCAAACAAGCTGGAAAATTCAGTTTTCGTTGCGCTCTTTATTTTGTATTTATTATTTTTTGTTTTTGTTGAAATAAAATCTTTCCACGGCGTATTTTTATTGTCTGTCGAATTTGTAACAATGCATTTATGTTTTATGGTTACGATGACCATTCGACCTCTTTTTGAGAAGATAGTAGTCGTTTTTCCTACGATGCCCCCACCAATTTGTTTAAGTAAAATAAAACAATACTTTTCCCTTAATTTTTTTTACTAAACTGACCTCAAAATGTCCTCTTGTCCTCGTAAGCAAATGTGCACGCTAATTAATACGGGGGTTGTGACTTCATTTATGTCATCTGGTTACTTCTATGGCGGATGATTTGAAAACTTTCATTTGTCAAGTGTTGACAAGATCTTTTCACATACTGCTTTGCCTGATCTAAGGAAAAGAATTACGTTATTTTGTTTTATCCTATGTCAAACACTCTTATATTACAAATGCTTCCTTGTTTTGAGCCGCAAAATATTTCGAGGCCTGATGAAGCTCCTCTTGTTGTAAAGGATTTTAAATTTAAATTACGAAGGGCGCAAGATTCTTAGCCATATATGCACTTTTAAAAATATTTTACCAAGCTCTAGTTAGATGGTAATCTTCATGTGTTGATTTTTAAAAACAAAGTCAATAAATTTTATCAACCCTGCATTTATTACCTACATTTTATTTTTGTCCTTTTGTATAGAGTTTCATCTTGGCTTTCTATTGAAAAGGTTTTTACCGATGTAGTGGCATTTAGAAATGATGATAAAAAAATAAAAATAAAGGGTTTCAATAAGAGCGCTACTAACGTTTTTTTTTTTTTTTTAACTAAAACAACGATTTTGGATATCAATGAAATTCTTTATTCCTGTGAAAGTACGTTCGATGCCATTATGTATGGAACTCGATTTATTTTGCATGGCCACCACGGGCACGCTTGCAGAAGTCCAGACGCTGAACCCAAAATTCGACGGTTTTTAAGCAGAAATCGGCCGATTCTGCTGCAGTTTCACGTTCGATATTCGTATGAAGTTCATCAATCGTCGCTGGCTTGTTGGCATAGACCATAGACTTGACGTATGTAGCCCCACAGGAAATAGTCTAACCCCTGCGTCAAATCGCACGACCGAGGCGGCCAAGCGACTGGACCATTTCGTGAGATAACACGTTCTCCAAACTTGGTCTCCAATAAATTGATTGTGACATTCGCTGTGTGGCTTGTGGCGCCGTCCTGTTCGAACCACGTGTCCTAAGAGGAAGTCCTTACTCCCACGAACTCCGATTATACTCCGTGGTACCTAATGAGTTAATTTTTCAATGTAAGCTAGTTTTAATGAACAATTTGTTAATACATTTGACGTTGAAAAATATACACCAGGAAGTATTTGCAAAGGTTTTTGAAAATTATTGTGTGCACATTTCTTCGGGAATCACAAATCGAAATGGGAAATTCGGAAAAAAAGAAAATTCAACTCAACGTAAAATTTGTTATACATAATTCATAGAAGTCCTTAAAAAACGCTTTAGCTTTTAAAATTTTCAGTCACAAGCCACAACTAATGAGTTGATAACTCCTCAAAACCATGTACAATGGTGGACAAAAGTATTTTGACCTTAGAAAAATAAGATTTGTTAAGTTAATAAATTTTAACGAATTTTAATTTTCTAAATATTGTATTAAGCTTTTTAAAATTAAAAAAAAAAATATAATTTTGAATATTACAGTTTAAAAAGAAAATCTATATTTCATAACTGTTGGTGGACAAAAGTATTTGTACATTCATTGAGAGTAAGTCTTAAACCAGCTGCAGCCATCTTAGCAGAATGTTGAAGCATATTGAGCTAAGGTGTCCTCGTTGAGAATTCGTCTTCCGAATATGTGTTCGTTTCAAAGATGAGAGGAAAGTTTTCCTTAACTTGTTCGCAAGTTGGTGTTTGTAAGGTATGTCTTTAAACTTCATCGCAAGTACAAAAACTCTTGCACCCATTTTTGGTAATGCTTTCATGTTTTTATTGCACTGAAATATTCTGCCCCAGAGAAACTCTGAATTTTCAGGGGTTTCGGGGAAAAAATCACGAGATATTTACATTTATTTCTGATGAGAAAAAAAGACTACTAAAAAATTTCAAAATTTCACAGCTGATGGATGAAATTAATTCAGAGGTACCAAAGATACGATATTCTCCTTGATGGAGCTGATTGCTTGACATTATAAGACCACCAATCAAAGATGGCTGCTGATGGCTGCCAAGGGCTAACATTTTTGCCGATATCAGCTTTTTCTTCCATTATTTCAGACACAGCTCGTATAAACTATCATCACAGCTTAAAACCCCTTCATGGAGTAAAATGTTCTCCTCATCATTTCATTTGAAGTTTTACCAAAACTAGCTTCTAATCAAGACGGATCTCTAAACTCCACAGCAAAGTTCACAGCTCGATTTTTGACACAGGGCTGAATGCTGTCAGCATATGGTTCTGTAGGCTAGTTCCGCATGCAGAAAGGTTGGCAAACATTTCTATCCCTCTATTCACGTTGAAGCAAAAAAAATATTCAACTCAAAGGTGGTTGAAAAAAGTACAAAACAATTAGCGGGGGAACGGCAATCTCTTTACGGTTAACAAGAGCACGTTACTCAAAATCGAACGTATAACGCTCGTGGTATTTATTAGAATTTTGTTCTTTGATCCCAGAATTGTCGTCGCCAAAGTACGTGCTTTTTTGGAATTATTCCAGATTTGGAATACTATAAAGTCATTCGGTCGAAACAAATTTGATAGGAAATAAATCTGGGTTCACACCTTTTGCGATATGCTAACGACAGCGACGACGATGACGACGTACGACGATGACGACGACTGGCAACGTCAACGGCATGGGGGTAGGTAATTGCCAAAATTTATTTGACATCATAAACGACAGCCTGCTTAAATTGGTTTATGGTATTAAACTGTAGATAAACGGATTAGGATCTAGGAAAATCACGGCACAATGGGTTTAACTGTTTGCTTATAGGAAAGTCGACTCATTTGGATCCGCAAGCAGTCTTATACGTATATACATACGGAAAGCAACATCAATCCCCCAACGAAGTTGCGTCATCTGGATGGATATAACTTTGCAAACAATAGACACACAAAATTAGAAACTTCCGATCTGTCATTCAAGACTTCCGTCAAAATAATGAAAACCCAAAATGAATATACACAAAAATAAGGGATGACCCCGAAAACACAGCCGTTGGCTGCTATTTATACGTTCTCTCGATGAAGACGCACACTGGTAGGTATATGTGTGCAAGAGTATTCTTGCCATCAGAATGATGAAGCATCGCCTAGTCAATAATAAAATCAGGAAGGTACAGAGAAGAAGGAGTGGCGAAATCCCGGATAAGGGAATTCAAAATTAGGCAACAAAGTAGTTGGTATAGGTTCTAATTGGGTGGTATAACCTTCGGGAGACGCTTGGCGCAGGTGTCTCTCCCATGTGTAATAGAGGATGAATTCGCAGTAACTGATCGGCCGCATGGATAGATAGTTAGATGGATTACCCTCGTCTGCATTCAGACGGGAGACAGCCTGGTGATAGATCAATTTGGTCACAGATGATTTTTTGATTGATTGCATCCGTAGTTTTTTTTTTGTTCATATACCCAAGAGTAGTTACTATCTGGGTGGATGTAGTGTTGGGATTTTTTTTCCCATGAAGGGGAACAGTAATTGTTTGGTAATTTGTGGTAGCGGAGATATATTGTAATGCTAATAAGTGCACAATTAGTTCGAGTCGTTTGAGAACATCTGCCAAGAAATTGGAAACAATTTTGAATTGGATGCGGGTTCATGATTCACTTGGAATTAGTGGTATGAATTGCTTGTACTTGGCCGGCGACTGTGCTTTTGCGGAAGCGAATTGGAATTTAGCGAATAGCTTAGCTAGGTCATTAATTTTTCGGTTTCGAATAAAACACTGTATCGCTGTACATTTTATTTCATTAGAAAGTTTGGACTTTGCTATTAAGTGTGGAAACCTATGACATTCAAATGGACGCCTCGGAAGATTCGCAAGATGCTTCTCCTTTGAGGTAATTTTTAACCACTTTTTCCGACATTTCGGGCGGTATCTCGGCCACAACGTGAGTAATGTTGGTTTCTAAAGCGTCTCGTAAACACGGTCTTTTGCACAGCCGCACAGAAAAAAAATCTATCTTTGTTAAATCGCATGATCGTGGTGGCCAGTCGCAAAAACATGAAATTACGCGACCAAGAAACTTCTCACCCAATAAGGCCATAATTGGTCGTGTTGGCTGGCTTATTGCCTTTGTTGTTGTCTTTTTGGAATCACATATCGTCCAATTCACGATCTTTACTCGCCGGCCTAAAAATATGGTTATCATTAGACCATCTTTCGCCGAATTGATAAATCGATAAATTCGGATCATCAGCAACACTTGCAGCAGAAATATTTTTGACAGAGCATGCATTACGATGATGCACAGGCCTTACGACATCAGTAACGCTTCCGTTCTCTTCAAATTTCTTTACAATTTTACCGATTGAGCAGTCGGTCGATTATGACGACCATAATCATCGCATAATGCGCGAAAAGTAGCTACGTTTGAATCACCACTTTTGTAGTAAGTTTTAATAATTTTAACATTTTGGTCGATTGTTAAGCGACACATTAGCGTAAATGGCAAACATTCAACCAATATTATGCCAATTCAAATGACAGCTGAGTTTGACAGGTGTCAAATGCCAGCGTTACCAATTTGAAACCAAGAAATTAATGACCCTGTATTTCTATTGGAAAAGACTGTCAATCAGAGGAGAGGTCTTGCATTTGATGGAACTTATTTCATAGAGTTTTGGACATGCCACTACCCCTTCGGGTAGGGGTTAGAATTTACCCGAGGTAGGCATGCCTGTCGTAAGAGGCGACTAAAATCCAACCTCCGTATACCGAGCGTGTAGTGTATACAAAAAATGCAATGAACAAAACGAAAAGATTAATTACCCCAGGTGGCAGTCCAGCTTTACTGGAAAATCCACCCTCTTCGGAGGTCGGCTCTACGGATTCTGGGGAGAGCCGCTTATTGCAGTCCATTAACCCTTTTATTAAAAGTTCAAGGGTATCTCGATCGCCTCCATCAAGATCGAACAACCCCGGGAAAAGAAGTCCGCCGGGAGCGCCAGCGCGTGAAAAACGGGACTCAGTGAAAGATATAAGCTCTGAGGAAGAAATTAAAACACTCCGAATCAAGCTTAAGGAAATGGATCTACTCTATCAAACTCTGAAGAAAGAGATAGAACTGTTAAAAGAAGAAAATAATGTTCTAAGGAACACTAATTCTCAGAAAGAACGCGAATGTACTCCACCACGCTTGCCTAGTCAGGAATACCACACTGACGAAGAAGAGCTAGCACGCGAAACGAATCGGGTCCCTAAGAAAAGACCTAGTAAGAAAAGGAGAGCCGGTTCTTCGCCTGAAGTCGAGCCTCTAAGAGAACAAACGCGTAAAGTACCGCAAGAAAAACTACTCCGAGGGCAAATTCGTCCATCACCTCCAATAAACGTCGTTGGGGTAACGGATTATAATAAGTTATACAGCCTCCTTAAAGGAACGATAACATCGGAATTTAAGGTAACATCTTTGAGGAATAATGCGTGGAAAATTAACGTCGTTAACCACGAAGACTACCGGGTAGTGTCCCAAAAGCTAAACACCGAGAAGATCCAGTGGTATACTTTTGAAATAAAGTCAGAAAGGCCACATCGTGTTGTAGCGAGGGGACTCCACCCCTCATGCACCAAAGAAGAGGTTATGAACGACCTCCGTTCCAAAGGGTTTAAAATTCTTGATGCCGTAAATATCATCAAGAAAGAGAAGCAAAAAACGGAAGAAGATAAGGACATCCTGGTAAGGCGTGGTCTTCCGCTCTTTATGCTTACCTTCGATAGGTCTGATAATATCGAAGATATCTACCGAATTAAAACCATACTTAATATTGTGGTAAAAATCGAGCCCATGCGCAGAAATTTGAAAACAATTCCACAGTGCAAACGTTGCCAAGAATTCAATCATACGCAAATGTATTGCAAAAAAGAGCCGCGATGTGTCAAATGCGCCGGAAGTCACTTCTCCCAAGACTGTGGAGCAAATAAACAATCCTCCGCTACCTGTGCTAATTGTAAGGGAAAGCACCCGGCGAATTATAGAGGCTGTGAAGTAGCTAAGGAGTTGCAAAAACGGAGAGATGCGCTACTCAAAAGCCAAAATAAAAAAACAAAGCCGCTTACCAAGGTAAAGCGTAGGACCGCCCAGGAGGTAGTAGGCAATATAAAACCTCCGGTTCAAAAGCGTAGCATTGTCAGAGAAAGAGAGACAATAGAAAGGCCCTCGACCTCTGTTGTCAAAAGAAACGCTACTGAAAAGTTACCATCAGGAAAGCCATCGAATAGTGGCCCTCGAACAGCCAGAGTGCAGACCTACGCTCAGGCCGCGGCATTCGAAGTAGCGAAAAACGTTGAAACTTCGCCGGACCCTGTTTCTCATGTTTTCTCCATTATTCTCGAGAAACTTGAAGAACAAAGCAAAATAAATAAAATTATTCTCGATCGCTTGGTTAAGCTCGAAAATAATTCACGGAAAACGCGTGCTTCAAAAATAACATGAATGAAAAACCAATGTTAAAAATATGCACTTGGAATGCAAACGGGCTTTTACAAAAACTCGGCGAATTGGAAATATTCATACGCGAGAAAGATATTGACATTTGCTTAATTTCTGAAACTCACGTGAAAAAGGGATCGAATTTAAAAATAAAAGGATATAATGATTTCCACGCTTGTCACCCATCGGGGAACGCCAGAGGTGGATCATCATTGCTTATTAAAGACTGCATTGAACAATACGAAGACCTGAAGATAGAGCTCGAAACTATGCAACTGTGCACGATTCGAGTTAAAAATAGTCAGCGTACTCTTAGAATTTCATCTATCTACTGTCCACCGCGTTCCGCGCTTGAAAAAAGTGATTTTACTAACCTGCTTAAATCGCTCAAACCAAATTTCATTATTGGCGGCGATTTTAATGCGAAGCACACGTTCTGGGGCTCCAGATACATCTCGCGAAAAGGTAGAATGCTCTATGGGGCAGGTATGGAATACAGTTGCGATTTCCTCTCGACGGGCAAACCGACCTACTGGCCAACTGATACTTCAAAATTACCTGATCTGATAGATTTCTTCGTCGTGAAAGGAATACCTACCAACCACATTACAGTTGAAGAGAGCTTTGATCTATCATCTGACCACTCACCGGTTATTCTAACATTGAGTGTAAAATTAGCCAATAACCTAGAGCCAGCGAGATTAACTGGTAGAAACACTAACTGGGAAGGCTTTAGGAACGAAATAGAAGAGAATGTTGAACTGAGTGTTCCACTTACGACACCCTATGAACTTGAAGTTGAAGTTGATCGCTTCGTCGAGATCGTACAGCTCGCCTCCTGGAATAATACGCCTAATCCAAGGAAAACGCCGGCCAAATACGGGCTACGATATCCTCCCGAAATAAAAGAATTGGTCAACGAAAAAAGGAAGGCGCGTAAGAAATGGCAACAGAGTCGCGCTCCGCAACATAAAGCACATTTGAATTATTTGTGCAATTTGTTGAAGACAGCCATTAAGGATTTTAAAAATCGTGCGATAGGTTCTTACCTTGAAAGTTTAACAGCGAAAAAAGATTCCAATTATTCACTTTGGAAAGCTGTAAAAGGCACCAAAAGGCCCAAAATCCCCGCGCCGCCAATTAGAATAAATCAAAATGAATGGGCAAGGGAAGATAAGCAAAAAGCGGACGTTTTTGCCGCTCATCTAGAAGAAACCTTTAAACCGTACGATGGCCAAGCGATCTACGACAATACTAATAGGACGGAATTACAACCTGACGATTCAACACTCACAAGAGCAACGCTAAGGGAACTAAAACGTGAAATCGAATCCCTAAAACCTAAGAAAGCTCCTGGTTATGATTTGATCACCGGAGAAGTTCTCAAAGCTCTTCCAAGGAAAGCATTAATTAAGCTCCTTCATATTATAAATGCTGCGCTCAGACTAAAACACGTGCCGAGTCAATGGAAAGTCGCGGAGGTCATAATGGTTTTAAAACCAGGAAAACCGCCAAATGAAGTAAAATCGTACAGACCGATTTCCCTTCTTCCGGTCATTTCCAAAGTCTTCGAGAGAATATTGCTTAGGCGCCTACAGCCGGTTATTGAAGACAATAATCTTATCCCTGACCACCAGTTTGGGTTCAGAACCAAGCATTCGACGATTGACCAAGTACATAGAACTACCGACGTAATCGAGAAAGCATTTGAAGAAAAAAAGATTTGCTCAAGCGTATTCCTTGACGTCTCACAAGCCTTTGATAAGGTGTGGCACGACGGCTTGAAATTTAAATTACGACAAGTTCTCCCCGCAAGCCTATATGATATTCTAGAATCATATCTCGGGAATAGACTCTTCCGGGTTAGAAATGGAAACGAATACTCGGAGCTAAAAGAAATTTCGGCCGGGGTACCGCAAGGAAGCGTCCTTGGTCCGCTTCTCTATGTGTTATATACTCGCGATATACCAAGGGAAGATGGCACTACCCTTGCTACGTTCGCCGACGACACAGCTATCCTAGCTGTAGGTAATACAATCGAAGAAGCGACTACAAAACTGCAAGCCGCAGTGAATAAGGTAAATGAATGGACAAGGAACTGGCGGATCGCCCTCAACGAAACTAAATCTGTTCACGTGAATTTCACTTATAAGAAAACTAATGACTTGCCAATTTTTCTAAACTTGGCCCGAATACCCTTTGCAAACGAGGCCAAATACCTGGGAATGACACTCGACGCAAAGTTGAAATGGAGCTCGCACGTGAAAATGAAACGTAAAGAACTCGATATCAAATATAGAGAAATGTACTGGTTACTCGGAAAACATTCCCAGCTCAGTACTGAGAACAAACTGCTTTTATACAAGCAAGTGCTAAAGCCGGTGTGGACCTACGGTATACAACTTTGGGGTTGTACCAAGAAAACAAATGTCAATATTCTACAAACTTTTCAAAATAAAGTTCTTAGAGAAATTGTACAAGCACCATGGTATATTAGAAACGACGATATCCATAGGGATCTCGGAATTCCAACAATCGAAGCTGAAACTAGAAGCTTCGCGAGAAAGCATAGAAACCGACTAATCGGACATATCAACAATACAGTCCGACAAATCTTGGACGAGAGCAATTTATTGCGCCGACTACAAAGAACGAAACCGTTCGACTTGGCAAGATAAGATTAACCGCGTTTAATTTGCGGAACACGCAGGATCTTTCATTGGAAAGTAACCTGTCATAAGTTTTTATTTAATGATAGAAAAATTGCTTGATAAGTTATATCTTAGTTGCAGTATCTAACAATCTTTAGAAGGGTGGTGTTTTTAGTCAGTAAAAATCTGACACTACTATGAGAACGCGCTTGATATTCTCATAGTGTCTTTGGAAGATTTTCACCTACCCTCGGAAAAAAAAAAAAAAAAAAAAAAAAAAAAAAAAAAACTATTCAAATATACATACAGTCTGAATTCCAATAAAATATTGAAATGTTGTACCTTGTACGTCTATTAAACATACAACACTCTCACTGGGTATGCCAACCTTTAGTGCCTCATCATTATTCCCCTCGGTCATGTGGTATTACAAAGGACCTATAATATGGTCTATCTGTCTTTCTAGACACCCACCTTAGCTAACCTAAGATCTGGTATGAAATGTGCAAATGGAATCATCACTTATTTTGGACTCTCTATGATTCAAAAATCGTTTGAAAGCATTTGGTCAGATATCGAATGCATTGCTTGCATTCATTCTGAATTCCAAGACAACTAAGTTCAATATCAATTCTTATGTTAATTACTGTCAGATGGTAAATTTTATCACTTTTAAAGTGAAAAAAAAAGAGAATACGAGGGACAAGCTTTAAAAAAAAGGGGCTTTGTTTGTTTATAATTTTTGATTAAAAGAAAGGGAACGGATCTTATATTAAAAAATGTTTTATTTAATGTCGGTAATTATGTAGGCGCAGTGGCTTAGTGGTTAGTGTGTTGGACTACTAAGCGAGGGGTGCAGGTTCGAATCCCACAAAAACCCAAATTCCAACTCTGGGTTTTTTTCACTGCGCCACCTCTCGCGAACGTCTGAAAAACATCCGAGAGTATAATTGTCTTGAAAGAGCTTCTCAATTAGCCGTTTGGAATTGGCATAAAATTGTAGATCCCTTCCATTCGTTCCAAAAATAAAATCTCACACAAAACGAATGGTTGTGAGAAGCTAGGCCTAGGGTCCCTCCGGACCTGTTGCGCCAAAAATTATATAATTTTTATAATTATGTATGGAATACAATATCAGGTAAATGTCCGCCTCTGTTAGTCTCACAAATGCGAACCCTTTTGAGCACATTTTTCATTGCATTCTCACGCATGGATGGATTGTTTTGAACACTTCCTTGAGCAGCAGTAATGTTTTCAGCCGATCTTGCAGTACTTGCGGCGGACACCCTGTACATGAATTTTGAATTGCAGTAGGTATACATTACCTGGTCACAGAACTTACGAAAGTACGACCCAATGCATTTGTATTTGTCTTTTAAATGTGCTTGGCAAAGACGCCCCCTAAAAGTGATGGTCGTCTTAGAAAATGTCCATATACAGTATTCCCCGGATAAAAGCAGTGCTTGTAGCCGAGTTATCAATCGAATTCCTATTAAACGGGAACCCTTGTAATGCATCGAATGATGTTTTTGAATACCAACATTAACTAATTTTTTGCTATAATTAGGTAGGTTTTGCTATTAAGAGGGTTGCTTATACCCGGGGAGTACTGTAATTACAAATGGGATCGTGGTCTACGTATTTATCCGTAGGCTGACGATGCAAATCAAAACTTATTGGTGGGCTAAACTTCACAATTGCATCGTTAGCAAGTGAATAAATTAAAATCGCACGGTATTCAATTTAACCTATAAAAAATTGTATGGCTTATAGTTATATTAGGAACTTGAATCGGGAAACATAGAAACCGACAAAAGTTTAAATTCGAACTGAAAAATATTAAACGCACACATATTCTCGTACTACCTGTTATGCCTCCAGAGTCCAGAAGTTAATAAACTTGTTATTTTGCATGCAATTTTGCTATTTGTATAACTATATTTTCCGCGAAGAGAACCTTTTCACACCAACCATTGTCTCATTAGAGATCCTCATTCTCGGTAAACACACTCCTTTTGCAAAGAGTTTGAAAAGGGTTTGGTTGCAACAAAATATCTACCTGAGACGCCTAAGGTACTGAGATCATTTGAAAAAAGATATGAGCCGTCCAAACTTAGGTAAGAAGATATTTTATTCTGTTTGCGATGACTGTCAGAAAGAAAGTCTTGGAAAATAACTTATATAAAATTTATTTTTTAGTAAGCATCCATTCGTTGCTTGCAAACTATTTAAAAGGAGAACCAATGAAAAAGCAAAAACTAGCGGCTAAACCAGATAAAACAGAGAAAAACAAAGAAATATATGCTTAAAGTGTTTAGAAATAAAAATGCAATCATACATTTGTACAAATTTATGTTTGTTAGACTGAAAAACCATTTGCATTGTTGTATTGCAACGAATAAAATTAGAAAACTTTCACAATTTACTAAAATTAATTTATTGCAAACACTCAGGCTGCACAACAGCGTATTAAATTCTCTCCTATTACGAAATTTATTACCGTGATTTTGGACGGTTGGGCAACACTTGTCTTCAAAATGACATTAAGGGTGAATTGATTTAGCTAATGTCCGAGATAAACATGGCTTTCTCAACACTAACATTTAACCCTACAGTTAGCGATAGTCAGGCAATTATATTTGTTTATTGATAAAGGGATTATGGAATGTGTGGAGTCTTTTCTTAAAGTGCCAGACTAAAGTTGATTATTGGTAAGGCCGAACATCTTCGTCAAAACGCCCCCAAAAAGTGAGATGGGCAAATAGCTTTGTATGAGCAAATTTCTCAAAAATCATCGACATAATTTTGTAAAGAATTCAAACTTTGTTCTTATCGTGCAGATGAATCTTTTCGAAAGATATTTAAAAAATCACTTGATTAGACTCGACTCGAACGACTGCATATGCTTTTACCTGTATAACGGGTGACCCATCTATTACGTCGGTATGTTTGGCCTTTAGAATTTATTTGGATTGATTTTTGAAAACTACATCAATCAAGTCAAGCTGGCTCTATTGCCCAAATCGATATAATGAACCAAAATCCACCTATTTCGATGACGAATAGCGTTGCCAGGCGGTGCTTGGTGGCCGCCATATTTTCGACGATATGCACGTTGAGTTAAAACAACTGAACGACTACTTTGAATGCACAGAGTCGCTATTTCATTGCGCAGCAACGCATCTAAAAAATTGCACTGAATTGACGTTTCAAAAACACTTCTTCTCAAGTCAATCGGTTAATAAATGTCAAAGTTATTCAATGTTTGCAAACGTCATTAAAGATGGCGCACCCTGTATAAATTGAAAAATTCTTTAGAGGGTTCTTTGTGTTGAGTACAATCTTTTCTTCGAGCACATTTCAAAAGTTTTAGAGGAATACCCGCTCCAAACTTGCTCTTTAAATTGGATAACAAAATAATTCCATTCACTATCCTAACTTTATGTAAAGTGCGCAATGCATTTCCACAACTCATCACAGTAATCAGAAAAGTTACTACCTACTGCATCGCTGGGGGCGTACAAGTTGTGCAAGAACGTTAAATCTCCACTCCACGCAAATGTGAACCAAGTGGTACTTTAATTTTTTTTTTTAAATCACTTTTCCCCTTTCCAATCTGTAATAATTGAAAAGCCCTTCATAATGAGGCAGTGTACGCATAATTTGAAATTCAATCCACACCAAGCAACGAATGTGTGCCTCTTCTCAATGATGACATCTCTCTCTCTTTTGAAAATGGAATCATTTGTTGATCTTCTGATCTGCCATGACAAGTTTGTTCGATAATTGTAAATGAGCCCCCAACCCGCACCGACTCCCGTCTTGTCTATTTCATGGACAAAGTCATGCCACCACCAGTGAGTTGAGTGGGCTCCGTTTCCACTCCTCGTACACACATGGAATAGATAGATGGTAGCGTCTAAATTTGCTCCGGCGACGACGACAACGGGGTGGTGCACTTTAACAATTCAATATCGGATTTCAATGAAAATAAAAGCGCCTTCAACTTGTCAGTCGTCAGTCCGGGATGTCACTGCCAAAGTGGATATGATGCATATTGGACGTTTTAGACATTGCGTTGCGACAGCGAGGTGCTTGACACTTGATATTTTCATTCTTATTGAGAAGTATATTCGTAGGTAAACGGAATGTGTATCTACTACGTTCCAGGGAAAATGATAATAATTTTGTTTTATGTCTTCGAAATGATTTTATTAAATTGGAAACGGAGTAGGTGTGTACTTGTGTAAGGGACTTGTAAATGCTGCGACACTGGTGACACTTAGTTTCGTTGTACACCGCTGCACATACTTTGGCCGTGTAATGAAGCATGTGCCATGTAGCAGAGTAAAAGTTGAACAGGAACATGATATCATCGAAAGCATGGAGTGAGAGTCTTGCTGGGGTTGTCATTCTAATCCAATTTGCGCCTGTTAGCTGAGGAAAATTAAATCTTTTCGGGTGAAAAATCATCTAGGCCAGGGGAAGGCGGGGAGGCCATCCACATGTTGTAAGTGGAACGTGTAAAAAGAAGATGAGCCCGCCCAAGATCAAAAAGCCATCCATTTTGAAGACTGATTTAATACCTCATTACGATTTATTACTTTTAAAGTGCAGACGCTGAGGATGAGTCCAAGTGAAGTGGCCGGAGGATATATTCGTTGCGAAGCACAATCTTTTATGGAGAGAGCGTAAAAATTGCGTTTATGAGCGGAACCCAATTAAAGAATTTTAATTACTTTAGCTTGAATGTGGATATGGGAGGAGATGCAGTATTTTTCTTCGAAATGAGCTCAAGGGAGTTATTTTGTTTTTATTTGCTAATACCCTTAAATTGTGATGCGGGAAGGGAGGAGGTACTGTTGCGTATTGGTGTTGGAGAAAAATGTGGATTGCAGTTGCAGAGAGCAGTTACTTGAGATTATGTTTATATGGTATGAAATCAGGGATCGTCCCTGGTGAAATTAAATCAAAGTCGAGAGGTATTTTTAGGGTCCACTTAGGCTTTGTAAACCCGCGATTTATGAATGTTGCAAATGAAGACTAGGTAGGAAAGCTTTTTTAGCAGCCCTTGTTCCCTGACTTTAAAGACTGCTTTCCCCTTTTTTTATTCACACAAGCATGAAGTTCCCCTAAACCCGAAACAAGTGCCCCTTTTATTCCCCTAAGTGAAATTTTCATTTTTCATAGGAAAAAATAAACAAATTTTATAAATTAAAAAACCAAAAAAAAAAAAAAAAAAACACCTTTTAAGAGGTTAAAATAAATTACAAAAGACGAGCGATGGGCTGTTTTCTGTCATATTCCGTATATGAACATTTCGCTCTAAGTATACCTTAAAATTTGTAATAAAAATCGGTTTTAATTTTACTTTAAAACAATTTAAGTTTCACAGATTTTTTCGTTTGTTTACACTTTTTAGATTGTCTATCGTTTTCAACTTTTTCATTAAAAGTGCGCTTTAATTTTCACTTTCCCCTGGGATCTTTGCTTGCAACATCTGCCATGGGAATTTCTGTAGCAGCATATTCAATAAATTAAACCACTTGTCTATTTTTAAGTATTAGTGGTTTACATCCACTTACTTCAAACGACGTAATTTTAGTTTCTCTTGGGAACTGGGACTTCTTTGAGTAAAACATAGCTTGCCTGAAGTACGCACCTTAAGCAAAAGGGATTGCTTTTGCTTCTCATCTTGAAGATTGAGCAATATTTGAAACAGCTTTCCGACAAATCTTTCAAGCGGGGGCAATATAGTGCTCAGCGCGGTTCATCGTAAAAAGGTATTTGAAGCCATATTGCACTGGTTTTTAAATAATAATTTGCGCGGCTTAGGCGCTGTGACATATGTAGGCAGATTAAGAATGCAAGCAGGAGCGTCGAAAGCTGCAGGGCTTCATGAAAGTCATAGGTATCAGGGCGAGGCTTTTATTTGTGATTTTTCCCGATAATCTTGTGATATATTTTTGTTCAACCGATTTTGCTCAATGAAAGGTGCCACGCCCACATTTCGAAAAATGCTTGCAAGTCCATCAGGCAATACACAATTTCACTGTTTAAATTGATATAGGTACATTTTTATTTAGATATAATATTGTTTAAAATGATTGCGTTACATTTGGGGGTGCCACGCCCAGTTTACCAATCCCGCCCACATTTTGCAAAGAGCTTTGTACAGACTATCACATTAGGTTTATGGGTGGATACGGCGGAGCGAGTCCTGCCGCACCCCACTTAAGTCCATGTGGACCCATTGCGATGCCCTTATTGGGGGTTAACCGACTATCACATTAACGTTCCACGATGAAATTGCCTAAAATGACCCAAAATAGGCAATTTACCTCTATTTACTAAATTCCAAATCTGAAATTGTCATAAATGTGGAGCCGAAGTGTTTTAAATGGTTTTATTATATCAGAGAGATGCCATGGCCCTTTGTATAACACCGCCCATTTTTTCCCCAGTCCTTCCACAGTCAATTTACATCCATATAGCTATTATTTACCGAGAGAATGTTAGTTGCATGGGAGGAGACCCTTCTAATTTAAAGCACTTCGCATAGAGACTCTCTCAAAATACATTTATACGAATGATCGACGATTCATAAATATTAGATCGGATGAAGATTGTAGAAACGTCCTAAACGACAAGCAGACACACTGACGTGTTGCATTGAACTTCATATATCTTAATATTCATATAATTCTACTGTACATGTGTTGTGTGTATGCCACTGAACTCCTCCTAAACGGTTGGACCATTTGAATGATTTTTTTTTGTATGCGTTTGGGTGGCGCCCTGGATGGTTTAGATTCAAAAAACAGCCCGGCAGATGGCGCTGCAGTGGGTTTGATAGTGTTATATAAATTGACAGCACGAAGGCCAGGTGTCTACGAATATTTTCCATATATGGACGTACATCATGACACCAATCTTAAGGAACCCTCAAGTGCTCAACTTTTCTCAATTTTTTGGTACCTGCTGAATAATGACAGAAAACGAATGAACCCACTCACCTTAAGCTTCGTTTCAAAACGGGCTCCGCATATTTGGCATTACACGCAGTACATATATCAACACATTTCCGTTGGGATTATTTTGTATTGCCAATTGCCATTCTTGGAATGCGCATTTAGACAAAACCAACCTTTTGGACGAGTAAGACAAAGTGCACACATTACCCAACAGCTATTTGTTTGGTTGCAAATGTTTTTCTTCAATCCCTATAATCGTTTCTAGTGTACAGAAAGTGGATTGCGTCTGCGGTGACTATTTTCAAACATAAATGGAACATTTTAAATAAAACATAACTGCAACCGAAACCTTCGAAATGGTTGTGTAAATGTGAGCGCGTAATTAAATCCTCGTAGCGTCACTAACCACACACAATTAAGCAAAATGCAGCTCATTTTCATACGTGGGCCTTGCTCATGTTGCATTTTCCCACTTATTACCAAGAAAAACAAAAGATAAAAACAGGACTACAAACAAAATATAATGTGCATTGTAAAACGTTTTGTATTTTTTAAAATAATTATATGGGACAAGGTTTCGTTTCACAATGCGGTGCTGTAGGTTAGGTTTGGTTTATGGGTGCGTACGTCAGAACGAGTCCTGCCGCACCCCACTTACGTCCATTTGGACCCACAAGTAGGTTCTCTTCAATAGATGTACCATCGGATGGTCACCGTGATTGTAAAGTGTATGTAGTTACAGCTCGTCACTTTCGTTGACAGAAATGAAATGGGTAGGTGGTCCAATTATTTATATGTCACTGTTTGGGAACAGAAAATTCTGAACAATTTTGATTTACTTACCTACCTAATTTTTTTAACAATAATAATGAGATGCTCAGTCCTGGAGGGGTCTCAGGTTACATCCACGGAAAAAAACAAATATGAGTCTGAAAGAGTTTCTTAATTTAGTCGTTTGTACTCGGCAAATAGTAAAGGTCTGTTCCATCGACCCGAAAGAAATTAGTCACACAAAACGAATGGTTGCGAGAGGGTTGGGCTAGGGTACCTACCTATATGTGAACCTGCTGAAATAGTTACCTTTTGTTTAAGCGCGCTTCTGACTTGCTTCACTGTAATGCATCGTATACCTACACAATCTCGGACAGAAGTCAGTGTGGGTGTATATTATAATAAAATACTTATGAGAGGACTGTGCAACAATATTATCAATATATAACAATATTATTAAAGTGCAAATAAAACTTGTAGAGACTCTTGGGCTAGTAAATATGATATTTCTGAAAATAGAGATACGGACTCCTGCTCTAATTGTATTTCGCCGCATACATTCTGACGTTTTAGCTTTTCTCGCTGTTACCAATTGCACAGATTATCCAATTTAGCAGGCATATCGATGCTTTACGGATTTGTATTTTTTTGCATATCTATACGTATGCTACTCGTGTTATATTGGACTTCAAAGTCGATGAACAAAGATGTGTGAATTTACGATAAATGGCCTTAGTTCCTTATAAAAAAAAAACAACTCGAAAATCAGTCTTCTGTCTGGCAATTGTCGACATTTGGGATTTGGTTGGACAGCATATTTTGGGAGCGGATTGAAATGCTGCTTTACAAAATTCTATCTTCTCACCAGAGTTTTTATGAATATTGTTTGAGAATCGTACATTTTCTCGGTTCAAAGTCGTATTTTCTAATTTTGCGGTTACAAAAATACGTTTAAGAGCGTAGAGGTCATATTGCTCTTAGTTTGAATGTTATTTTGTAATGCTCGTGAGAAATCGTACAGTTTGAACTTTAATATACTTTTTCCATCCTATTAGTTTTTATTATTATTTATTTTCTTATCATTAATATTAATACGTTCTTACAAGTTTCCACCCTTCAACAAGTTATTGGGCTAGTCCCGAAATCTATTGAAATATTTTTTTTTTTATAAATATTGTACTACTATTACCTTGTTAAACTGCACATCCCCATGATAAGCGTTTATTAAGAACTTATATCCCAAGAAAAGTAAATAATTTTAACCAATGGGTACTTTAGAATCTCGAAACAACAATAAAAAACAAAATAAAAACGATGATTCGTTTCATATAATTAGTTCAGCTTTATTTAAGAAGCCATTAAATAACATACGAGTAATACAAGTCAGCTTTTAAAACCTCAGATATAGGCACACGTAGAATGCAACTGCCGAAAAAGTTTCAACAGTATTAGCTTTTTTGAATGTGGAATGATATGTGGAAATGACTCAGAAGTTTATCGGAATAATTAATAAATTATTTTTCTTGAAAATTTGAAGATCGTTTGCTAAACTAAATTTTTGATAATTGTCAGGAGAAAGTTTTTACGGAAGAACATTTTGGGCAAACCCACCGCAAAAGTAGGGAGATTGGAAAAATAGAAAATTTATTTTCTGTATGGACAATGGTAAAAAATTTCGTCCCTAAACATTTATCGAAGCTCCTCGAATCAACGAAGCAAAATATGTAGTTTGAAAAAAAGAAAAAAAAAAAAAAAATCATTTTGCACTTGGGGTCGGCTAGTAAACAATAAAAATTAAATTGTATTGAAAATAGGGAAACAAATAATATATAGTTATTACAAATTTCATAAAATTAGTTTTGAGTGGGGTGACCCTATAAAACATTAAGCAACAGGATATAATAGAAATAAAAAAATTAAAAAAATTAGCACAAACAGAATTAAAAAATAAAGAAATGGAGTAAGAACTTTAACTCAAATAGAATAAGAGAAGCAGATTACTTTAAAGAAATTAAAACGTAAGTGAAAAAAATAATAAATTCATACATAATTCGATAGAACTAAAATTTATACCAGAGTGTCAGAGAGTAGAGATCTTAAATTAACAAAGTTAAAATTGAAAAGCCAGCGTTTTACATGGCTTAAAGGCATTCCAGGCGTTGGTATCATCCTTATTGACTCTGGAAGTTTATTATATACACGGTATGATGAAGCAGAATAAAAATTACGATATGCGGTAGTACGGAAACTTGGAACAGTGACCATATTTAAAAAGTTTCCACGTAAATTGTAGTTTGAAATTAAACGACAATTACGATTCCCGGACTTCATAAAAAAAAATTTCAAAATCTTAAAACAGTACAAATGACGAACTGGAAGAATTTTCTGTTCACAGAACAAAGGAAAACTAGGATGTCTCCTAGGTTTGCGGCATATTTTTCGTAGCATACATTTCTGAAGAATTAATAGTGGCTGAATTTTGTTTAGATATAAGTTTTTAAATAAGAAATAGTGATGGAATGTCGGGTCCGCTAGTACAGACATTATATAAACTTTCGTTTCCTTCTAAGTTTCGTATATGAAGATGAACCTATCTACATAAAACGAATTAAACCGCTTTATCCAGACGTTGGTTCCGAAATGTGTCCAGTACTTTTGGCGACACCACTTATTCTTCTTTGTTGGCTTGCAAATTCTGTCTATATCTTGCAATCAAACTATGCTAAACATCACCCGACATAAATAATAAATCCTGAGCCGCAGGCTCTCACGTACATATAGGTATGTATCTTCATATAGAGGAAAACTTTCTAGGGCTTACCCAATTTGTTTGCTTGGTTTGATGAGCACGAGTGGATTATGATACCCAAAGACGGAATATTTAATTAAATCATTTATTATTCATAATTATGCAAAACCTCCAGATCTCATTTGCCGATTCAATCCAAGAGAATTATATTATTTCCACACACACTTCTCCTCCCCTCCCCAGATAGACACACACTCAAAACCCCTTTGTATACCTACTTTAACAAAATTAATTTGAGAAAAATTCCTTTCATTCCACAGAAACATGCAAAAATCCTCTTGGCATGGAATCTGGATCTATAGCTGATTTCCAAATAACAGCAAGTTCAGCTCATGACATGGGAAATGTCGGTCCTCAGCATGCAAGGTAAGTGCTCTAATGTTTTGTTCTCGATGGTAGTAAATAAAATTTTAAGAATTTTCCGGATGCCAACTGACAACAAGAACTCAAAAACAAAACAAAAAAAGAGACAACCATCTACCAGACAGACAAAAACGTAGCGAAGAATCCTTGATGACAAAAATAACTGTCATTTGTACATTAAACTGACGCGAGGACTCTGTTCGTCGCTGTGTGAGATTCTACAGTCTGTACACCCACCCGTAACCCGTCTCATTGCACCAGTATGTGTGTTGGTAATAAATTTCGTTTCGCATTCCGTTTCTTTTTTATGACCAGTCATAAATAAAAAGCATGTCCTGGCAAAGAAATACATTTTTGTCGTTTTTCGGGCGCTTTTCCGGTTGATCTTTTTTTTCCTGTCGAGTTTTCCGGTTTTTATGTCATCGTGAATGATATTTCGCATACATGCCCATGCCCATGCCCACATTACATGACAACTTACCACCCATTACGCGATATGTGTGGAATTTATAAAGTTTTTTTTCGACAGGAATATTGGAAACATACATATATTACATATATAAATAAGTAAAGGAGTTATCAGCCCTACAACTTTGTCCTAACGAACTCTGTGGAATTTGCGGTTTTCTGTTTTTGACATTGTGGTAAATATTGGAAAAGGTTTTTCATTTTCTTTTTCCTTTTTTCGTCGTGGTAAAAACTTGTGCACTGTCATCGGGAGACAATGAATTTGAAAATATCGTTATTCTCTAGGTTTTTATCGAAAATCAATTATCGTTCTGCGCTGCTCATGCTTGTAGCTGGGGCGAGCCGGTAAAGACAAGAACGAGGTTACTTTGATGTTAGTTGGTAAAAGTGTGGCTCTAAAAGTGAGTCGTTTCGCTTTTATTATTTCAAAAGTTGTTAAAGTTTTCTCTGCTATCGATGGAAAGGTGTTTAATGGATTTGGAACTGTTTGGCGTGACAAATGGCTCGCTGGCCAATGTAGGGGAAGATCAGGTTAAAAGTAAGGGGGCGACGTTGTAACATTTATAAAGGTTTGCCATTAAAATTAAGAGTCGCGTGAGGGAGAAACATGTTGGTATTCTCCAAAGCAAACGGCCTACTTAAGTTTTGTATTCATCGTCAGTTTTAGCCGTACTCTGTGAGGACCAGGACCAGGACCAGAAAATTTGCGCCTCCCCTGCTGCTACTGGGTACGTTTTTTTTTTTTTCTTTAAGAAAAGCTTATTTAAGCATCTTCCGAACTGACTTTACTGGCCTTTTTTTTTTAAATTTTGTATCTTCGTTATTGGTCTCTGTTTTAAAATAGGTTTAGCTAAATCATTGGCAAAATCATAGGAGCAGAATGAAATCTAACCCCGCTCTCCGCTACTTCAAAATGAATATCTAAGTGCTAGCCGAGTATAATGGCAGACAGGTAGGCTCTAGATTTTTTCGAACATGATTGCCTTTTGCATTTAAAATGTACTTTATAAATAAATAGAGTTGACAACAGATTTAGTCAGGCCTTTGGACCTAGCTTCTCACAGTGTGAATTTTACTTTATTTTTTTACTCGCCTCTGATTTTGTACCCTGTCTGTAAGTCTAAATAGAGAAACTGTTTGTTTAAAATTTGCCCCAAAATTTTTGGTGTAATAAGTATCTTTCTACAGAACTTGAACCCTAAACCTCTCGCTTAGCATAGTCCACTCTTAAGAAACTGAAAGACTTAACCAAACTTTACGACTTCCAGACCAATTTTTGCATTCGTATTGGATAATTCGTGGCTTTGCCTTTCACTCGTTGGACGGAAAGTTCACCCTTGTCTACAATAAAGTCTTTTTTTCACTATATTCTGGCCTTCCTTGCTCACTTAGATAGCGCTGCAGTCGTTTGTGAAACTTGGTAGCAGTTAGTACCACTCTTCATCTAGCACGGTCTGTGGATAACTGCCTTTAATCATCTTCCACATTAGCATGCCTTCTCCGCTCTCCATTTTCTCTCCTGAAAATGAACTCACCAGATCAAAGTTATTCCAGTAACGCCCTCTAACGAGGTTGGCTTGCAACCCTTTAGTTGCTGTCAACATCAAAATACTGGAGCCAAATCCATTTGACAAAGGGTCAAAAACAACGAGGAGACTACGTCTTAGAAAAAGTAATCAAATCAGCTACATTGTGATACTACAAATGGATCACTGCATTAAGGTCCTACCATTGAGAGGCACATTATACGAGCTATATCCCCTTTAAACTTTATATTTTGTGAAAGACTTGAGTGGCTTTATTAGCAAACTTAAAAGCTATCAGGTATTTACACCACTGCACGCAGTGGCTTAAAAATCAACTGCATCAGGAACTGTCTTCCATTCCGAACGATCTCAAGGGCAGGCTTCTTCAATCGCCGTGTTTACATTCAGCTCTTTTCGTGAATTAAAAAACTTCAATTAAGTTGTATTTACCGCAATGCATTCGCTGATGGATGCTTTCTATAAATATTGGTATAGCCTGCTTCAGTGACCCCCCTATATAACTGTAGACGAACCAACAGCCAGAGCTACTCTCCTACTAATTTTAATAGCACAGCTCTTTTGGTTGCCCTTTTCTTCAGCCTTCATTTTGAAAGACTAATCTTTGGAGGCTTCGACAAAGACTCCACAAAATGACATGCTTGCCTTTGAGTAAGTCATTAATAATAATCTTAATCTGGCAAAGAGAATCCATTGCATCTTTCGGGTTTCCATCATTAAGTTGAATGGTCGCTGTTATCGACAGTTAAGTTAGCTTGAATCTCTTTTATAAGAAAGAGCGTCCTATGGTGTTGCCAGCTTGGAATATACACCAAATTTTGCAGGACTTTCATGAACTTTTTATCTGCCAATTTTATTTGTCTTCATACCTTACTTGCTTATTGAGGCAGGTGTTGAAATAGAGGCTCCAACTAAATGGGCTAACCTATACCCAGTTAGCTCGGTTTTTAGCCAAATGCCTTCAGTTGAACACTCAAAGTCGGTTGAGGTCCCTTTCTGCTTGTGCGCGCCACCTAAGCCGAGGTCTTCCTCATTGTCCCTCCGCCTTAAATTCGAAGACTCGGCGTGTCGTACCATTGGCATTCATTTGCTTTTAATGTCCTAGCTTAGACAATTGTCGTGCAATTTTTTTGATTGGGTCGAGGTCGCTACATCTCATCTTCGTCTAAAAATCGTCAAAACAAGACTGAACATTTTACGAATAACTTTTCCCACGACACTACCGAGGATATTTTCATCCGCTTTGTGCATACCTATTAGGTTAAAAATAAACGTCGTTTCATATAGAGCCCAGATTTGGCAATACATTTCCACATTTAAAAGGCCTGCTAGTCTTTCGTGATAACTTGATGGATGAGGCTAGGCTATAAACACTAGTATACATAAAATAATGGACTAATAAAACAACAACAAATAAAAATAATAGGTTCATAAAAAACAAATTGCCAGCTTCTTAAAGGAACTCATTTGTGCAAGCTATAATTTTTGAAACGAATGAAAGGTAGCCCAGTTGAAAAAGAAGCTTTAATTAGTAAATTGTGTTTTTTTTGGGGGTTGAACCGGGCACTTATCCACTGAACCACTGATTAACACAGTACGATATTCTCAAAAAATCACTACCATTATTGACCTGTCTACTTATCTAAGATCTACCCACTATTTCTGACCATCACCTATCGCGTGACAAATACCACTCATCGGTTCGACATTTATATTTGCACAAACCATTACAGTCAACGATTCAACGAAGAAAAGCCATTAAGTAGCAAAAGTGCTCGAAATCCACAACTATAGTTGCTTATACACTCGAGAGTTGAGATGCCGGTCCAAGCAGACGCCCTCTGCCAAAGTATACCAATGCCCAACTAATCCATGCACAATTGAATGACAAAACACAAATTGTATCGATTACTTAACTAAACACACCTGCTGTATGGCCACAGTCACCCACACAGCCGGCACTGCTGCTTCTTTGGCAAACAAACTTGAGCGGATGATTTAAGTGGCCACTTTAGTTTTAAGCTTTTGTTGGGCACAAACACACGCACGCACATACATCCACTGGTACTGTTCCTGTGTGTCGTTAACATTTTCGTCAGTTCAAGTGGCACTTGGGAGCAAATACTCGTTTCAGAAATAATTGCTGCACGAACAACCATTTTGTCGAAAAGAAGTAAAATAGTCTTCAAGTAGAGTCTTGAGTAAGGTATTACACCCGATTGGCATTGCACAATGCATACGGGTAGAGTGTACGTAGAGTTTGTCGGCAAAAGGGTTATAAACCTTCTTCTCAAAAAAAGCAGGAACCTCAGAACATCAAGAGTGTATACCCGAACAGTAGTAAAAGAGAAAATTGCAGTAACTCGTAAGAGCTTTCGTTTTTCCTTCATTCGTCGTCGTCGTCGTCATCTTCTTCGTCTTTAGTTGGTTCCTTGGACGGCAGCCCTCCCGCTCCGTCTTGTGTGTGTAATTTGCTAGCAGGAAAAATACCTACCTGTGTGAGTTTACAAGGGGAACCGTGGGAATCTGAACGAATGCTGGAACACAGCCAGCCACCCGCTCGTAGTAATGTCATGCGCAAGTTTAATACACCCCGGCATAGAGCGAGCCCCGCCGTTCTACAGTCTGCCAGAGAACACGGTTTATTGATTTTAATGATATACAGAAGAAAATTGAAATGAAAACAACAACAATTCGATGGTAATGCCGAAGCGATAGGGATTTAATTGGGCTTTTCAGAGTCAATATTTTGGAATAAGTACGTTTAGTGTCGTGATTTCGAAAGGGATGTTTAGATATTTAAATTTATGTTGATCTTGAGCGAAAGAGTGTGGAAAGTGATAGGTTGAAGGCGCGGTTTTTATTTTTTTTTCTCCTACCTAGTTGAAGGTGAGCAGTCTAGTTTGTTTTAGTTAGGTGCCTGTGGAAAGTTTTCGAGTGTATACCCACTTTTGATAGATGAGGTGCTCTTGACGCGGAGTATATAGATATCAAGTATTGTTTAGACAAGAGGCACAAGCGATGCGTCGTGAAAGTTGTATACAAAGATTGATGGTTTTAGTTAAATTATTTCGAAGGGATGTGTGCTGGGAGTGTGAGTTGTAGCTGTGGAGTGGTTGAAAGAAATTTTTAGACGGGTTGATGTAGGAATTCCCCCAGCTAAGAAGGGAGCTTGAAAACCACTCTATGTCGAGGGAAAGTCTTAGAGTCTTATAAAACAACTCAAGATTGGATTGTCAAGTTCATAAGTGGAGATTGCTGCCACAGCAGGGGTGAACTATTAATAGATATAGTTAGAGGTACCCTGGAGCAGGAATACCTAGTTTATGTTACCATTTGATTGTTTGAAGAAGCTGGGCATTAAAGTCATGAAGTCTTTTGTTTTAGTCGCTTAGAAATAGATCTTCAAAACCCTCTACTTAGTGTCGAGGTAGAGAGCTTGAGTAAAGTGTTCTCAGTTGCAATGAAACGTGTAAAGAAAGGCTTCCAATAAGGTTGTTACGAACGTAGTGACCAATTGGCAACCATGTTTTTTTTTAAATAGTCATATTCGAACCTGTAACTTCACTCGAAAATTAAAAAGCTATATTAGTACCCTCAAAAATAGTGACTCAAGTGGTGCTAACATTCCACTTAATTCTCAGAAAAGATGATTCTTACATAAATCACTTTTAATCGTTGCCTCCAGAAGATCTCAAGTGTGCTGACGTGTCCGGATAGGTACTGTAGATCTAGCTTTCCACAACCCCTAATTTTTTGTAAGTTTTTATTTTTGGGACGAATGGAAGGCACCTATAGAATTATTCGGCGAGAACGAACGGCCGAATTGAGAAGCTTTTTCATGAGGGCTGTAGATACTCTCGGATGTTTGTCAGACGCTCGCGATAGGAGTGCAGTAAATGAAGTGACTTTATTTTAAAAGGGTTATAGAAATATCCCTGTTTCACTTCTCTTATTTATACGAAAATACCTTTGAAAAACTTGAAAAAAGGGGGTTTAGGCAAATGCGACACAATTTGCCTTTCGAAAACGGTAGGTAAGTCACTTCTACGCTTTTGTTGAAAAATATTGTCAAATCTGGCTTTTGAAAAGTAAAAAGGTCACCATATTCTACTGGAGAAACGGAGAAATCTTGAAAAAAAAACACAATTCTTCGCTTCATGTTAGACTTACATGTTACTTATGGTGACGTGAAATAAAGCCAAACGAAATAATGCCAAATTCCAAATTTGGCATCATTTCGCTTTCGAAAGCGAAATAGAGCCAATTTGGTTTTATTTCGAAATGCAAAACGAAATAATACCAAAAAACTAATGGAAATAAGACCAAACCACTCCGTTGTGCACAAATGTGCGAGATATAAATCCCAAGAAAAAATTTTGGGCCTAATGTCCCGCCCAACAATTTCCAAATTCAACAAAAAATATAAGTAAAAAATCTCGCACCCACCCCGTCATCCAACAGTTATGTCCCTGCGCCAAACGAAATAATGCCAAATTGGTGTTCTTTCGTTTTCAGTAACGAAATAAAGCCAAACTACAAATTTGGTTTAATTTCGCTTTGGAAAACGAAATAAAGCCAAATTTTGTGAATTCGGCCTTATTTCGTTTGGCTTTATTTCACGTCACCAGCACTTATAACATAAATATAATATATAAATTAAAAAATAGTCCCCAAAGAGTGAAGGAAGGTATCACAAGCGATCATATGATTCTCAACTTAGGGGTACCCCAAGGTGCGGTTTTAGATACGATTCTCTCTTTATTTACATAGATTCACTTCTACACTTAATTCAAGATGTGGTCCAGCTGAATCAAGTTGTAAGAAGACTAAGGTCCAAATTTGTATATCAAGGCTCAACCACATTCAAAGGCATTTGTATCGTTCGGTTCCGTCTGTCGCCATGAACTTGGTTCTTGGAAACCTAATTAAGTACAGAGCATATATGAAGATAGGGAAGAGTATCGACCCTAGTACAGAACTTTAGTGTAGCCCTTAGTTAAAGTGAGCCTATGTAATAAATATGGTAGAGTAGTTCAACTATTAAAGAACCTTGGGTTACCCCAAAGTTTGATTTCTAATTTTTAATCAACTTTGTCCTTAGAGACAACTTGGTTATCACCTCCAGGGCTGAATTTCCAATGCTAAGCTTTTCGGCTTTTCCTATTTCTCCTCCTCCTTTCACTCATCTGAGTGCCAAAGATTCAACCTTTCACATTGCAACTGTCAATTTCTTACTTCCGATCACAAAACCTTTCACTCGACAAGCCAACCCAATACCACTGTATCAATTACAAATTGTCCAAAAAAGAAAACCAATATTGCCACAGAATATGAAGTAGACATTTTGACTTTATTGAATAAATTGTCACCAATAGTATAAATTCAGGATACACCTACCTATTCCCTCCTTATTGGCACACAATATTAAAAGCCATTCGCACAACATATTATTCCTCCTTGAAAATGCAGATGCACTGCCACTCATATCAACAATTTATTATTCCACACCAAATGCCGTACAGTATAGCAGGAATATTTTAAACGTCATCTGTGGAACGAGACCAATTTGAAATACCCAATATATATATGAATCAATAAATTTCGTATGATCTCAAGGAGCAACACAAAAAAAAGGAAAAAAAATTACGAAACAGACATGTTGACACTATATTGCACTTCTGTCCTGGGTAAATTTAAGGACAAATATTATGCTTCTGCAACTTCATTTTGATTGGGGTGGGGGCGGGAAGGGTTGTCGTGAAAATATTTACATTTCATGTTGATTTGTCACAATGTATTTGCACTAGAATTCGTATGGGGTGTTTGCAGAATGCGTTGCATTAGGTGTAGGTATGCTATTTCTTAAGGTGAAGATGGCAATTCAATTTTTTGAAATTTTTTTTCATTTTGAAATTATATAACAATTACCTAAAGTTATTTCGATTGATAAATAAACGAGCCGATGTATGCCGGCTTTAGTGATATTCAAATGGACTGTTGGTACGTATTTTAGACGCAGGCGAATGTCGATAGTGATGTTGCGATCTAATTTGCTCTATAGTAGGCATATGCTTTTGCGGTCATCATTCTAGAGTAATAAATTCTCGTGCGGACGACTTATTGGCAAAGAAGTGCACTCATTCGTCGATCAATTGGGCTGACGATTCAATAATCTAGTGATAGCTTTAAGGCATATTTGAGCGAGGAAAAATCTCTTGCAAAAGAAACCCTTTAAAAGTAGAAAAATGTCAAGCAACCTAAAGAAAGGCCACTGCAGATGAGTTAGACTGTTAGACAATCTGTGCAAAAAGTAGAGACCCAATTTAAGCAACCGCAAATAAAAATGTTTCCTATGACAACACCACTTTCAGGTCTTTCTATCTAATAATAAGTTCAAAGATCCTACAAGTAAAAAAGAAAACTATTCCTAAATAAAATGTAAATATCCGCCGAGTTGGTAATTTTTGCGTTCAGCTTTCTTTGCAACCGCAAAAGAGAGACAACCCTCCAAACATCTGCACCGGCTGGAATACAAGAATTTAACTGAACTAAGCGGTAAAGAGATTGAACGACGGCAACCCAAAAACAAGTCAGTAGTAGAATTCTGAGAGCAGAAAGAACTCACTCGAAAGCGGAATCATACTTCGTGCAATTGCATTCGTTTTCTATTTTCACTTCGCGATCTCTCTCAGTCTCCCAATCCCTAAGCATTCTCACGAGACGAAAATATATTTCGATTTTGTGTAACGTAAAAAAAACGAAAGGACTCACTCGAAAGCGAAACCATGCTTCATGCAATTGCATTCGTTTTCTAGTTTCTCTTCGCGATATCTCTCAGTCTCAAAATCCCTATGCTTTCTCACGAAACGAAAATTTCTTCGTTTTTGTGTAATGTGAAAAAAAACGAAAGAACTCACTCGAAAGCGAAATCATGCGTCATGCAATTCCATTCGTTTTCTACTTTACTTTCGCCTATTCTCTTAGTCATCCCATCCCTATGCTTTCTCACGAAACGAAAATATCTTTCGTTTTTGTGTAATGTGAAACAAAACGAAAGAACTCACTCGAAAGCGAAATCATGATTCATGTAATTGCATTCGTTTTCTACTTCCTCTTCGTCCACTCTCTCAGTCTCCCCATCCCTATGCTTTCTCACGAAACGAAAATATCTTTCGTTTTTGTGTAACGTAAAAAAAACCAAAGAACTCACTCGAAAGCGAAATCATGCTTCATGCAATTCCATTCGTTTTCTATATCCCCTTCGCTCTTTTCTTTTAATAACTTTTTCGGATTTTTCGTTTAAAATCTTTCGTTTTGGGAGCAAAGTGGTACAAATGGTCAATGAAATCACATTGTTTTTTGTTTTGCAAGCGAAACGATGCATTTTCATCTTACAGAATACCGACTCGTAGACCCAAAAGCCGGGAAGTCTGTTCTACCGTGTACACTGTTCCTCGAAATAGCGACAAATCTCTTTTTCACTGAAACCCATTGCCATTTTGACCCTTTTAACATGAGTAGTTAAAATGGCTTCCTATAATCCCTGCCTTCCTAAGAATCCTTGCAATTTGATGCACAAAATTCCCTTAGGTATTTTCTTTAAAAAAATGTTGTGCCACCCCATTAGCACCTTTCTTCGTTACAAAGATTGCTTCTTCTCAAAGGCTACTTCATCTTCATTCAGTGAACAATCTTTATGAAGAAAAAAATCGAGCTGTCGTGGGACGGCCGAATGAAGCGAAGCATTGGACGTAAAGTATTGGCCCGTGTTACGTGGCGGCCTATTTGAAATTCATTTTAATTTTTCATAGTGCCAGTTAGTTTAGATTACTCTCTCTGTTCCTCTTTCGCTCTCTACACACATATATTTGAGAATTTTCCGACTTTTCTTTTTTCCTAAACCATCCCTGAATCAAGACGAACAACACAAAACAAAAATCATCCAAATCGGTAGAGCCGTTCTCGAGTTTTCATCTTCCAAGTGCGCCATGGAGGGGGAAGTTAACGCTACGGTGACGATTTTTTTCGGTTTACTCCCCATCTTTTTGAATAATTTATATGCGTGACCCACCGACCGTCCGTAAAAAAGCTATATTCGCTTCAAAAAGGTGCTAGTGGGTGTGGCACAAAAAAAAAAACCTTGGTTCTACTTTTATCAACAACAATTTTCAATAAGTTTCTTATATACAATTGCCCGCTTTCTTTTAATTAATAAATGGGTACATCAACCCAACCCTAAGAACAATATTTATTTAAAACCATCACATAAAATGACTACCATCATCTTAACCAAGAACTTTATTACTAAGCGTCGCGTGCCGATAACCCTATTGACAGTAATTAATATATTAATCGGTTTCATTTTAATTTCCAGCAATTACGAACTAATTAATTGGAAATCCCCCACCGTAAATCTATACACAATCGTATTTATTCAATCTATAAACAATTTAAAATAATCTGCACAGTTGCAGCAGTTGCCTAATAGTTTATTGTTCTCGAGTTGATTATCGCGTACGCAAGAAAAACGCTAAAAAAAATTTACCTCATACATAAAATGAAGTCCTTCGCATTTAAAACGCATTTTTTTTATGCCCTGCAACCCCTAAATCGACATGTTTATTTTTTACTCGTATTTTTATTTTGTATTCAAAACTCTTCCCTTTAAGCCATTAGCGGAACCAGATGCGTCTCCGCATTGAAATGCCAACAACTGAATAATATTTAATACAGAAAAACATACATTTTTCCAGGCCTCTGATAAAATACAAGAACCGATACGTCCCGCTTGACATGAATATCCACAATTTATACAAATGTGTGAGAAAAAAAAAAAAAAAAAAAAAAAAACAACAACAGGCTCCCCCGAACCGAACATAAAAAACTGGAACTTTTCTGGTGTTCTCTGTTCAGTTATGTGAGTTTTTTTTTTTTTTTTTATATTTCGAATCATACCCTCACACTGCGACTATATGCACCCGTTTTCACATTTTCCATTTTCCATATATACAACTCATAAAAGTTTTGTTGAACTCATAAAAAAAGTAATAAACACAAAAAATGTGGAACAAGCGCGAGAGGACAAAAACAGAAAAAAAAACCCACAAACAGTCAGGATGGGTCCAGCCCTTGGGGCGGTGTCACTTCGTACAATACATTTCCTGTAATAGTGCTTCCTATGTCAAGCAAAATATTATGCAACTATACGAGCTCAGTAGTATATGAAAATGTATCTTTTATCTTGTCCCTTATACACTTAACTAATAAGCGTTGGGAATATAATCGCGCAGCTACTGTACAGCAAATTTAGATGTTTTTTTTTTTTTTTTGCTGTTGGACAATGAAAATGGATTCGTTAGTAATTAAGGACATCTGATGACGGCCATCTATCGTCCGGAACGCGACGGCTGAAATTGACAATTAAGCTGCTGCGGTTTTTCTACACTATGAAACGTCAAACGTGCAAATGTCAAACTGTCATTGCGCCCCATCGCAACCATGTGCAAAACGGAATGCAAACATGATTAATGATTTCACCTACCGCACCAAGGACCAACAAGAAAAGTTGGAAAATTAATTAATGTAACGACACGACGACGACGACGACGAGGAGGGAGATCCGTTTACATATAGCTACCTACTATTTGAGTTGGCTAAAGTCTGTCAACAGTTGGTCCATTGGATAGGTTGTAATATGCGCCGATGGGTGCGGTTCGTGGTTGGCTAGAATTGAACAAGCGGTAAATTAAAGACTGAAAACGCTCAAAGCCGCCCCAAG
Organism: Cheilosia vernalis; assembly: GCA_949126925.1. Classification (NCBI taxonomy): domain Eukaryota; kingdom Metazoa; phylum Arthropoda; class Insecta; order Diptera; family Syrphidae; genus Cheilosia; species Cheilosia vernalis. Next base: position 14,472,140 of record OX421361.1, on the reverse strand, counting down.
GTGTAGGGACGAATGGGATATAGATACACGGTATTATGCTCGAGTGCTTATAATAATAACGATTTGGAAAATTGATTGAAATAATTGGTGGTTGGTGCGTGAGTTAAGCGATAGATTAAGCTGCCGTGCAAATATCAGCACCTGGGGGAATTTTGGAAATAGTCGTGCGCACTGCGTCTATGTGGGTTAACCGCAGACAATCATTATCAAAAGTGGATGATGGAATATTGTGGTGGTAAAAATTGAAAGTGGTTATTTAGGTATATATAGGTACTTGATGTGTCCAATCGACTCGTTGAAGAATCAATCACTGGGGTTTTGTGGAGAAAAATTTGGTAGCTACTATGGTCAGAAATGCAAAAAATTTGTTTTTTTTTTTGTTAAAAACAACAAGAAATCCGCGGGTGGCCATCAAAATGAGTTATATGGTGCAGCACATTAATTGGAAATATGATTCCAGTGGTCAAGTGACAACCTTTTTTCCACAGCGGCAATACGTGACATTAATTCCTCGCCGACTAGCCTAATCAAAGTGAAGGGTCACCAGCTTAAATTCCATTAAATTTCGCGAAATAATTAAAGCACAATAACATGCTGATCGAAAGCAGTCTGATTCTTCAAAAAAAAAAAATTGGCGAATTATATGCCAGTAAATTTTCCAAATTACTAGGCCACAACCTTCTAGAAAAAATACTCTACTCTCTCCAACTTCTATGCTATCTTTTCAACCTAGGTACCTTTGGCTTATGCCTAAACCAAAAGGTAATAGTAGTGATTGCTTGTTCGTGGTTCGTGGATGAGTGTTTCTTTTCCCCAGTTGTCATTAAATTCGTTGTAAGGGCTAATCAACAATAAATAAAGTCCACGACTTTCTCGATACTAGATAAAAGAAAACAAAATCCACTTTTGGATATTTATCTCATATGGCAGTTATATCAAAAAACAGTAAAAGTTTTTAAAATGTAAAGCTCTCAGTAACAGGCAATTGTTGCAAGTCTGTTTAGAGAGTTATAAGCCCCTAATGTACTATTTTATAAGGACTTACACCTCACAAGACTTTTGAGTACAGGACAAGCGTACCCAGTAGGATTTTCTGTTTTTGACCTACTAGGAGATATTTTTAAATTTTGACTGGCATATGATTAAAGTTTTCATTGATTGGGAGCATTGCTCGTGATACTTGCATTGGGAGTTATAAATTAAATATCCCGATGATCGTGTGTGGGTTGCAAACGAAACGAAGTTTGATTTTCTGATTGTGTAAGCCCCAAATGGTTGGCATTATTTTAAAATGCATATTCAATTTTGTTGAAAAAAGAAGAAATGGGTCGTATTTGCTAAAAATAAGTTTTGCTATTACAAAAATATACCGCAGATATGTGAAAATACATAGATCGTGATTTCCGTAGTATTTTTTGAGACATAACTAAAAAAACTGAGGTCTTCGAATTTTTTTTAGGAAAAATAAGTACGGGATCTCATTTAAAATACCTACTTATGTTATCTTCAATGTGTATTTTGGCCAAAATCGCTAGAGCGGTTTTTGTAAGATTATGCAGACAAAACAGTAGTAAATATTGCAATGTTTGGCAAATACTATGGCGTAACTATTCAGCTGAAAACTGAGTGTTTGTTTCTACGTTTTATCGAAATCGAAGATGGGGTTTTTGAGATATGAGCAGTTTTTAAAATTAGGGTTTTCGGTTCTTCGAATTTAAAATTAAGGACACAATAACTAATTTGGAAAACATAAATTTGACTCCAAGTTTGCATTTTAGTCAAAATCCTTTTTGCCGTTTTCAGGTAAACTAAACAAAAATAAATTTTTAAAAAAATGACTATTTTCAAAAACCCATTGTTCGATAATATAGAGAAAAACTGAGTTAACAATTAAGCTATAATTAACATTACCTTAAAAATTAAATTTTGTTACAATCGTATGGACCGTTTTCGAGATATGTGGAAATGTCAAAAGTACCGTTATTCTACATAAGCTAAAATATCAATTTTGGTTGAAATCCTTAGAGCCGTTTTCAAGCAAATCAAACTGGTATGAACATTTTACATGGGAAGTGCCATTAATATTGCGGTTTCCTTGCACAAAAAAAAGGCGCCCCAACTATAAGCCCAAAAACTCCTGCCTAAGGACAAACAGACCGGGCTGAATTTTGCGACCCACTTCCTTGAGTTCCTCTATCATCGTAATGTCAGAAGTGATTCACATTTAGAGTTCGAACTTTTGTACGAAAACAATATCTTTCTCTTAGTACGTCATGGAGAAAGTTAAAAAATGGAAATATTTTTTTTCCTATATTGTACGATCTTCCCATGGTGATCCTTGGTGATCCGTATTATATAATAGTCACGACTCATGATATCACCTAGCGTCGACTAACTTGAATGTGCCATTTTATTTAAAATATTAAATTCAACAAAATTAACTTAATAGCACCCGCCGCGACCTTATCGAAGTCGGTGGTTCATCTCACCAAAGATAATATGTCAAAAAATTTAACTCCCTCCAAAGTTTGTCATACCATCGATCGCCTCGAACGAATTTCATCACTAATCGAATTCTAATCAATAAACCATCATTCATTATTAATGCTCATGAACTTTACGTGTGTGTATAGAAACAAACAAGACTACGGTTTGTTTATCACCCCTTTTGGTCGGGCATAAAACAAACTTTGGAACATTTGATTATCTTAATGTTCCCTCTACCGATGACCCAACATGAAAAATTGATCTTCTAATTAGCTGAGTGTGGTGGCTGAACCAGCACCAAACTCTAGCCACCACAGATATACATATACACTCTACTTGGTCTCCGTCCCTTGGCTGGTGTGTAAAGTCCTTTAATCGATTTCGAACCATCGAAGCAATTAGTTATGCTCGGTGTCTCATATGTGCCACTGCGTAGTCGGATGCACATTAATCGTGTTATTTATTGGAGTACTGCGATAACGAATTGGTCATGGGCAGTAATCAGTTGTGCTGCATGGTGTTGTCTTGCAGCACGTATTGGTTCGTTACGAATGCACATCGTCGGAGAATCGGATGTTGGATTTTCTTTTAATGATGTAGTTTTGGCTGTAAATTTGGACGGGAGTAGGGGGACGATATAGAATAGAGGACTTCGCTCATTTGATTAGCCCTGAAGCAAGTGGGCCGATTGATAAATACCTGTCCGCAGTCAGTGTGTTGAGTGGTCAAAGTGATGACTTGAGTCAACACGAGGTATTTGGGTCAATTGGATTCAGATTTCGTCGGATAGGTGCGTACTCTGGGTTGGTAAATTTGTATAATTTACTCATTGGATAAATCGCAGCACTTAGCTTTGTCACGAGGAGAGGTCGCCTGTTTGCCACTTAATGTTATAGAAAGGTGTAAGATAGGAACGTCTGTAGGTTTCCACTTAAGTGGCAGCTAAAATTATTTGTTTTGCGTGTACGTTAGTAGTTATTGCATGAGGAATTGGACCTTTCATCGCCTGTTTGGGGAACGATTTTAACCTACACATGGATAAATTTGATTATACCATTGACTCTCTGAAGTCCCGATTGTGATCGATTGTTTTACGATTTAGTTAGTTTCCCTGAGTGCAAAGGTTTTTTGCGACCTATGTATAGTATATCTCATCTTCATACAAGATACAACCCATCTCGTTGTATGAATAAAAAGGTACAACTTATCTGGGAGACAACTGAACTACAGGCTAACTCATCCATTCAGACTTATATGGTGTTTAGAGGTTCGGTTTGATTGTTGATGTTATCTTTGGTCTTAGCGCTGTTTCAAAAAGTCTAAAGCTATTCGTAGAATGAAACAAAAATAAAAACAGGGTTCTGTAATTGATAAAGAACAGCTCAACCTGCTTGAGAAGCTGTCCTATAGTTCTCGCATTGCAGAGCCAAACTCTTCATCTTCTTGGGGGCTTCTATAACGCACGAGCTTACCCTTCAAAGATCGTGCCTGTGATTCGTACTAGGTGGCATGCTTGAGTCTTCAGCCTTCGCCTATTTTTATCGTGTTTTTCACATGCTAGGTTTGAAGGAAGAGATCTCCAAGTACAGTCGTCTTCTTCACTTCATGGCTTATGAGGGAAAATAAGAACTTGTAAGATGCGTCCTTTCCTCTGCAGCCTATACAGCCGGACATTGCATGCTCCGTAAGCGCTTCTTAATTTCGGTACAGACATAAAAAATAGCTTTCCCGACGAAATCTGTGCAGATATTTCTTAGGGCTTCTGAACAGGAACTGTGAAAAGAGTTAGTTGCAATCTGCATATTACGAATCAGGCTTTAGGTCTTGATTTTTCTCGTCTGGTTACAAAGACCTTTTGTCGATCTTTTCCCTTAAGCTGTAACTACTAGCTGCACCTTTTTTTTCCGTCAGTCGAATATTTGGAACACCTTGGAACAGCTGTGGAATTCAAGTCGGAGAAGTGAGATTGTTTGCAAAAATTGGTTAGAAGCTTCTTATACATCTTTTCGTTGTTCATAAAAAACGTTATTTTTGTTGGACTTAAAACACACTCATTTCATTTCATTTCATTTCATTTATTCAATCTACGATTTATAATCCACAGATATCGAAAAAAATACTATAATCTAGTTATATAATAAATAAGTTAAACATGAATTTAATTGTTGATAAGCGAAATTAATCTATCTTTAAAAATATTTCTGTGCAAAAATATATCCAACTCGTAATAGAACAGATTAAACAGTTTAATACAAATTGAGATAGGTTCACGTTGCCCATACAATGTAGTGTGGCTGTTTTCAATTAAAAGTGGTCTTGATCTAAGAGATCTAGAAGGGGCATACAAATTCAAACACATAACACATCCATAAGTGATATAAATCAATCGCACAGAAGTGTGCGCTAAGGCCTAAGAGATGTTGAAAATAAAATAATGTGCGCAATTTTTACCGCGTCCTAGTCTTTCAGAATCATGCGGAATTTTATACATATCCTTAGAATCTATGATAGATTGATTTTTAAACCGAGTGCGCAATGGCAAATGGCTTATATAGGAGCTGTCATTTTTTTACAGTTTCGCAAAAGTTTGACATACATTAAAAATCGTAACAAGGGGTAGGAGATTTATGTTTTTTTTTTACCAAAAAGTCTCCAACACACTAATGGTTGTGAGAAGTTAAACTTGAAAAATTGTGTTATGAAAGTTCATCCTTCTCGGTTGTAAAAACTTAAACGCGAGTGGCAAATGTAAAATCTATGCAAATTGATTCGAGAAAGTATCATCAAACGCACACACCCAACCAACGCTGTAATGACAAGTCTGAAAAGCGTGTGAACATGTAAAAGTAGATCAATCTTAAAGAAGAATTAAGGGCACACACTTTCACATTTAAATTAAAATCTTCTGCGTTTGCGCACAAAAGTGTGCGCTATGTCTAAATTGCTCTTAGCTGCCATCAAATCCATTTTATTTGTCGATTTACTTGCGCACATGAGTGTGCGCTTCGATAGATACCTTTGTCTAAAAAGCAAAATCTAGAGATATACCGTATTTGGATGTGCTGAATCATACCTACTTCCTTTCTGTAAAGAGAATAATTTATTCGGAACTCAATGAGCAGATCAACGTGCTAATCACATCCCGGTGGTCAACTGCCTCACAACAAAATCTCTTTTTTTTGTACAGTTTACCTGGATTAACCACCTCTGCTGTGTCGGCACCCCACTGGCAACAAAGATGGCATGTCTCGATCTCCATCTTACCTGTTTCCTTCCTCATTTCGGTAACCGACTTTACGCAGTAGCAGTTGCCATTGGACATGTGATAATTAATTCCAAGCAATAAAATAAATTATCCTCGAATAACGACTCTGTGTCCTATCAACAAGTTGTTTTTGCACATATTTCCTTCCAATTAAAAAAAAAATACAGTTCCTCCTTTTGATATTTTAATGAGATTTTTTTAAAATCGACTGTCAGACCAAATGTCGTAACATTTTATGTTTGCAATTCTCAAAATCAAAACATTTCCGCGGACGTTTGTGGGGCCAGGTATACATTCATTGTGCGTCGGCTTTCGGCTCCACATCAATTTGTAACTTGTTGCTCAAGCTGGATACTGGTCCAGCATACGGCATACCACCAGCTTCACCCTCTCATCGTCACCACGGTCATCTGTTTAAATGTCCGCCCATAAAAACTCATTTAAAATGCTAATGACATTGGCTTTATCCTAAAGTCATCATCATGGCGAGCTGCCTGCAGTCGACTGTGTAAAAAAAAAGGAAGAATTATATTTATCCACACCGCAGTCAAGAGTATTATGGACGGACAGTGGGGTCCCAACAAGTGCTTAGGCGTGCGCAAACAAAATAAAAACACTTGAGGTCACTTGATTTCAGTTGATCTTCACATCTAAGTAACCAATAAATAAAATGTGAAGAGATACATCTTTTGTCGGTGGTGGGACTTGTATTTTTGTTGTCTTTATTGCCTTACAATAAAGATAAGAGTTAATTACATAAATTTAGTTCGATTTGTGGGGTCATTTGCGGAATGTGTCGCTGGAATATTTCAGTTGTGGTTTGTCGTTAAATTTTGAGTGGCTGTTGGAATAATTGGACGACTGTAAATGCGAGATATGTCAGAAAGCCATAAACCGGACATGGGAATAGCTCTTTTGATTTTAATTGCAGTGCCGACTTGTCAACCTGAAAGTGAAAAGAAATTTAGTAGATTCGGCCCAAGGAACTGCCTAAAAGGCCTTAAAAATTATATTCAAAGTTTCAATTTGATTTGGCATCTATTGCGGTAGTACAGGTCACTTATTCCTTATGGCATGTGTATTGTGTACCTGATACCCTAAGGGAAATAGCCTAATATTGGTCTTTTTAGTTCGGTTTCACTCCGTTTTGAAAATCAAATGTGCGTTAACTGTGTTCTGTGTTGTGAGAAGCTAGGGGTAAAGGTGCCTGTTAAGAGAAATAATTCTGACATGTCCCTTACGAGACGATTGGTGATGGTGACTGAGGAATATCCACTTGCTCTCTAGTAAATAGCAATACAGAGCAGTACAGTGGTACCAGTACCAACTTCTTCCTAAATTGATGAAAATTGTAGCATTCATATACTGGAGAGGGAGACACGTAGACTTTCTGAAGGTGTTTCTTAATATATAATCTTTTTCGCAAATTCCACTTAATTTAAATTTTAAAAAAATCCTTAGGTATATGTAACGGGTGATTTTTTAAGAGGCTTAGAACTTTAAAAAAAAAAACACAAAAAATTCGAAAAAATGAATGAAATATTTATTTGAATCGATAGTTTGAACCTTGCAATTTAATGTTTAAAGATAATTTCATGCAAATGTTGACCGCGGCTGCGTCTCAGGTAGCCCATCCGCTGAGTCCAATTTTGGCATACTCTTTCACACATATCGGCCGGTATCTCACGAATGAATGCATGGATGTTGGCTTCCAGTGCGTCAATCGAAGCGGGCTTGTCCCTATACACATTAGCCTTGACATACCCCCACAAAAAATAATCTAATGGTGTCAAATCGCACGATCTAGGCGGCCAATTGACCGGCCCGAAACGTGAAATTAACTGTTCACCAAACTCGCCTCGCAATTGCGCCATTGTTTCGCGTGCTGTGTGGCATGTGGCACCGTCTTGTTGAAACCACATATCATGCAAGTCAAGAACTTCCATTTCGGGCAAAAAAAAGTTTGTTATCATCGCTCGGTAGCGTTCACCATTGACAGTAACGCTGCGATTCGCATCATCTTTGAAGAAATATGGCCCAATAATGCCGCCGGCCCATAAACCGCACCAAACAGTGGCTTTTTCGGGATGCATTGGTAGCTGTTGCAATGCTTCTGGCTGATCTTCACTCCAAATGCGGCAATTTTGCTTATTTAGGTACCCATTCAACCAAAAATGAGCCTCATCGCTGAACACAATTTTTCGATAAAAAAGCGCGCGATGAACATTTCGAACCGAGCACGAATTTTGATAGTAAAATTCAATAATTTGCAAGCGTTGTTCATTTGTAAGACGATCCATGGTTAAATTGCAAACCAAACTGAAGCTGTTTGACAGTGACACAAGGTACTAAACACACGTCAGCTGTCAAAACCAGTGTTGCCAAAACCAAACCAGCTAAAAAATCACCCGTTATTTGCAAGGTCTCGATAATAAGGTTCTACTGTTCTGTAAAAAATTGCCATTGACTATGTAATAAAATAAATTTCTCATTTTTTTGACCGTAGTACATATGCCCAAACTTGTAAAAAATTCAGTTACCCAGCTCCATCTGTTAGTGAAATTTAAAACCAAATAAAGTTCCCTATATTATTTTTTCTTAAGAGGTAAAATAATTTCAAATGAATTACAACACAAACAAGTCATTTAAACGCACAGGCTTTTGACTTTGTTGATGAGATCATTTTATTACTTACATTTATTACTTAAAACATGACTTCGCAATCGGAAACTAGTTTTCTACTATTTTTTCGAGCACCTGGGGCCGTGTGTCGAAAGACTGCACCCCTTATCAGTTCAGTATCGGTGCTCTGTCGTTATTTCGCTGCAGATTATATATAGGTACTGAACACATTATTTAAAAGAGCTCCTCCTAAATTGATCGATGCGGTACATATCAAGTCTTGGTACGAGCAATCATTTGTCAAGCTAGGATTACACTTGTCAGTTTTCGTGGGAAACTTTGACCAGCTGACCTGACGTCACAAAAATTCGGCCATTCGGCGGACACCCGTGTGTCTTTCGCTAGAGTGCATAACAGGCCATCGCACGTTGTAGCAAATTTAGGAAAAATATTTGCTTCATAATGGCGTCGTCGAAGGACCAGAGCTGCTCGTGAGCTCTACGCGCAGAAAAGAAGAGACGAACACCGGCTTCTCAGGAGAAAAAAGAAAGCACGAGAAGCGCGCGATCGAAGAAATAGAGAGATGCTATAGCAAGAATGAGGTTCGGAAGTCTTACCAGAGGGTAAAACGAACCTGCCAAGGCTACAGAGCCCGAATCGAAGCCTGCAAGGACGAACAAGGGAACATCAAAACAGAATCGCAGTCGATGCTGAGGATATGGAAGAACTACTTCTGCAGACTGTTTAATGGGGATGACGAACCAAATACCGCTGTCAGGCAGAATGAACCATTCAACCTGGACGATGAAGACCAACAATTCCGTCCACCCGACCTGGACGAAGTGAAGATAGCCATATCTAAGCTTAAGTCCAACAAAGCCGCTGGAGCAGATGGCCTAACGGGCCTAACGGCCGAGCTATTCAAAGCGGCAGGCGATGACTTGGTTAGGAGCATGCACCAACTCATCTGTAAAATATGGTCGGAGGAAAGTATGCCCTATGAGTGGAACCTCAGCATTGTTTGCCCGATCCTCAAGAAAGGAGACCCTCTGAATTGCGCCAACTACAGAGGTATTAGTCTTCTTAATATCGCCTACAAGATCTTATCTGCCGTGTTGTGTGAACGCCTGAAACCTTTCGTCAACAACCTGGTTGGTCCTTATCAGTGTGGCTTCAGGCCAGGAAAGTCTACCGTCGACCAAATATTCACACTGCGGCAGATCTTGGAGAAAACCCAGGAAGTCCAAATCGATACCCACCACCTTTTCATCGATTTTAAGGCCGCCTATGACAGCATTTATAGAGACGAGCTATACAGAGCAATGTCTAGTTTTGGCATCCCTGCCAAACTCGTCCGTTTGTGCAGGATGACAATGGAGAATGCACGCTGCTCCATCAAGGTTGGTAAAGAACTCACCGAAACCTTCGATGTCAAAAAAGGATTTAGACAAGGCGAAAATGGGTTTGGCGGTCAATGAGGGCAAGACAAAGTATATGCTGTCATCAAGAAAGGACACCCAACACCGACGTCTTGGTCAGAATATCTCAATAGACAGATATAACTTTGAGGTGGTAAAGGACTTTGTCTACCTAGGCTCCGCTATGAACTCAGACAATGACACCAGCGCTGAGATTAAACGAAGAATAACTCTTGCCAATCGCTGTTTCTTTGGGCTAAGAAATCAATTGAGTAGCAAAGCCCTCTCTCGAACAACTAAAGTGACCCTCTATAAGACCTTAATCATTCCAGTCCTGCTTTATGGTGCAGAGGATTGGACTCTATCAAAAGCGGATGAGGTTACTCTTGGTTGCTTCGAGAGGAAAATTCTTCGAGTAATTTTCGGTCCCGTCTGCATTGACGGTGAATGGAGGAGGAGATACAACGACGAACTGTACGGGCTGTACAGCGACATCGACCTAGCCAGAAGAGTGAAGGTCCAACGACTGCGGTGGCTGGGTCATGTAGAGCGAATGGACGTGAATGCTCCAGCCCGGAAGATCTTCGAATCCACACCCGACGGACGGCGCAGGAGAGGAAGACCGCGACTCAGGTGGCGCACGCAAGTGGAAAGGGACCTTAACCAACTTAGCGTGCGAAACTGGAGACAGCTGGCCAAAGATCGTGCTGGCTGGAGACGCTTGTTGGTTGAGGCCCAGGTCCACCCCGGACTGTAGCGCCACCTTAAGTAAATGGCGTCGGCATGTCAAGATTTGACATGGAAAGTGGCACGCGTAGTCGTAGCCTTAGTGGTTATTGGCCGCATGCGGAGCAAAATGTGTTTATTATACTTGCCGGTTAGCTTTGCAAGATTTTACGATGAAAACAACCCGACGAAAGTGCAGATGACGGCGGCATCAGTATCATCTCGGTCATGATGTAAATACTGAATACAGGTATCGAACCAAAAAATCAGGGAGTTGCCTAAGTATGCACTTAAATTGAAAAATTAAATTGCCTATGTAGGCCTCCATATGGTGAATGGCTTTTAAATTGGATGTAGCTGGAGAATGTGTTGTGAATTAAAAAAAAAAAAAAAAACTCTGAAACAAACACCCTAACTAAAGGCCACTCTTGTATTTCTAAAAAAAATCGTCTAAATGCACATCCCTCTATAATAATAAACAGTTTGTCCACTGTAAGCAATGCACTAAAATAAATCAATGGCTTTTAGGCCTAGGATACTTACATTCTTCACCTTCCAACTTTTAGATCGTTTCAAGGACATATTTGACCTACGAAGACCAGTGAATTGTGTATAGCGTAGTCAAAAAAAAACTGATCGTTTACACAGTTCCTAGAAGGTTTATATTTTTTAAAAATTTGATCTAAATTAAACATACTACTTAAAAATTAGACACCAAAACTCCTATATAAAATATGCAAATTTTTAGATTTGTTGTACTGCCAGAAGACTTATTTTTCTTTTTCCTAAAAGACCGCTTGCATTTGAAAGTCTCTCAAAAAGGAGAGGTTTCTCAAATACCGCGCTGATTAATAATTGTTGAACTTGTAGCCTTTATTCTACTAGAGACCCGTAAGCTATGTAACGCTGTTACATACAAAATAAATCGCAAAATTTACCATGGACATTGGACATCTTAAATGAATCAGACCGGGTAACAACCGGTTACTTGGTTTCTTCAGGGGGTATTTTGAAAGAAAATCGTATTTGAAACAATGAGCTCCCCTACGACCGCGATGGGCCCTATTGGTGCCTATTGCCGTATGAGGCCCTATTTCCTCATACCTCTTTTTAAGCTAAGCATGCAAACCTGATGGTGTAAAAAAGGCTTTCAAAACGTACGTGAACTCAATTACGTACATCGCTACTTTTCTAAGTGATCAATAGCCAAGTTTTGGCGCGGCTATAGAAAGTAACTGCTGGTCACCATCACAACTTTTGTCTATAAAACTAAAAAAAAAAATACAAAATAAAATTGACGACCAACCTACCCATCCCAAGTTTTCTCCGTGGACCTTCCTAAAGTCAGTTAACCAGAAGCGTCTTGAACGTTGAGCTATCCATTTAAAGCAAAGATGTTCTTCAAAATTGCACTGGCGCAGTATGTCAGTATTTAGTGTGCTGAACTGTTGAGCGAGGGGTGCAGCTCGGTCCCCGGAAAAATTACATCTTACGATTTTTTCCACCGCTTCCTTCATTCTCTGTTCACAGCCTATACCGGGGTTTGAAAATTGCTCCCATATTTAGAGCTCGAACCCAAGAATTTACTGAACTTTCTTTACAGCTTTAGATACGAGTTATTCGACTTGTCACCAACCTTAAATCTGTAACTGCTTGTGCGCAGAAGACCTACTGCTGAACTAAGATTTTAGGGCTATGGATATATGTATTTACCATTGGTGAAATTAGTCCTCGAAATGTAGCTCTACAAGACCGGCCATCAATTGACGTAACCTATCAAACTCTTCCTAATCTTCTTTGATTTCGAGACAAGCTAACTTTTTCTAAAGACATGCTTTTAGAGAGATACGAACAGGGGACTCCAAATCAGATATCAATAGTTTTTAGCAGGGCGGAAAATAGTTCCACTTGGCGAAAAAAATGCTAAAAGTTCACAAAACCTATCGGACTGGATGAAACCATGAGTGGAGATGCCCAAGATGAAAAGAAAGTTCAACAGCTCTCATTCGTGTCTATAAAGTGGACTGTTTGAATGTATGAATCTGTAACCCTTTCAAGAGAGTCACCACACCAATGTTAAGTTTTCCTTTGCTGCTGGTCAAGCTGATGGGTCGGGTTCGACTATTTTTTTTTAATAGAAGAGGCTTTATTTGTGTTTTTCTTCCATTTCCTGTCTAAAATCTTGATGTTTATTGTAAATTCTATGAATCGGGATTGGCTTTGGAGACTCCCTGAGGTTGTTTTAAGAATACCAGAAGACGTGAGTCGAGTAGCTTCTTCGAATAAAGCGGTTCATACGTATAAGTGGTTCAGTCCCCAAATCGGACTCTAAGAGGCGGTTAGTTCAAGTCCAGCTCAAGTCTCCACTTCCGGTTTGTGAACTGCCACTGATCCTGGACTTATAGTCATCATATCCCCTCGACCCTTACAATGAGTAGACGGGACATTTTAAAATTGACAATTGAAACGCCAGATCTGTTAGTACAAATAGACAAAAGTCTTGAATCGACAGCGAGCGACGAAGATGTTATGGAGCTCGGTAAGTTTTTTTTTTTTTTTCCCTTGGTTTGGACGCATCTGTCCTGCGGCGTTACTTTCATTCGTCCTTTTACTCGTTAGCAACACAGAGTTCTTTTTTTAATGTAGCAACCTTATGGCTTGTTTTACAGGATACATTGCGTGGCTTTTAGGGACATAACCAATTTTCTGTAGCTGGTATATCGAGACTAGATGCAGCATCTAGTGACAAAATGTGGCACCACAGTGGCAGATGCAAATTGATGATTTGACAATTTAAAGCTTGCTTTAAAAATTTAACTTAAAGCAGACAGACCGAATTCACTGTTTGAACTGTGGGTGACCAGTATCGCTCCGTCTAACCTCATTTTAAAATGTCTAAGGCCCGCCGATTCACCATAGAACACCCTCTGACCGCACTGTCCTTCCAGCTGGATGGTAACTAATTCAAATTGGTATATTCTTGGCTTATCCGCTGCCAGACTTTATTGCGCTAATAAAACACGGATATATATTTATAATTATTTAAATTTCGATTTTAACGAAGCTTGAACGCTCCGTCGAACCGCACGGCTTTTAATTAGGGTAGGGCGGGGCTAGTTGGGCCACGGGGCAAGTAGGCCCACTCGAATAACTCAGAAACTAAAAGTCCTACATGACAACGATGACACACAATCGAAGTGTGTGACTTACGGCCACAAGCCAAACTAGTTGAAATTGCATTTTTACTTTCAAAGGGGCGCGTCGTTTAAAATTTGTATTTTTAAGTGTAAAAACTAAAAAAAAAAATTATTTATTTTCTTTCTTTTTTTGTGAAGCGGTGCAAATATCAGAATAAGGTAAACATTTTCCATGTGTCCCGTTATTGTATTTTATTTTTTCGAGTGTGGAATTGAAGTGTTTGGTGTAGTTGTTTCTTTGTGAAACAAAATGTTCAACAAAGTCAGTGCGGGGTAAGTTGGACCGCCAGTGGTGAGGAAGAAAAACATCTTGATTGGTTTTGTCTTATGTGTATGGAAGCATATTCAAAAAGTTTACCTGGGGAGGAGTGGGTGCAGTGTCACACTTGCCGAAAGTGGGCCCATTCAAAATGTTCCAAAATATGTCAAGGAAGCATCTTTATTTGCATAAATTGCAGTAACGATTATACGATTCATAATCTATAAAATAATATTTTTATTCTTATCTAAATTTATTTTATAGAACGTCGTAAAGCGGTTTTTTATTTTCGTTTTTTGAAGTTTATGTTGTGTTTTTTCATTAAGTTTTCATTTTAAATACATTTTAGAAAGAAATTATAGCGTTTTCGTATTTTGTAAAAATTACTTTTCAGTTTTTTAGGTTTCGGATCAACTTACCCCACTCACTGGTCCAACTTGCCCCGCTGGTGAGGTAAGTTGGACCACTTGGACTTGGTGTATTTGAGTCAAAATAATTATTTAACTGTAAGATAAATTGTTTTTTTGTTAATAACATTAAAAAGTCGAAGTTTCAATGTTTCTATTTACTTTAGTTTCATAGCTTAATTATGAACAGATTGGAAGTTATGAAGCGTCAAAAAAAAAGTGGTCCAACTAGCCCCGCCCTACCCTACTCGATGCGCGTATAATATTTTTTGTATTTAATTTTTTTTTTTTCTGCAGTCTATAACACACCTTCTCTCTTCTCTCTGTCTGATTGTAGGCTAAAAATCGACAATAACGGCGGAGCATGGTGTCCCAAGCATATGGTATCGCGTGGCCTAAAGGAGTATCTACAAATCGATCTGTTAAAGGTGCACGTCATCACGGCCGTACGAACACAGGGCCGCTTTGGCAAGGGTCAAGGGCAGGAGTACACCGAGTCCTATGTATTGGAGTACTGGCGTCCGGGCATGACCAAATGGATTCGCTGGAAAAACATCCAAGGAAAGGAGGTGAGTGACACAATCCCTATGTGCTAAGCAGCTAAAGCCCTCCTGATTTATGGCGGCAATTTCCGTTTACTGCATTCGGGTGATATACCAGAAATAGCAAAGAAAAATAAAAATCGTATCCTTGGAAGGAATTAATTCTCAACTCTGTGGCACTCTCGATTTCAGGTTTTGCCGGGCAATATTAACACCTACAGCGAGGTGGAGAATCTCCTGCAGCCGATCATTTTCGCATCGAAGGTTCGCATCTATCCCTATAGTCAATATGACCGAACGGTCTGTATGCGCGCCGAAGTGGTCGGATGTCCCTGGGAAGGTGAGTTTCATTAATTTCCTCTTAATGGATGATATTATATTGTTGTGTGAATGACGGGGGGGATGTACCTATTTTTATTTATTTTTTTGTTCTCCTCTACCAGACGCAATCTTTTCGCCTATCATTGCATGACGGTCATTTGTTCAGTCCGTGTGTACTTTGGGTGGGGTTATGCAGACATTAGTCGCTCCACGAATAACACAAACACCGACACGATGTGCAAACGAAATCCTACTTAAAGGCTAACCGAGTCAAAGGTATTTTCTGTGTTATGGCTTTGGCGTGCAGTGTTTTTCGTTGTCGCGACAACAACATTCTTGAAAAATTGACCGTTGCGTCGCGTCGTGGCGAGCCCACATTACTATACTCGTATACGATTATCTATGCAACTGCGAGACGGGGGGCTGCTTGTAAATATTCTACATACTTTTACCGGCTTTTTTGAACCCGCTCTCTTTCTAGTTTCTGTTGGCTTAATGGCAACACCTCCTCCTGTTTCCGCACGCTACGTGCACGAAAGTTTTTAATCTAAGGAACATAAAGTGAATAAATTAAAATGTTGAGTTGAGTGTGCCGCTGCTTGAGCCGCAGCTAGACTGCGACTTGAATGCAGAAGGAGAATGCTTCCTTCGTCTTGTTGGCGTGCCTTGTGTACGTACACGTTGTTTGTGCAATCATGCGTGTGATGTAATATTTTCCTTAAAAGGAAATTAAATCATGCAATTAGCCGGACTGATTGTAAGTGCATTATAATTGGTAAGTGGGAGATTGCTTAATGGAAAAATTTACATTTATCGCGAAAAGTTGTCGCGTATACTTAGATGTCCTGCCAACGTCGTTGTTCCATTTGTTTCAGGACTTGGACTAAGTATTCGAGGTTGTGGCGTATATAATTGGAGATAACCCTTTGAAGTGTCTTAGCTGAGCTGAACACAATGGAGCTGACTTTAATTGTTTTTCGTAGTAAATTAATTAATTTTTGTTTAGAGAGTTCAAGTTCTAGTTCAGCGCAGCTTGTTCAGTTTTTAAGCTCACTGATTTTTATAATTTTTAAAAGTTTGTTAGAATTTGCTAAATTCAACAGGATCACAGTGTTAGAAGTTGTATGCCTACATTACTTGTTAAAGCGCAGAAGGCTAGACAAAAGGTGATGCAAATCTCCACACCGACTGTAGAGTCCGACATGTCCATCTTCCTTTAGCCATGTATAGATTTGTTTTTAATTTGAAGGTCTTTGAGGCTTTAAAAGTTTCAAAAACTCTATTTACAGCTCTTCCATCAAGAATGGGTCTCAGAAGAAGTGGGCTTACATCGCCCTGAAACTGTCAATGTCATGAAACTGAAAAGTTTAGTTAAATTGACAACTTCTGTAGACAAGTAACCAAAATTTCATTGTACTGTTGCCGAAAATCGTATATTTGTACTAAATCTTAAGCCAAGCTTTAAACTTAAGCACTAAAATAAAAAAGAATAGAATTTTTTCTTAGATTTCAAATTAAAATTTTACAATTTTCAAGAAATTACTAAATTTATCCTTTGCTTGAAATCGTCGGATAGATGCCAATTTATTCTGTTTACATGATTGCCACTGGTCAGGGAAAGTCAGGGAATTTCGAAAACAGTTAGAGGAAATTCATTCTGATTTTTTTTTTATAAATAGGGTAGTAAAACTATACAATACGCCGCACTTTTTGGAAATCATCAATAAAAGAGAAAAAATAAAAGAAAATCGCAAATCTTTTATTGTACCTATACAAATAAATATACTCTCTTTTCTTGACAATTGAAATTTTTATAAATTTGTTCAACTATAATTTTTTGAATTTTTTTTTTAAATAGTTTATTTTTAGTTATTTTTTTTTTTTAAATAGGTTGATGGGTAAAAGCCCCAATTTATTGACAAAACACCCTTAACAAAAAGTATGAAAAATTAAGTATGTTGCATTGCAGGATGCGGCCTTTTATGCTTACTCCACTACTAGGATATTTTAATTTTTTTTTTTAATTTTCACCTTCCTCCTTTTATCGTTTATAATCTCTGCATATATCAGCTAAGAGTGAGGCCGTAACTAGGGCAGTTCTACGGTCAGGAACAATTAATATAATGATCTTGAAAAGACGGCTAGCTCGGATCAGTGTTTTCCAGTACTTCTCGTTTTTGAGATGTGGTTATGGTTAAATCCAGCGCCTTAAGCTCGACACATTTTTCGTTTGCATGTCGAATTATTTGTGCTACTTTCGTCTCTCTTATTTTCAAGGGGAAATTTTGAAAGGTAAGACTTTTCAATAATTTAGTACCTACTTTGGTTTTTTAAACGCTGAATGGGTCAATACATTTCTTAAGCTTTCCGTATCGGGGATTGGCGTTTAAGCGCAGGATATGTTGTACCTTCCACGATGTTATTTGACTCAGCAGTCTGTGAAGGTCCATTAAGAACCCCTGGCCTAACTTATCTTTTCATGTATTTTTGTCTGTCCAAAGTTACACTCCATGTTTGAAATTAATAAATATATTCTCCGTGTATGCAGGAAACCTTCGCAGTCTGATCGGGAGACTTTACATCGTTAGCATCTTAAACATAAAGACTTCAGTTTGAAGGAGGATTTCGTATGCATACCGTCTTCAAGTACAGTCCAGTAGTTAAAAAGATCGACCTCAATTATGGGACTCTAAAAAACAGCAACTATTGGGAGATTACTACTGTTCAAACCATCTTCAATCCGCTTGAAAACAGATCTGTCTAATACCTTTGACAGAGAGTGTGAAATTGAGGTTGGTAGTCATTTGAATTTGCTTCTACTTTTCCTCGGGTTCGATTTTTTCTATTCTGTTGGGAATTCAAAAGTTGTTAGGACACATGCGGGGCAGTGATGCCATTCTGGCATTTTTAATGCTAGATCTAGCATTTCCGAAAACTAGAAAGCATTTTTTTAAAACAGAAAAATGCCAAATAATGCTTTTCTAGCATTTTTTGTATTTTAGAATTTTGCCTTTTTTTACTGGAATTAGGGTCGTTAGTGTACAAAGCTAATATGATTGTACTGCAACGAAGCATAACGATGTTTTCCTTCACTTTCACATACATCAGAATGAATGTGAAACGTGAGCGGGGAAGTGTGAGTGTGATACATGCTCTAATTCAGATATGGAATCCGTGAATCGAAGGATTTGTATCTTATCTAAATTTAAAGCTAGTGTTTTTTGTAAGTATCGTTTCCATATTTACTAATCTGTATTTTGTCTTGAAGATGTTGTGTTTCATCATATTGTGTGCAGTGATTTAACTTGTTGAAAAGTTTATTGTTTTTACCGCAGACTTTTATTTTTGGGTGGGTACCTACCTACCATAGATATATCGAATTTTAAAAATTGGTAGGTACTCTTGATATTTTGTTTGTTCTGTTTGTTCTGAAGACTGATACTTTAATAATAAAATAAAATTCGTTGTTGTTAAATACATGCTTTTTTTTAACTGGAATCATTTTCTCAGTATATTTCATGGTAGTTTAGTTTTTCGACTTCATTTTTGTCCTTCAGTTTTATAATATTAAAGTCGAAAGTCCCTCTAACTCTCAGTACTCGGTGCATATTATTATCCAATGAGTGATTTCGATTCCATACAGAGGTACGCAGGCATTAAGATGATTGTGTAGTATAAAAGACAACTAAATATAATTTTTTTTTTAAATCTGATGAAAACAAATTTTGGTTTGTCTAGCATTTTTTTTTGTTGGCTGATATGATGTATGTATAAAATTCTAGAATTTTTTTTTTGCAGTCTAGCGTTTTCCATTTTGAAATTCCGGCAACACCGATGCGGGGTCGATCCTAGCCTATTGCATTCGATTTTATCGACATCAAGGCGTTAACAAAATATTTACCATCGAGTCTTGTAAGACTAAGACTAAGCTCTCATCGTCCTTGGTTTGGACAGTATACGCAGTTGTTGTGTGTGACCGTGCTTAGGTATAGCTGTGCTCAGGTTTTATTCTACTAATTCCTTGGCTACTAAGATTATTCCAGTTCCCTATAGTAAACAGTGGCTAGGGAACAAAAAAATGTAAAAAAATGCCCTTGGCTCATGTTGTCACAAATTTTCTTCTTATGAAATCATAATAATACTGACAGGTTTCAAAGAGACAATGTGTTTCGAATTCACTTCCAAAAATCATGATAAAACTGAAAGGTTTCAAAGCCGCACACCTTTTCAAATGCACTTCCAGCAAATTATAGCTATGTGCATATTGACGACCTTTCTTTCATCCAGACGACACACGATATTGAAGTTTGCCTTGGTTTTGGGATAAATTAAATGTAGACAGGTCATAAGGCCCTAAAACCAAACAGGGCCACAACTCCATCTATCAATATTGACTATTTTGACCACCATAAAGTTTATATAGGTGTCTTAAAGATATAGCTTCATTCGGCGGTAAGGGTTTGTTTGTAAAATTGGTGAGAGCGCATCCTTTGATGCCACTGCGTCATGGGAGTCAAAATCATGACGGCAGTAGTTCGGAAAAAGTCGGTACTTTTGACCAAAGTTGCACTTTAAGTCGCTGTTGCAGTGTACGTCTTTGTCACCTATACGTTTTTCCAAAACCAATTTCGTGGGAAGAGACTTGCCACTCGACCAAGACTTTTCCAATTTGTAGATAAGCTTTTAAGTCTAACTTCGAACCCTTGGTAAGATGAAGTCTTACAAGCGATAAGCCTTCTTGCATGTTTTGTCCTTTTTCGACTTTCCTTCATAATATACTGTGGCCTACCAATCAGACCGACACCGACCTCATCCCATACGGAAATCATCCTAAGATCCCATACCACATAATCGGATTGGTCTTCAGTTTCGGTCGCCTGTTTAGCATATGTTTAATGTTGGCCCTACCTACATACACAATCACTACTCGATGGGTTTCTTGGAATTTTCGACACTCACCATGATATGCTATTAAAACCGCAATAAATATTAACATCCTTAAGGAGCAACCTCAAGAACCCTGTCTAAAGCCTCATAAATATCCCCCAACTCACGCGTGCATGTATATCATGTTAAATCACTTCCACCGCCAGAGGACGACGGGTCGTCAAAACAAATTACAAACAAACTTGAGGCTTCCCAGTGTCCTTTTTCTCTCTGTCCCCCGACAACATCACTCCGAGTGTAAACGATAACATATGTCCCGGGCAACACTCTTGAAAATTCGCTTATCCTGATCTAATTAACTTGAGAATATTCCCCTCTGCCAGTAGCCCGCCCAACAACGCTCAAGTTGAAATTCAAATTCAAATAATTTCTGTAATAATTCGAGAAATACTCGCAACACGCGTTAAGGACTCATTTTGATTTAAGATACACAACACTAGATATATGTACAACATCCGCTTCCAATTTTCCACCACCTATATCCACCAACGCGGAGGCAAAGTCCTTTTACGGGGGAAAATTTAAATGACTTGCTCTTGCGTCGCCACCACCGTCGCCATCACCATCGCCATCACCATCTTGTTCCGTTAAAGAAGTCGTCGCAAGACGGAACCAGAAGCAGAACCAGAACCAGATGTACCAGATGACTCTTTCTTTCGTTACACACATATAGACGCCGCCGAAACACTAAGTGAATTCATGTACCGTCTCAGCCACTATAGTGGCACAGGGGGGAAATTACATATTTATTTCCAAGTCAAAACAGTGACATGTTTTTAATTAAGAGGCGTGATAAATGGCAGCACTAAATTTCAAAATGAAAACGGTATCCTTTGGAGCGCGTCACATCAGTCAAGGGCGTTTGTGTATAAGAAGCCAACACAAGATGAACCCCATCTCCTCAATTCTAATGTAGACCCACACATAGAGCACCCGATTCTGTGTAAATGTGAGTGAGCACGTCAAAATTAATGTGGAACATTCAAAGATGGAAAAACCACTATATCCACGAGGAGGTGGCGAGACACGATGCTCATCTTTGGAGCATTGATGTTTAATTGCATAATGCATCCAGTCTAGACACCTGTTTAATGACTGTCTTCGTGCGCGTGGTGGAGGGGAATTCTTTTGTTCGACGAGGATATTTATTGCCCGCTCAAAGGTCGTATATCATCCGAGATGCACAGGCAGAGTTATACATCCACTGAGCATCTATTTTCTATTTCCAATTCCATTGATTTAATTTAACAGAAAAAAAAGGAAAAAAAAAGAAACTGAACAGAACCTTGGGTGCATAATTTATAACCTCATTAGTGATCAAAAGTGACACCAGCCGACACTTAAGACGGCACACATCAGCATCAGATGCAGTTCCAAAGTACCTTTGCGTGTAGCATCGATCTCGATATCCCACTGTGCGAGGGAGTCATTCGACTTTTCCCTCCGCATCGCTGGCTAATGTAATGTGATACACATCGTAGATCCGCTGAAAGTAAAGGATTACTTGCGTTCTACTCTATAATATATATAGTGGGGTGCGGTGGCGATGGCGATGGCAATGGCGAAGGCCCTATAGCATAAGATGTTGTCAATGCACACTCTATCCACTTTGATAAGTCAGCACCAGCAGCAGTGGCAGCGGCAGCGGCAGCTTATGTGTAATTGAATATTTTGTAGGTATAGCGCTTTATTTGAGCGTGTTTGTTCAGAGCTTATATAATGATTTTAAGTACACGTACAAAATTCATAAGATGTATGAATAAATTTGCAGTAAACCCTTATGGATTTCGTCGTGATATTCAGTTACAATTTGATATTTTGCGCCGACATGAGGGAGGAGCTGTATGCGTCAAGCTCTATTTCACTTAAATACGATGATGGGCCTTGCAGAAACAAGATGAACGCAAGTGTGTCAGCCCGATGTCTATCATATTCGCCATCGTCGATATGACTCTAGGGAATCTGTATCCAATTTAAAGATATTAACAAGAGTATCTGTACGTATGTGAGGATGGCATTGATGGGAGGGCTCAAAATCTGCAGGATGTGTGCTGTGCTGACAGTATGAAATCGCTTGCATACCCATATGGCATAAGTACGAACATAAACAAGGCTTACATGCGAGAGCTTGCGGCTTATGAAAAATCCTTCTTTTGTCTTGCAATCATGAATGCAATATCTCTCTCTCTCTGTCTAGTTTGGATGGGGGTGGTGGGCGTCTTATTTGCATAAAGCCAACCCCACGCCAAATGTCATTGACCAAGTTATCATATGGAACTTGTTCGAGTTTCACAAGGACAAATTGTCAAATAGTTGTCTGAATGTAATTGGCGAGCGGTCAGAATGGTTTCTGCAATTTTAGTCGAATTTATTGACCTGTTTCTAAGGGAACATCAACTTAGTTTAAATCATTTCTAAAAAAAAAAAAAACATCTCCTGAAAAAATGCATAGATAGGCCTAATAAGCTTTGTCTGCTTTATTTCCATAATTTTTAGTAATCTCTTTTCCCGTGTTTTTGCCATAAAGCCATTTAAATGGGGGTAGGGGAGGAGTCAATGTAAAAAATGGGGACGTTCGGACACCTAGTTTATGTAAAACATCAACTAGATTTGTCGGGACTAGGAATCAGAACACGTTGACTAAGCAACTTGAATTGATTTTGTATTCTCGAGGTCAGCGTCACCTTTCATTGATTTGCCCTTTTTTATTTGGAAAAGTCCCTTCATATATTTTTCAAAAATTGTACTTTTAAAATGTAATACTGTTGCCTATCGCAAACCTATTACAGTTTTATGCGAACTAATGGTTGTTTAATATCGTGCGAAAATTCAAAATCTGCTGAGTAGCACACCTTTTTCTCTCCCCGGACCCTTTTTCGACTCTTCCGAATTTTGCAGCGGCCACTCAGTTTATTTTAAATTTGACTCTTCGAAATGTCAACTGAGTATGCAGGCAGGATTTTCTTGACTAGATTGGTCAGCTTCCCCTCCAAAAATGTCAACTGCAAAAACTATTCACGTGACCACTCTCGGCGAATACAAATTGAAATACATCTAGTCAGTCAGCTGTCAGACTTACTAAACAAGGAATACGAATGTCCCCAATGTCTAGTTTTCTTAAAAAAAAATAATTTTTCTAGCAACGGATAAAATTCCTTAGGTCTGATTTTTAAATACAAAAAGGCCCCCTATAAGCTGTAGGTAATTGTGATCTTGCAACCATAAACAGATCCGTCGGGACCCTAGGTTGTGAGAAACCATTGTTTGTGTGAGGTAGTGTGTATTTTGTGGGATGCCAAATCTAATTGCGTGTTGCCCTATTGGCCAATGGCCTTTGGTTATCGCGATTATTCTGGCAATATCTTTTCGTCCTTTTCTGTAGTGTGGCCACATCCTTCTGCATATGATACAGTTCGAAGGTTGGCCTTCGATAGAAATTCTGAGGAGATCTTAGCATTGACTGCTACGAGCGACATGTGAACCGATTCCGCAAGTGAGCAGTGATGGGCTGAGCCTTTCCTGGGCAGCTCGTCTGCATGTTCGTAACCGTAAACTTTGGTATGAAATTTGTTTCATAACCTGCGACCCCTCACTTAGTATTCTAACACACTAATCACCAAACCACCCCATGTACACCTCTTTAAGGTAGAATTTTGAAAAATGCCGAGAGGCATCCATGTATGGCCATAAAAACTGTAGAAAACTATTTGTAAATTTTCGACTAAAACCCACCGAAGAAATATATTTCTTACACATGTTGATTTCTATCGACCGACGCCACTCATAAGGCCCAAAAACGGGCCACTAGACTAAAGCCAAAATCTCCTTGAATGCGTACTCATCTTATACATTTTTTTAAATGAAAACGTAAGTACCGATCGTGTAATTGTTGTAAGCTTGACATTTTCAATGGGTTGGAGTCAAAATTCAGGAATGGTCAAAAGTCTTTACAAAATTGTGCTTTCGAAATTCTGTGTTCAAAATTCTACTTCACACAATTCTGCTAACAATAAAAAAAAATGTTTTGGAAAATATTCACAAGCACTTGCTTTTTAACATTTTCCAAACCTTTTCGTAATGTTTAAAGAATTATTGAAAGAAGAGATGTAGAGGACTTTTCTTTTTGTTTTTCAATTCTCTATTCTTAAATTTAATTTTTTTAATTGAATTTCCCATTTTTAAACAGCTATTGTATATTTTGATTTTCATTTCTTTTCAGTATTTAATAACATTTTTAGTGTGTCTTTTTAAATCTTTATTTTATTTTTTTGGCTTTAGCTATTAATTTTTATTTTTTTATAAATTTGGAATTATTGTATATATGTGATCTATATTTTTTATTCAATTTTTGTGTATTTTGTGTGTAAGTTGGGGAAAAACAGAATTACTAGAATTATACTGTCTTCAATTTGAAAGCTGAATTTTATAAAGCAGAATTTAAAAAGAAACTGAATTCTTGTTTGAGAAGACAGAACCTAGAAAAGTAGCATTTCGACCTGCTTCCATGAACACAAATATTCAGCGCAAACGTCCATCCTTGTCGAACATAAAACATGCAGTCTTTCTTCATATTACAACACAAGACTGCACATAGCAGAGAAGACCATCCAAAAATGTACTGCGTTATATTGGGACATTTGCCATGGGACAGTCTCCTCATATTCCATCGTTTTACGGTCTATTGGAGTTTCTGGAGAAGTTTCTTAACGCGAATGTGAACTTTCCCTACCCCCGAGCCCCGACTCGTACTCCACGACTTTTTGAATATCAAAGATCAAACTATTATTTGGAGCGGCTTATTCAAATCTGTCAAATATTCAACATTGTTTTGCAGACATAAGCCGTATGTGTAATATAAAGAAAGGTCCATCTTTCGCGTCAACTTTAGTAGAGGAGACATGTAGATACTTATTTCGTCTAAGAAAAAGTCCGGTATCGTTTTTGAAAAAAATATGCTATTTGTCCTCTCTGCGATTTCTCAGTTTAGGAATTTTTCTGTTCTTTAATTTTTCATTTGAGATTTTTGTAGGCGTCCTCTATTTGCTGGGCTTTTATCTGGTGACTCTATTACATACCTCCACGGTATGAAATGGGTCGCTTTAACAATGCTTTGAATTATTGAAAGCTCATTTCCAAAGTGACACCAATAAAATTCCAAATCTTCAAACACTAATGGGATCAAGCTACTGGTACTGGTGTCACGAAAAGATATGAAGTTCCCAGCATAGCTCCACCCAGGGACGAAGACGAACTGTAAACCACTGCTCACCTTATTTCCTTTTGTTCAGTCTTCTTCATTTTGTGCTAGGTTTCCTTAGGAGGCAACTCCTTTCAAGACTTGGGTCGATATTCAGTAAGGTTTCGCCTTTTGTGTGCACGAACGATTTACTTCTACAACTTAGAGCAAATCATTCGTGCGCACGAAAACGTTTCAGAATTTTTCTCCTGAATTCCTTGTCTCGAACTAACATTTACTATATCAGCTTAGTCGTTAATAAATGTAAAATGGTGAGGACCCAATCCGAATTGTTCTTTCGTTTCACAAACTCCCTTTCAATGTCATATAAATGACACAAAAAGTCGTTGAAATTTATATATTCCTAGAGCAACTTAGAGAACCTATCACAGGCTACAAGTGAAGATAGACTGATTCAGTAAATTTTACAATTTTACGTCTTCCCAATGGCAAATTGTTACCCAGAGATCTGAATTGTTTCAGTCACCTCCAAACTTGGCACTCCACTTCAGCCAACCTTATGACCTCTCAACAAGGCATTATTCAAAGTCTTTTAAAGGAAACGTGTAAACAAAATCAAGGCTCCCACCCCAGTATCCCAGGCCCCTCTTGTCTCATTCCCCGCACTTGGACCTATAACTCCAATCTAAATTTAGCTTCTAAGACCGCCAGTTTAACTATAACCTTATCATCGCAATTTATGAGATAGAAGTTCGAGTACTTTTTTCAAACAAACTTTGACAAATTTTAAACGGTTTTACTATTCCATCAATTTAAAAACAAAACCACCCCTTGGATGACTACAGCCTGTACATTGCGCAGATTTTTGTTCAACTCCAAGAAGTGCAGGACCATCACCTTTTAAACAATTTTCAAGCTCGTTTTGAGTTGGATTTTTCTGTCAGCTTGTGAATGCCATTGGCAGATAAGTGACTGCAATGCGAACATTACAACCAACGCTCCCGCCTCTATTCGGGATCTTTCCATAGTCGCCTGCCATGAATCGGTTAATGAATGACTTTTGAACAGCAAAACTCTCTGGCATTACTTTGGGCGATGCCAAAGTTTATATTTCACATCAATTCCAAAATTCAAATGAATAACAAGACTTCGTCCAAAGTCACATTGGCTAAATAGAATTTAGCACCAGGCAACTTTTCATTATATTCAGATAATTGACTTGTCAAACTATTATACAAGATAAACAGCGCATCCCAAAAGATATGGAAACCCAAATGACCTACTCTCCATCTCCAGCCGCAATGTTGCCGAAAGGAAAACTCTTACACGACCACCTCTCTCTTATAGCACACAAAAGAGACGTCATCTAAAAAGCTATGGCAAGTAAAACATTTCCATTGTTGCAGAAAGCCCTCCACCACCACAGCCGCATTGTTTCGTAGTCATCCACAGGCGATCCACTTCAATGGGGAGGGGAGGAAGAGATCTGTCCTTTCTTTGAAAATTATTATAATGAGCCAAGTTAATTGGTTGTGTGCATATGAAACTGACATCGAATCTTGTGTCTCCGAGCTTGATACCCATAGCTAAACGTTCCCACCATAAACCATTCGCCCTATACACAATGCGCTCCTTTGCTTGTCCCACTTATTCGTAAAAGTAATCTCCCATGCGGACAATAATAGGTCAAGATATTGTATTGTCGATTCGATATAAATTAATTTTCTTAAATTAGATTCTAATGCGTTAGTTTGTGTCGTGCTCTGGTAGGTAGGACTGACATTTATCGGTTGACATCTGGAACGAACGTCCAAAAGATAATAAAAGGGGGGAACGAACATCGTCACAAAACGATACATAAATAATGATCACCAGACAAGACACAAGAGTGTTTTATTTTTACTTTTGTTTTGATTTTTAAAAATAACAAGTATAATCAAATGAAATTTAAAAATCTGGTAAGCTTACGATATTCATTTTACCGCACTTGTACTTTGCATACATGGGAAAGGGACCAGCCGACTGAAGCTGGAGTTATTTCCTCGTTACTCGATGTTGATGTCAGCGCACCATGTCCCATGTCCCTTGGCATTTTGTTTTTATGGTTTTTAGATCAATTCGGAAATTCTTTAAATACATTTATGGGAGTTCTCTTTTTTTTGTGAATGGGCTGTACAAGTTTTTTCGTTGTTTCGAATATTTTTATTTAATTACTTAGTCATTCAGTTTGACCATATTTGCATTAACAGACGAATTAGCTCGGAGTGAATAAATGTATAGAATTTCGAAAGAAACATTTTTTATTCCATGAATGAAATTTTTATTTAAATGCGGATTTATTTATTAAAAAAGTAAACGATTTGACAGCAATTTGGTTTGGTAACGTCGGGTTAACCCAGAGAGGAAAGTATTTTAATATGCGACGTTTTTTTTAAAACGAGGGATTAAAAAAAAAAGGAGGTGGGTCACAGTTTGGGTCGGTTATTTAATTCATTAGTGTAGATGTAAGTAGTGCCGTTGTGGTGTTTTTTAGCTGTAGAGTAAGTAGATTTTTATTTGTGTAATAGGACATAGATATATACCTATCTTGTAAATAAACACCATAGACGGATGATCCTTTCCACTCGAGAGGCGCCTTGTTTCAATTATGAATAGAGGAGAATATAACGACTGGGTTGACTCGAATGACTTTTGTAGACTTCGTAGTTTTATTGAGTCGAATGACTCGTGTCCAACTGAGTTAGAGGTCTGAGCAGATTTGTCAAGTTTGCCCATCTTTTCTGAGAGAACTATTGTGAACTACATTCCGATCAGTCCAGTTGATAAAAACTTCAAGCAATTCATACATGACTTCAATTGACTTGGTTGACTCATGTGGACTCTGTTGACCTGAGTTCGTAATAGCAATTTCTGTATTTGAGTGTAGACAATGTTTCTTTCCTTTCGCTAACGTTCAGTTATCTCTGGGAAATCTTGGATATATCGAACATGGTTGGACATGCTTAGATGAAGTTTACGGAAAGACAGGAAATGATTCCGGCATAGGACATAGTTTCAAGGAACTATACAGGTCCGAACTAAGTTAGAACTAGAGATGGGTTGGGTAGTTACCTATCCTCGATTGACAATCGTTATCAGTGTTGACTTCTTTATTTCCAGTGTGTTTGTTGACTTCAGTTGACTTTGGTTGACTTTTTTTTGACTTGAGAGATCTCTCCACCCCTTTACTTATATGGACTTGGTTGACTTTAGTTGCAAATCGGAACTTGGTTGCGTATAGGTTCGTTCGTGTCCTCTCAATTGGGGAATTTGAACTGCTTAGGCTCGAATTAAACTTCAAACGGATTTTAAAATCTTACGTAGTAAGTAATTCTTGAATCGACTAAAAATTTTAAATTGTAGTAAGTAGGTTAGGTTAGGTTAGGTTAGAGTGGCAGACCGCCTCAAGTGCAGCCACACTTAGGCCAAATTAGGCCCATTGTGTTACCACAGGATCGATATCGACTCCTTATCTACCCGTTTAACCAGCCGGAGCTAAGAATGAAGCGATGGAGCAAGAGGCATATAGACCCTCTTCTTGTCTGGTAGAGTCGACATAGTAGTGCCTTGTCTGGCGAGCTCATCGGCGATGCAATTGCCTGGAATGTCTCTATGGCCCGGCACCCATATAAGGTGAATTTTGAATTGTTTCGCCATCTCGTTCAGAGATTGTAGTAAGTAGTTAAGTAAGAATTTTTAGCCGATTATAAAAGCGTGGATTGTATTGACTTTTTGACCAATTTCAGTTAAAACTTGTCGCAATTAAGTCGGAACAAAGTCAATGTGACAAGACTATAGAGGTAGATACAGTCAAGCTTGTTATAACTATCGCTCCATTTAATCGATTGAATATCGAAACACAATTGACTTGTATTAACTGGGAACGCTATAGTTATATCAGTGTTTAAATTGACTCATGTGGAATTGGGTCATGCTCCTTGAAAATCCGATTTTTTGGACTCATCTTGATTGCAACTAAAGTCGTAACTAGCGCCGCATCCGTTAACTGTATGTTTAAATCGATCGTGTGCTAAGAAACTTACTCAGCGATCTGAAGTCAATGAGCGCCACATCCGTTGACTGTATATGTTTAAATCGATTTTATGTTAAGAAACTAACTCCGTGAGCTGAAGTCAATGATTGTAACTTATTTGACTCACGAGGAATCTATTGACTTTGACGCACTGGAGCTGAGGCTAGCATTCAATCTTTATTGACTCAATGTGACTTTGGGTGTGGCTTCAACGACTTTTCTTCCTCTTTTATTCGTTTTTAGGGAAACAGGTTCTACCAGAAAACGACAAGTGAATGGTTTCATACGTTTATACATATATTCTCGTATTGTAATCGAATGTACCCTTAGTTAGTCGGTCTTATTTTGCCTAGGATTACCCAATATAGTGCGGGCAGCTCATTCCTAACTTGGGCCTTAGGTGAAACAAAAAATTTCTGCTGTTTTCTTGCCCATGGTTGATTTCATCAAAACCTTTTATATCGGGGATTTGTGCTTTTAATACTTGCCAACTTACCCAAAAAGGAAATAAATAACGGGTGATTTTTTAGCTGGTTTGGTTTTGGCAACACTGGTTTTGACAGCTGACGTGTGTTTAGTACCTTGTGTCACTGTCAAACAGCTTCAGTTTGGTTTGCAATTTAACCATGGATCGTCTTACAAATGAACAACGCTTGCAAATTATTGAATTTTACTATCAAAATGGGCTCTTGGAAAGCTGGCCGAGGATCCGCTTTTTTATCGAAAAATTGTGTTCAGCGATGAGGCTCATTTTTGGTTGAATGGGTACGTAAATAAGCAAAATTGCCGCATTTGGAGTGAAGATCAGCCAGAAGCATTGCAACAGCTACCAATGCATCCCGAAAAAGCCACTGTTTGGTGCGGTTTATGGGCCGGCGGCATTATTGGGCCATATTTCTTCAAAGATGATGCGAATCGCAGCGTTACTGTCAATGGTGAACGCTACCGAGCGATGATAACAAACTTTTTTTTGCCCGACATGGAAGTTCTTGACTTGCATGATATGTGGTTTCAACAAGACGGTGCCACATGCCACACAGCACGCGAAACAATGGCGCAATTGCGAGGCGAGTTTGGTGAACAGTTAATTTCACGTTTCGGGCCGGTCAATTGGCCGCCTAGATCGTGCGATTTGACACCATTAGATTATTTTTTGTGGGGGTATGTCAAGGCTAATGTGTATAGGGACAAGCCCGCTTCGATTGACGCACTGGAAGCCAACATCCATGCATTCATTCGTGAGATACCGGCCGATATGTGTGAAAGAGTATGCCAAAATTGGACTCAGCGGATGGGCAACCTGAGACGCAGCCGCGGTCAACATTTGCATGAAATTATCTTTAAACATTAAATTGCGAGGTTCAAACTATCGATTCAAATAAATACTTCATTCATTTTTTCGAATTTTTTGTGTTTTTTTTTTAAAAAAGTTCTAAAACTCTTAAAAAATCACCCGTTAGAAACGTTTCGTTATTCAAATTCGAACAAGTTAGCTTCTACTCAAAAAGGCAAACCACATCTACGTCACGGCAACTGTCGGTGGTGTGGAAAATTCTTGTGGAACGAAGACCGATTCAGCCTGTCATAAAGTAAAATCAATTGTCGGCTTGTTTTTCTAGTTCACGATATAAATTATTAGCTTCGTCAAAGTCAAAACTCAACAGCTTTTGTTCTTCGTAATGTTTTCCACGCATCGAAGCTTTGGTCACGGTAAAACCCAACCCAACACAAGTTGCTGCCAAGGCTTATCAATGCACCCTTAGTCCCATACCATTAGCGAGACGTCCTCTAAAATAAGTGGGATGTATCAAGTCCAATACCTCTCTGTGGCGGTTGCTCTTGATGATTAATATTCATTGGGGGAAATAATGAGAGTTTTGGGGGGTAACTTGAACATCCTTTAACCTATATAATGCCAAGCAATGTTACTTATTGTGACAAAATTTTTAAATAGAAATCCACTAACAGAAATACCTAGTTTGTAATAATATTTGACAGGACTTTCCGACTCAAATTGATGATCAAAATCAGTTTACCTAAAAAAAATCCAAACAAACAGTGGAAAAATTCCAAATAGGCTCATACAAATTTCAACAAAATTGCCTCAAACCATTATCCGCTCTACACGCACCCAACTTAGGTACCCAAAGTACTATAGTAAATTTGCGTAAACATAATGTTGCAATAAAGCGTTTCCTTTTTTTTTAGAGTATACTCCAATGTGTACCCACTCGTAATACAAACGGACTTTATTTACTCGTGCTTTCACTATAAAATGTTTATACAACGACTTTCATAAAAAAAAGGGATCAATCATCAAATCTGTTTCCTTTTTTTTATTGCAACCAATCATAATATCAACAACATTTCAATGAATAACTTTTTTGTTGCCCCCTACTGGCCGTGAATAATATAACTCAACAAGCTCGTTTTATTTCTTCTTGCAGAGGGCATCGTGTCCTACACTCTACCGAAAGGTGTTCAGCGTGGAATTGAAATCGATTTATCAGACAAAACTTATGATGGCCAAGAGGAGGACGATAAGTACGTTGGCGGTCTGGGCCAGCTAGTCGACGGGCAAAAGGGCAAAGACAACTTCCGCACCGATATTCATGGATTCGGAAAAGGTGAGTTATTAATACATTTTTCCATCACTCCATAGCATTTTTTATTTATGTAAACTTTGAATTAATTAACAAGTCCTATCCTTTGGTTAAAGTTGTGCAAACTTGGCAAACTTTTCCAATAATTTGCAACGATTTTCTCCCCGCACGCCGCCGGAACAAATAGATATAGATAATTGAAGCGAAAATAATCAAAATTTAATTTACAAACTAAAATATTGACACACTAATTAGTATTAATATCATAATCTGTGAAGCGCTCTAATAGTCACACACACAGTGTCAGTGTCCATGTCCACATGGACTAACTTTGACGCTTGCCGAACTCTGCATCTGCTCAAAGGCCAAACTTCCAAAACAATCGATTATCGCAGGAGAGGTCTTTTTCGTTTTTTTTTTAGCGCGCCAACAAGTACAGATAAAAAAAGAAACAGAAATAGAAATAAAATAAAAGTTGCGCTCATCCAACAGCAGGGAAAGTTTTTCTACTCGCATTTCTATCTGTCGGTGTGTCCTGTTGAATTTAGCCAAACTTAGTCTATAAAGAGTGGAAAGTTATTTAACTATCGCAACTCTATTTTGGAAATCCGCAGATGATATAAAGTAGCGAAAAAGTTTTCAACTTAACAAAAAATACCAGCTATGAGAACACTATAGTACAAAAAAAAAAAACACAAACGAAAAAAATAATAATAATATAGTAGCTACCCAGAATGCGAAGAATGTAGCAGCTACAAAACAATGAAAGTTTATAATAGATGATTATATATCAGTTTGCTGGGATGGTAGATGGCACAGAAAAAAAAATAATTCTGAACAACAACAGCAAAGTATGGGTGTGTGAAATTGTGGTGGTGGAAATTTGAAACTTTCGTAAAATTGACATTTAAAGTGGCAAAAGTGTTTGAATTCAATCCAACTCCTTGGAACAACTGAATCTTGTCTGCTTTGGAAACTGATATTTGTCAACGTTTTCCATTGGATACCTAGTCCGAAAATATGTTGGATAGTGGATGCGGGCTCAACAACTGGGCGAGGAGTATCAGGTATAAATCAGAAATTACCTCTTAAAGCGTATTTCACTGATTCGCGAGCGTCTGTCAAACATTATTACAGATTATATCTGTCAGCTTCTCAGTTCAGCCATTCGGTCTCGGCATAAAATTGTAGATCCCTTCGGACCCTTCCGTTCGTTAATAAAAATAAAAACTCACACAAACGAATCATTATGAGAAGCCGGACTAATTTCAACTTCCTTGGCTTGATAGGGTTCAAGTTATACTTCATCAGACAGATTGCTTGAAGAGGACAAAGAGGTTATAATATAATATAAGAACTGAACTCCGATGCAGGAGATAAATTCTTTTTGATATAAATCGTTCAAAACTGGCTCGCCAAAAATGTTGCTAAATATCAGCTTAAACGCGAAAATGAAATAAGTGACGTAATGTAGAAAGTTAGTAGTAAGGAAAACATTTTATTCGTACGAAATTTCGAACCCGAGGTATTAATCAATTCTGACATTACGATGGCAGAGGAGCTCGTTCATACTTCGGATTTGGAGTTTGTGGGCTTACAAGTTCGGGGCCGTTTTTAACTTTCGCCATTACGAAGTAAGAGAAAGATATTGTTTTCGTACAAAATTTCAAATTCGAGATATTGATCAATTCTGATCTCAAAAAAGTGGGTCGCAAAAGTCTGCCCGGTTGGTCCGTCCTTCCACAGGCCTACAGCCTAAACTTACTTCCCGGATTACGTTCAAACCTCGCATTTTGGAGTTTTTGGGCTTACAGTTCGGGAGGGTTTTTTTTTCGAGGTAACCTCAATATTAATGGTACTTCACAAAAAAAATTTTGGTACCAGTTTGATTTTTAATTTGATCGAAAACGGATCCGACGATTTTAACCAAAATTTGATATTTAAGCTTAAGTAGACTGCGTACACAGTTTTTGGCTAAAAATTCGAACAACGGTACTTTTGAAATTTCGACATCCTACCTATCTCGAAAACGGTCTATACGATTGCAACAAAAATTAATTTTTAAGGTAATTGTGGTTATTTATAACTTAATAGCAAGCTCTGTTTTTCTCTATATTATCGTCCAATGGATTTTTGAAAACAGTATTTTTTTTAAAATTTAGTTTTGTTTAGTTTACCTGAAAACGGTAATAACGATTTTGACAAAAATGCAAACTTACAGTAAAATTTTTGTTTTCAAAATTATTTTGTCCTTAATTTTCAATTGTAATCACCGAAAACGCTAATTTTAAAAACTTCTCATATATCAAAAAAACCATCTTTGATTTCGATAAAACTTTAAAAACGAAGTAATGCTTACATCCCGAGCAATGATATATACTTAATCGGTTTTCAGCTAAATAGTTAAGCAATAGTATTTTTCAAACCAAACGTTGTAATATTTGGTACTGTTTTGTCTGCCAAATTTTACAAAAACCGCTCTTACGATTTTCATCAAAATACATAATTTGGGATAGTAAAATATCTCCAATTAAGATTCCATACCTAGTTTTTCTCACAATAATTGAATAATTAAGTTTTGTAATTATTTCTCAAAAATTACTACCTACCGAAAAGCCGATCTGTGTTCATACATCCTTTTAAAACTCAATACCGCACTTCCATTAAAAATGCAATAACAGCGACGCAAACCTTGTTTTTAGCAAATATTACGCACTTATTCTTTCCAACCATATATTGAATATTAACCTAAAAATAATGCCAACCACTTGGTTCCTTACACAATCAGAAACCCCCACTATGTTTCCATCGGTATATTCGGTTTATAGCTTCTAATGCAAATTCAAAAACAAACCTCTTAAGTCTTAAGTCTTAGGTACATGTAAATCTACGTAAATGTATCGGTCTAATACGAACCACCTTAAACCATCATTACTAAAATATTCCAGTCAAAAATAAAAACATGCCCTCCTAGAAGATCAGAAAACAGAAACTCCGACTACACTTTGCCTTGTACTCAAAAATCTTATAAACTGCTAGAGCATAAAATAGTACAGTAGGGGTAGGCGCTTATAACTCTCTAACCAGAACATGCGACAAAGCCGACAATTGCCTGTTAGTGAGAGCTTCAACTTTTAAAAACTCACGTCGTATTTTATAATTTAGGTATATACTGCCAAATCAGATGAATAACGCAAACGTGAATTTTATTTAACACTCTTCCTTTTTCTGTATTTTATAAACCGGTATTCTTTCTAGCACTGCATCGTCACCAGGATTCTCCCTGCTCTACCTACCCATTTACCTAACCTACCTACCTAGTAAAATAGGAAAACAACCAATCCAACAAGAGAAAGTTTCGTTCGACTCAAGCGTGCACTTTGTTTTTATGTTAGTTCTATTTATTTGTATTCCTTCCGAAATTTCTTTATTTTGTAGGCTCTTTCAAATTTGCAATCTTGACTAATTTAAAGGACTATTTTGTCTTTCGTCTAAATTTCCAAGTAAATAAATAAATCTAGATCTAATTAATTGAATTTTTTGGTGATGAATGCAGTTTAAGACAGTCTGAATTTTACGTCGTGACAATAATTGGATTGGCGGGGAAACGTTTTACAGAATTTAAGCGAGAATGACACCATTTGGATTACCTGATGCCGTCTACAGTTTTCATACGGGTTTTCCTTTCCATCTCTTCTATGTCACTTATCACAAAATCTGTAAATAAATTAGACTTCGTAACCACATTAGTTGTGAAGCTTTTAATGCATCCGATTTTTGTTGGTTTTGATCTAGTAAACACCTTACGAATTAAAAAATATTTGTATCCAATTTTCAACTATCATACAAATTTATTTAAATCTTGAACATTCTATTTTTTTCATTTTCAGGCTATGATTGGGTTGGCTGGAGAAATGACACACCCAACCTCCTGGGTAAACCTGTTGAGATAGTATTCGAATTCGATACCGTGAGGAACTTTAGCTCAATTATTTTGCATACGAACAACATGTTTTCCAAGGATGTGCAGGTGAGAATTTCTGAATAAATAACATAGTTATATTTTATATATAATATAAGCAAGGACATCGTTTAAGAGTGGAATTGTTTTTTTGAACACTTATCCCGGCAAAGCTCAATAAAACTATTTAGGGTGTCATGAAAAAGTGGTGTAAACCGGTGGGCTTTTTTTTTCTAATTCCCACTCGTTGAAAGTGAATGTCGCTGAAAGCAGTCTCATGAGAACTTCTACCACCGCAAAAGTGTCATCATGAACTGTCACTTCCAATTGGTAAAAATACCTCGTTTCGAAGCTAAGAAGAGTAAAGTAAATTTTAGATTCTACTCTACTCAGCTTTACTTAAAAAAATATCTATTAAGACATGCCTAATGCCTAACATAACCTGCTGGTACCTTAAAGCGACCCATACACTATAAAATTTAATAACAACTGACGAGTTTTATATCACAACAACTTTTATAAAAGTTTTCCCTGGAACTGCATCTGGATTTTTAATTCTATTTGCGGAATCCAGATCGAATCGACTAAGTTTACGATGCATTTGTCCACTTTAAACTGAAAATTGGCGTTTTTTCTAATTAGTTGCAAAGTTTTTGGACACTCCCATTTGTTTGTTTTGGCCGTGGAACGTGCTTAATATCGGTTAAAGCACTAGAGGAAATGTGCTCCTTCCCAACGATGTTTCCAGACATTTTCCTCTCATTTGAAGACTGGTAATATTAGGAGATCACTTTTACAAATTTTCCAGGTTAGGAAACGACATTGAGTAAAAATTCGAAAAACATCAAGAAATGCCTGACAAAATTCGTGAAAAATCTTCAACCCAACAAATTTTTCTCGTTAATTTTTGTTAAGTGTCACATAGAACGAACGGAATGGCGTCTACATTTCCTTCTTGATATGTCTCAGTTTCGATTGGCCTAGATCGGTCACATGAACATTTTTTTTTCATTGACGTTTATAGTACCTTTCCATTTGGTCGGTATTTAGTCAAAAATTGTAATAAGTTGACAGTTCGTATGTGTCGCTGACGAAGGAAAAGTGACGTTACCAATCCAGCTTTTGCATTCAGGTTACATCTAGTCCAGAGTTTGATAGAAAAATGAAAGAGCTTACTTTCACATATAACCAACAGACTGTTTCTTTTTGACGTCTGCAAATGAGGTTGATAACCGTCCAAAGTCAAGTGATGTGGGACCAGATTTCTATACTTGTCAACAATGACTGGCCTCGTTTTGACGTTTCCGGATGAGCCACTTGTATAAAATTGGCAATTGTATTCTTTTTTTTTTGTAAAACAAAGCGCTGATTAAGAAGCATAATTGAGGGCACAAAAAATATTACGCAGAAGTGTCAAAATATTTGACGTCTTGTCAATCGAATCACTGTGCCACTGTCCCTTTTTGAAGCCTAGAAATGGTGCATGTTTATGTTTGCAAGTGTCTCTTTAAAATAAAAAGAAAACAGCTTCAGTCACAAACATTATCAAAAATATATACAATCTGCATTTTTGTCATTTGGCAAACGTGTAACCTCCACTTCTCAACGTCAGCTTAAAGCGAAAATCTTTGCATTCAAAATCCCCCTTTAACACAATCGAAGGACATGATTCCGCGCACCATTCTCACATGTCCATTGCTCAGCTGTTCTGTAGTCGCTGGTAGATAAAAGACCCTAAAAACAATACAACAACGATACACGTTACAGATAAAATGATTACATAAATAATCGCCTCTATATATTCATCCATTCGTGCGGTCTGATTCCGAGTCCATTCCAACCCTCGCATATTTTTATCGGTACAAAAACGCCCTGATGACCCGAAATAAAATAAACCGCCTCGCTGCCCCTGCCTGCCTAATCCACCCAGAAACGTGATAACGCAGGTTATTATATTTTATTGTCATGTTCTTTTGGCGCTTTGCTTATCTGCTTGGGTTTTTATATTTTCTCGATTGTACATGTGATGGGTAAAGGATCGATCCCGATTCGGGGCTCGTTAATGTATTTTGTTTGTTACCGTCAAAATCCAATTGAATAGATTCGGAAATCCTTGTTACAATGTAACTCCTCCGTCTCTAACTTTGATGGGTCATTCAACCGTTCGACCTTATTTATTGTCGGGCATCAAAACCTCGTTAAAACTTGTATACGGATCGGATTAGGATGGACGGGACTACCCACGCACTTACTCAATTGAATTAAAGCAATAGCGCAATGGCCACTCAAGCGTTTTCGATGCGTAAATTAACTAATCAAACTGCGAATCACAGGAATCAATTTTCTAATAAATAATAAACGAGTTGAGTGGCGACGATACAACAGTGTATAGGAGTGTATGTCTACTCGCAGCCGTGTCAGTTCGTCCCTTTGGATGGATATTACTTTTGGGGCCAAAAGTTTGTCCAACGAATAAGTTTTCTTGTATGTCACTGATTCAATCAATACTACTTGCCGTACGTGACGGGAATATGCAACAACACAAACACACACATTTACTCGTACCAATGGCAGCGAGGATGTTTTGGCAAAATGTCCCTGCCATGGGTAAACTTTGTCCTTGCTCTGCGATGGTGTTCTGAGCTTTTGATTTGTTAAATTGTTTTATTTTTCTTCTCTTAGGTGTTTGTTCATGCGAAAGTTTACTTCAGTATGGGCGGACGTCACTATACCGGGCAGCCAGTGCTGTTCTCCTATATGCCAGACACTGTGCTGGACCATGCGAGAGATGTCACAATTAAATTGCACCAGAGGATTGGAAGGTTTTTACGAATTCGCCTCTACTTTGCACTGCGGTGGATTATGCTAAGTGAAATATCTTTTGTGTCGGGTAAGTTTGAGTTGAAAGTTAATTTTAATCTTTTTATATATATGTATATAGGGGTAACCGAGACCATTATGGGATTGCCGAAACGCTCATGTAAATCGTAGGGACGCTATTGGGCAGGTTCAACTTGTTTGGCCAACGACTATAGCTTGAGCTAATTTATTTTCACAATTGAATAAATCACCTCATTGTGGTGGTGGTGAGAGTTTTAAGACGGTAATAGGTGTGCATGAGTAACCACCCTCGTTATGCGGGTGTAGCTAGTTGGAAGTCCTGATTGGACTAGAATCGGACCAGGAAAAATGGTATTGTAAATGAGGGCTGTTTTCGAATATCTTGTGACAGATTGCCACTTATTTCAGTCGAAACAATTGAGCCCAATTGGTGTTGTAGGTGGAGAATCGTTAGCGGCGCACGTTCATCTAAAACTTCTGTAGTCGATTGCACTTTAAGACATTCTTGCGTGAAGGTACTTCTATAGCCGGCAGGGAGAGTTTTGCAAAAGTTTCAATTATACTCGTATTGAGTGCCACCTGAGAGACGCTCGCTTCTTGGAGAAGGGCAATTTTGGTGAATTTAAAATTCTCTTAATGGCGGGAGTGTAATTGATGCCTTGAAGGGTCAAGTTTAATGATGGTTGTGCCTTCCCACAGACCAGCAATAGATTTAGTTTCCCATTAAACCTCCCATCCGAAGTAATAACTTATTGTTGTTCGGTCGTATGCCACATGCGAAGATTTTGAGAAGCAAATTCAGTCTGGGAGTCATCACTCGTCTTTGTGAGGTTAATTAGGTTTGTGGTAGAAAACTGAATAGTTGCTGACGCTTCTTAGAGGTCTTACAACTGAAATTCATTACCTTTTGCATTAAATACAGGACTGGACATACTCCTCGTCCAAAAGCTCCATTTCGAATCGCGTCTTCTAGCCCGGGGTCTTCTTTTAATAGTTAAAGAACAGAACTTATGAATAATACACATCGTCACAAAGTAGAAAAATTATGCATGACGTTGCCATGTGTTGAATATTCCGCCACAATTGCTTTGCATTTGCCGTTTTCTTCTGCATCTGCATATACGTCACAATATAAGATATAACTGAGTTGCAATACAACAGCCCATACAGTTCAGTGTCCACAAGCTGTCAAAGTTTTGCAACAAAAAGCAAGACTCGTGCCAATATCGTAATGTTGTTTTTTCAGAATGTTGTGCAGTATATCATTACACTGGACACAATGGACCCAACTGATGGTCTAAGTGAAGCTGTGGCTACAAGAGCACCCATTTACCTACCATACTACTATGTTAATGACATACTTAAGTCTACTCATGGTTGAATGGAATCGCACGGTGGTGTGGGTAAAAATTAGAGGTCAAATCGCTCCATCCACGAAGGCTTAAACAGGAATTCATTTTTTTTTCACAATATGTTTAATCGACTTAATTCCGTCCTCAAAGCTCGTACAGGGATGTAGCGATTCGGACCCAGCTGTCAGAAGACAAATTGGTTATTGCTGCCAAAATTGCTGTAAGGTCTTGAAGAAACCTTTAAAAATAACGCCCCTTTCTTAGTTTTGCACTCGCTTCCAACTTAACCCATTTTCGTTGCAAACAAATAGTTGACAAGTTGTCAGTGATGTTAATTTTACCCGCATAAATAATTTTATAGACTTGTGAAAAATCGTGATTCTGATGTAGGCTTGTGGTTTCGCAGAATTTTTTGAAGTAGGTATGCTGTTGAGGTCACATGACATCGCGATCTAATCGTTTTGTCTACATCCGTTTTTGAAGCTGTAAGACTGTTTTTGATGACTTTGGGTCAACGAGAATTTTCCGTTCCGCACAAAATGACAGGCTATGCAGATATGTTAAAGCAAGCCGTTGCTCTTTATAACTCGGCTTTCTAAACGCTGTCTTTGCGGCCTTGAAATCGCTAAACGGATGGTGGATATCGATCTGTACGTCAAGGTTCTCCACGAGCTTATAAATTTGGTCAAATTGTGGAATTACCTAAGGCGAAAGACCTCAATGGTATGGGTCAATTAGACAGAATCTCGTATGAGATGTTAAGGGTGCGGTTGCCAGGTCTTGAACAAGTTCGATCTCAAAATTTTTGTAGCCTGAAACGAAGCCAAAAATATAGC
Source organism: Cheilosia vernalis (assembly GCA_949126925.1). Classification (NCBI taxonomy): domain Eukaryota; kingdom Metazoa; phylum Arthropoda; class Insecta; order Diptera; family Syrphidae; genus Cheilosia; species Cheilosia vernalis. The sequence goes on along the minus strand of OX421361.1, from coordinate 14,431,087 downwards.
CTAATCACAAAAAATTCAAAAAGTGTCTTTAGCTTAAAATTGAGAAGGAAATAAAAACAATCTTTTAAAAAAAAGATATAAGAAAAATGTAGTTGTGATTAGTTTGATATTTCAAAATCCATGAGCGGGATAAGTGAATAAAAAGAAGTGGCAAATTGTAAAATTCGCCATACTTTGGTAAGGAGGAGAAAATGCTCAGATTTATAAGCAGTGCTGTAGCCAGGATTTTGTTTCGGGGGGAGGGGCTTGCTTCCAAATCTTATGCGAAATGCATTGATTTTTTTATACATTATTTTTTAAAGCAGAAGACATTTGAATTTTGTTGTTGACATGAGATCAATCACCTTATCTAGATCCACATTAATATCCGAATTAACAGATATCATAGCAAGCGAGCTTAATCTGGCTTTTCCCTATTGCCCATACCGCTTCGGGACACTGTTTTAATCCTTTTCATAGTTGAAAAAACTAAACTGGAAATTGAACACTTATGAAAGAATCAAAAAAGCCACAATAGCCTTCTACTCCTGCAGCAGAATTTTTGGAAAAACATGGGGACCATCCCCTAAAATTAAACTGTGGATGTATACGGCTATAGTAAGACCTATATTGTCCTATGGCAGCCTCGTATGGTGGCCGGCAACAAACAAAGCCACCTATCTAAAGGCTATCACGAAAGTACAAAGACTAGCGTGCATCGGCGCCACCAGTGCGATGAGGACAACTCCAACCGCAGGTCTTGAGGCTATCCTCAATCTGCTGCCGCTAGATATCTTTATAATGGGTGATTTTTTTAAGAGGTTTAGAACTTTTTTTAAAAAAAAACACAAAAAATTCGAAAAAATGAATGAAATATTTATTTGAATCGATAGTTTGAACCTTGCAATTTAATGTTTAAAGATAATTTCATGCAAATGTTGACCGCGGCTGCGTCTCAGGTAGCCCATCCGCTGAGTCCAATTTTGGCATACTCTTTCACACATATCGGCCGGTATCTCACGAATGAATGCATGGATGTTGGCTTCCAGTGCGTCAATCGAAGCGGGCTTGTCCCTATACACATTAGCCTTGACATACCCCCACAAAAAATAATCTAATGGTGTCAAATCGCACGATCTAGGCGGCCAATTGACCGGCCCGAAACGTGAAATTAACTGTTCACCAAACTCGCCTCGCAATTGCGCCATTGTTTCGCGTGCTGTGTGGCATGTGGCACCGTCTTGTTGAAACCACATATCATGCAAGTCAAGAACTTCCATTTTGGGCAAAAAAAATGTTGTTATCATCGCTCGGTAGCGTTCACCATTGACAGTAACGCTGCGATTCGCATCATCTTTGAAGAAATATGGCCCAATAATGCCGCCGGCCCATAAACCGCACCAAACAGTGGCTTTTTCGGGATGCATTGGTAGCTGTTGCAATGCTTCTGGCTGATCTTCACTCCAAATGCGGCAATTTTGCTTATTTACGTACCCATTCAACCAAAAATGAGCCTCATCGCTGAACACAATTTTTCGATAAAAAAGCGCGCGATGAACATTTCGAACCGAGCACGAATTTTGATAGTAAAATTCAATAATTTGCAAGCGTTGTTCATTTGTAAGACGATCCATGGTTAAATTGCAAACCAAACTCAAGCTGTTTGACAGTGACACAAGGTACTAAACACACGTCAGCTGTCAAAACCAGTGTTGCCAAAACCAAACCAGCTAAAAAATAACCCGTTACAACTTTCAGCCGCCATTAGCGCCATGAGAATAAGCCAATCAGTAAACTGGAAACTGAATGAAAAGGGTCATTCGTTGATCCTACAGAAATATTTTGGTTATGTACCAAACACAGATTATATTACACCATATCTGGAGTTCACAAGACCATTCTCGAGCGCCTATCACAGCAGAGAGGAATGGAAAGACGGACTTGTGCCTAATGCGCAATCCATAGCCGTTTTTACAGACAGTTCTAAAATGGAAACCGGAGTGGGGTCAGGCGTCTTCTCCGAGTCGTTGGGTATCTCTATATCGATACGCCTCCCCGACCACAGCAGTGTCTTCCAAGCAGAGGTTTTGGCAGTGACAACGGCAGCCCGTGAGTCTGCGATAAGGGCAATACCACCTGAAGGTATTACCTTCTTTATCGACAGCCAGGCAGCCATAAAAGCATTAACTGCAACAGAAATAAAATCAAAGCTTGTGAAATGCTGTCGCGAAGAACTCAATGTTCTTGGCACTCAGCATAAGGTATTGCTCTGCTGGGTTCCGGGACATGAAGGTATTCCAGGCAACGAGAAAGCGGACGAATTAGCTAGACTAGGTTCAGCAGCTGTACTAGATCAAGCCGACCCCTCTGTGAATATCCCGCCTTGCTCACTAGAGCTTAAAGCGGGGAGAAAAGCTACAAGGGAGGCGAACGCTAGATGGACCACACTGGAAACTTGAAGCAAGAACCGAGAGTCTAATACGAAAGGACAGGAAATCCCTCTCCACCCTCGTAGGAATCCTAACGGGGCACAACACTCTGCGGTATCACATGAAGAAACTACGCTTGACGGAAGAAGAACTTTGTAGAGGCTGCGGTGATGAGGAAGCTATTGAGGACACAACCCACTTCCTATGCAACTGCCCGAGCCTCCAACACAATAGGCACAGATTCCTAGGAAGACACTTCTTCCACGACATAGACGAGCTATCTAGCACACCAGTAGACAAGATAATGAGCTTCATCAAATCCACAGGATGGTTTGTATCCAACGGCACAGTGAGTAATTAATCTCAAATATGTAAAGATAGGGTTACCATGGGTAAGGGACAACCTTTTCCCCCAATGGGCATCACAATGGGTCATCATTGACCTGAGTGTGGCACGGAGTACTCCACGCCAACCCGCCTACCTAACCTAGTTGAAAAGCATTTTTCAACACTAGCTGTCACTGGAAGCGTGGCCAAAACCGACAGCAAAAAGTTTATAAAGTAAGTCTTGTCACATATATCAAGCAATTTCAAAACTTCGGTAGAAGGATCACTCGAAGATATTTCTTCGCGCCAGCTTTTACAGCTGACAACGAAATTGCATTATCAGAGTAACATGTTAGCTTTTCCATTTCGTTCACTCGCTCAACTACCGTAAAACGATGGTAGAACGTCTTCGTTGACCATAAATCTGTCCGTAAGATTTCGTATTAACGACACTCTAAATAAGGCTTCAGTAGAAGAGGTTTCTGGATTGGAATGCATTGTCTGTTTGAATGAAGTTCCTGGAGCTTCAAATAGGTCCTCGGCAAGTCGGGATTCGGATTGATTCAGCTCCATCAAGCCTGGCTGTTTATAGGCCAGTTTTAATTGAGCTATTGTACTTAATTTGCTGTCAGAAATTTAGGAAAAAGATAGCGACATTTCTGATATGTAAATAGCCCAATCTGGCAAGCCTGGTAAAGCAGACTGATGGCTGTATAGATGACGCGTCTGGCGGATTGGGCAAACTTTGATGCGCTCCACACATCAGGCATACCTACTTTTTTCTGACCAAATCTTTTATCTTTTACATGAAGTTGCCAGCCGCTGTCTTTAATAATTTGGCCAGTATTACATCTGATCCAGCAGCCTTGTAAAGGCTTTAGTTTAGATATTGCTATCTTTATTTTAACTTGGTCAAGTGAAAAAAATCGTTGGCTTTCATCGCCCGCGAAATTGAATGGCTCGTCCTGCTTGATAACGCAATTTTACTCGACTTTATCGATTAACAGATTAAAGCGAAGTTTTTCCATATTCTTTCTCAACACCGACTTCGAGCAAAAAACAAAAGTCTTCCTGCTTATCTCTCTGGGAATCTTTTCGGTACATGTTGGCTTGACACATTCTTTTTGTTTTGCTGTGAAAAGGCCAATTTACTTTCATGCTGTTTCGCTCCTAGAGCTCGCGAGCCGCTTTTGGTCTTGTCTGAAGGTCCACTTTATAAACGCGTTGTTGTACTTTATGAATATGGAGGTGGAGGTAAAAAACCGCGTGCTGTCTTAAGCAAAGATCGTGCAGCAAAGACAACTGATCTAAGTCCGTTTCAAGAGGGCCAGGTCCATGCTTTAAACCTTGGGCAGCAAGTCACATAATCCTGTGTCACTAACTCACCTGGGATTAGAGAGCTGCCGTTAGCTCATAAAGTGTCCCGTTCTATTTTTTTTTAGTAGGTACCCTTACAAGCCATAAAAATTCCCCAATAACCTCAAAATATATTTAAATGTCTGACAAGGTATCGGACTGTTGACTACGCAGTTGAGTGAATATAGTAAATTGAGCTATTTAAATCCAACAGAGCATTTAAGCTATTTTCTTCGTGTTTCAAATCTACACTTCTCGTCCGTAGTCCGAATGGCCAAGGCCGGTACCCGTTGCCTATCACTTAAATATAAAACATTCAAAATTGATGTGTATGAGTCATGGCACCGAGAATCGCCATGTTGACGGCAATCTGCGTTTCCCGGTACTCATAAAACACTCACCCGAAGTAGGCTTAAGCTGGTATCAAAAAAGTACGAAAATCCACCTAAGCTCAGTCATACCCTTTATGAAATCCTAATCACAAGTCCGTCCGTATAAAATAAAACGCAACCAATTAAACGAAAGAGACACTAGTCCTTTTATGATTTCAGTGTGACTATCTAGCTTATGCTGGTTTACTCCCTTGCATATTGGGACTCTCCGTTTAGTTTGTCTTAAACTTAAACATTCGGCCGGTGCGCAGCCCTAAATTTGGGATTACTCTTGGTCTGAGGACTTGTCTTTCCGCTGCTGACTGTGCTGATCCTTGTTTTTAAACAGCTCGATATTACAGTGAAGCATGGTCGTCTTTTTAACTGTCTTCTAATCTGGTATTAAGAAAGTTCACTCTCTGATATCACACAGAAGGTAACAAAGGAGTGTTATAGAACAGTTGTAATATGTTTAGCTTTTCGAACACCGTTTTGACAATCACTTCTATAAAAACCTGCGAAACTAAACTCAGCAACGGATAACTTAAACATTTCTCCATTTGACTTCATCCACCACCTTTTTCAAAGCAGCGTATTTCTTTCTGCAATAATAAAAAACAGTTCCTTCCCTATCTTAAGTGTTTCAGAAAAAAAATTCTCTTCGCTCGAACCATTCGCTAAACTATATTCCTCATTTTGTGTATTCTCCTTTTTGCAGCTCCAATAGTGGGTAATTTCACCGAGGAGGAAGTGCCCGAAACTACACCACCGCAGGATATTCCATTTCAACGTGACGGAACGCTGTTCAAATCGGATAAGGACCACAATCAAACACCCCAAGGTAAGAGTCGAGTGCGACCATTGTTCCAATTTCACACCTGTCCATTTGGCGCAAATATCACAACCGTGTGCTGCCTGTGGCCCAGTTATGAAATTGTTCTCGCATAACTTTCTTTAATTGAAAATTAATTTCATTCCGTTTGTTTTCCCCTTCAACGCCATTTGCAGTGATAGCACCGAAACCCATCGACCAGGACCCCGAGGAGGGTTTCGTCGGCGTGATAATAGGCGTGTTGACTACAATTATTCTACTCCTGGTGGCTGTTATTCTCCTGATAATTGCCAGAAATAAACGAAAAGCGGCTCGTGGCAGCAACGTCTTGGACGTGTTCCAACACAATTTCCATTCGGATGCGCTTGGTAGCGTTGGCGGCGCAAAGCGTATGCACGGCAGCAGTAACATGAAGGTAGGTCAATTGAAATTTTATGCAAATTTTTGGCGCAAAATGATGTTCGAAAGGACGAAGCCGAAGCGAGTCGCCTGCAGCAAACACCAATGCTGCCGACGCCGGCCTCCCGCCATTAGCACTTGATTTCAAGAGGAGCGAACTCTCGTAATTGTATGCATTGCCTTGTTATTCTGCTCCGCAGGTCAGCATGGATGACAACGATTCGATAGACAAGAACAGCATGTATCATGAGCCTTTTAACGTGAACATGTACACGAGTGCTGCGAGTGCATGCTCCATGAATGACATGCGACATCATCACATTGCACCAGATTACACAGGTAAGAGCGAACTAGCGAATTGTCCACATACGAGTGTTTCATGTCGCTGCAGCCGATAACAAATGTTGAATTTGCATTTTTTTGTTCTCGTTTTTGTGTAATGGTTGTGTCTTTTTTTTTTGTTGCAGAAGTATCCGATGCTGTTTGTCAGGAGTATATCGCACCGCACATGCAGAACTTTATTCCGAAAAGTTCGGGCGGCTATGTCAACGTTCGTACAAGACCACCACAGTCTTTGAATAACATATTCCCCAAGCCTCCACCGGTACCAGCGCGACCAACCGAGAGCTATTATGCTGCCACTGCCATTTATCGGCCAATCTCAAATGGCAGCGGCAACGGCAGTATAGGAGGAACTGGATTCTCCACACCGACAGGAACTATTGACTCTACATCAACGATACCCGAGATGTCAATCTACTTTCAGCCAACCGCCAGGATTTATAATTTTAAAAAGTTTCCGGAAAATCTATAATTTTGGCGGTACCTCAGGTGGGGGAGGAGGTATTGGTGAGAGGCGTCTAGGCTATCGTAAGGAGTTTTTAGAGGTGAGTGCTTTTGATTAATGTTGTTTGGACAGTTGATTTCATTTCAATTGGATTTCGCTTAAGATGTATGCCAGATGATTAGGTCTGTGTTATGGGGACGGAAAGTCATTAGTTAAAGGAATCGATCAAGCATGGAACAATCTGATGGTAACTAGTTGGCATCAGAGAGGCACCGAAACGTTTTTAGAGTCTGCGACTGTTTGCCACTGATCAGACTTTCACACGTCATTTTGCATTTGCATTTTAAATCAATTAAGCTACCCTTTTGTCATGTCGGACGAAATTTGCTACAAGCTCTACTTTAACTCTTGTCCCTTTAACTGGTGGAAAACAATTTGCAACCGATATTTTTCTGTGTACTCAGTGTCGGATTACATCGTTGTGAGCCCTCTTTGGGACCATTTTACAAAAGTCGCCCAATTGCAATCAGTAAATAAAGAGACCGCTTGAGAGTTCGGAATTCTTCTCGTTTGTATTGCTTACACTGCACTGAGAATCGTTCTCCATTCCACCAGCAAACTCACAAGTATTCGAATACACAATATCGTTGTAAAACGTCCACATAATAGATCTTTGATCACGTAGCCGGTTCTAATAACAACTAGATGGCGGGATCATAAATGTTGTTGTGTCTTACAAGTTTTAGTGACCACGCGTAGTTCGTTGAAGTGAACTTTCTTTCTGATGATAGTCGATGTGGTCACCAAGTTTTGCCGAACATTTTCTTTCAACCATCGTAAAACTTCTGCTTAACAGTGGAATGTTATGTACAAACCACCAGAAGACTTCACAAGTCTTCTCTTGAATCCGGCTCCGAAATTATTTAAACTTGTACATATAACAGATTTGACATCTAGCAGGTATTTATCGACATTTAAATTAACTAAAACTTTCTTGAATAAATCTTACTTATGTCCGTAGGCACAGTTACAGCTTCTGTTACATTTAGCTCTACATTCACCGATTCAGACAGATCTCGCATTTGGCGTGCCAAACGAAAATAAATTCCCTAACCTCAATCGGGGATTACTTCGATGTCGACAGCAGTTATGCTAATATGTTTCATTGTTTCACAACTGAAATATAATATTTATATTTATCGAATGCAAGCATAACGATTCTAGTACAATGAGTACTTTTCTTGTTATTGGTAAAATTTTTTTTTTTATTTATGCGCATAGAAAAAACGAAGCTCTACATTTGGTGCCAATTTTCTATTCAATTCTACACTCATTATGTCACAAATTCAATTAGCCTAGCAAATTCAACTTTCCGCTACAAATTTACCAATAACCTCGAGAGATTCGTCACACTTCCTTGCTCGCAGCAATAGCTAACGTCAAATGATAATCACAGGCTGAACGCTGAAGATTTACATGCTTGAACTACTGTGCAGGTAGCATTTGAAAATTGGTTTTGGTTAACCAATGTATAGCGTCCCGAAAACCGTATGGTGAACCAAGGCGTATACGTAATTTAACATGAAATCCAGAATATCTATTGCCGTGATTTCTTCACCCAAAATATCTACAAAAGCCATCTCTGGATTATGGGAGAATACTCCCGACTGAAGAAGCGAAATTAGAAACAGACGCTGTTAGGCTGTTACGTCTGCAGTTTCCATTTTCATATGTCGTTCTCTATAGACAATCTGTGGGAGTTAGAACCAGGGATGGGTAATGCCATTTTCGATTTGTACTGAAAACTGTTTCAAGATTGTACTGAAATGGAGCCAATTGTATTGAAAACAATTTTGGGTATAAGAAAATGAATTAAAAATATTTCATTAATAAAACTGTGCACAAAAAGTTGCACCCGTAGGACTGCCCCTAACTCTAGAACTCGAACTCGATTGTCTACGTAGGAAGGTTCATACTGTGAGAAAATTGAAAAATTTTAAAGGGGTATTGGAAAAATTCGTAGAAATTGATTTCCATAGGAGATTTTTTTTCTTAATTTTATTCGTAATAGACAGTGAGATCGTGTTTGTCAAGAGTTCTGTCTAATTTTAAACCGTTTCTTGTGCTGATTTGCAAATGGATTTTCGGTAATTTGTAAAACGTTAATTATTTATTTTTGACATATCCAGTATGTAAAAACTATTAGCGGCAATTTCACATTGAAAGAAACCTCGAGTTTAAGAACATTGAAAACGCTTTTTCTCGACACCCATGACGGCTAAAAACTGCACTGTCAAAATAAGGAACCTTGTTAAATCTGAGCTGGACGCGTATAGGATTCTCAGAGGAATTTGCCTGGAAGTCTTCTTTCGGGTTTCGGGAACTTAAAGCTAATAATATATTCTTGACATTAAGTCGAAGCAAAGGGTCAATCGATCGATATTATGTTGAGATCCAGTATAATTGTTGTCGCCTGCAGTTGTTGTAGTGTCCTTGTTGATCTCGGTTTGATTCTCAATACAACTAGCACTTGTTTGGAGATTTAACGCGATTATACACATACAAAAACGTTGGGTATTTATCGTTCACGTATTTCTGGTACAAACACGACATTTTTATTACCTTGTTAAGCGTCCTCAAATTGATTAATTGTAGTACACAAAACAAAGTACCTAGTAAAGTTTCAAGCATACTCATACACTCAATCTACGAAAGTAAATAATGAAACAATGGGGACTCCTCGTTTAGTAAGTCTGACAGCTGTCTGACTAGATGTGTTTCAGTTTTTATTGGCCCAGAGTGGTCACATATAAGGTCTGTTCCTTTACTTTTATATCTTACGAATTTTTACAAATTCTTACGAATTTTTACTCAATGCCGTTCCTTAACTCGAAAAATTCGTAAAAGAGAGCGTTGTCGAGAGAGCAAGATATTACCCCTCCACTGAGAATCTTACGAATTTTTACTCAACAAATTTCTTGGTGTAAGAAATTTGAAGGGCTGTCAGTCACCAAACAATTAAAAGCTGATTTGAAATTTCTTGTAATATTTTACAATCGATTGAATTTGTTTTGATTTCTTGCGTTCTATTAAAATAGTATCAACAGGTGGCAAAATAAATATTGAATGTTCTCCCCGAACATTCCATCGTATTGAAAATATTCTTTACCACTGCAATTTATGGAATTATTTATCTGTCATTTTTCATAGTTTACTACAAAAGCGTTCCCTAACTTTTTCGTAAGTGTCTCTCTCTGTGAGAGAATTTATCCCCACCACTGCCATTTTAATTGTCTTTTCCATTCTTACTACAAAAGTAAGGGAACAGACCTATAGTTTTTGCAGTTGACGTTTATGGACGGGAAGCCGACAAATCTAGTAAAGAAAATCCTTCCTGCATACTCAGTTGACACTTCGAAGGGTCAAATTTAAAATAAGCAGAGTGGACGCTGCTGAGTTCGAAAATGTCTTAAAAAGGCCAGTGAGAGAAAAAGGTGTTTAAAATAAACAGAGTGGCCGCTGCAGAATTCTGAAGAGTAGAAAAAACAAAAAAGCGCCGGTGAGAGAAGAAGGTGTCATTTCTAAATTCTAAGGCTACCCTGGTAATTTAGAATTTTCGCACGATATTTAACAACCATTAGTTCTCATAAGACTAAAATAGTGTTGTGATAGGCAACCGTGTTACATTTTAAATGTACTTGTTTGAAAATAACAATTTTGTAAAAATTTATGAAGGACCTTTTCTCAAATAAAAAATTGCAAAATCAAATAAAGTTAACGCTAACCGAGAGAATACAAAAACAATTCAAGTTGCTTAGTCAACACGTTCGGATTCATTGTCCCGACAAATCTAGTTGACGTTTTACATAAATTAGAACCTCCCCAATGTTTTATCTACATTTCTTGTGGGTCTTCTGTCAGTCATAAATGAGACTTTATGACATTTAATCTAGCACAATTTACTTCTTCTAAGCGCTTTCTTAAAACGTTTGACGCATAATCAAATCTACTCATTCAACAGCTGAATGTGGATCATTCCACAGAACTTAACTCTAATGATATGTCACATTTCGATGTAAACATAAATTTTATATACATAAGCAGTGTTTTTTTGAGATTCAATCTCTGCATAGCAAATTAAAGTAGGATTTTTAGCACGCAGTTAATACAACTATTGCGAGTCTCGAAATGTCAAGTACAGCGGAGTTTTTGTAATTTGCGTGCTGAAAATCCTACTTTACTTTGCTTCGCAGAGATTGAATCTCACAAAAACAGGCCTATACTTGTATTCACCAAGATTAATTGATAGATCTTACTCAATTATGCTTATTATTTAACGTTTCTATTTATAACCATCACAAACACACGTATTTATTTTCCATTTGTGTCTTTTCAGATTCTACTATTGACAACCATCTGCTAGTTGTTTTTATGTTTCTATCATGTTCCAAAATATAAAGCATCAACACTATCATATCTTCGGGGAAAATACTATAAGACTGATTTCTTATTAATGCGCTTAAATAAATATTTCATTTTTTGTTTGTAATTTAAATTAATGTCATGTGTGTATTATTTAAGAAAGAAAATAAATTAATAAATAATTCTTAGAATAAAATAGTACTTCAAACTGATGTTGTTTTTTTTAACGATCTAATCTACTACAAATCTGAAATCGTCGGTTCTGTGAAAATCTAAGCAATATGTAACGAAGAATCGATTTGCAGAAAATCGCACATCTCTATGCCTTCTACTACTTTCTTCGAAGTATTGCACATTCCTAGCGAGGGCTGAGTCGAAGCTGTCATTGTTTTTGTTTTGGTTTGAAACTTTTCTGCGATCGAATGGGAAAGTGTACCTGCTACATTTGCTGGGCGCCTGATACTTCAGAAGAAATTTTGTATGAGAATTACGATTTTTCCAGCCCGCACCGACAAATTTTTGACAGTTGTTTGTTTGAATAGAAAAACAAATTAGCGGAGTAAATTTATGTAAAGCGTTTATTTGTTTGAGTAGGTACAAGAAAAAATAAAATTACAAAATGAATGTAGCTATCTACTTGATGCACATTGGTGATTTCGTCCGGTTTCTTTTCCTTTTGTGGTGATGACTGGTGTTCGGTTTGGAGGATCTGAAAGAAAAAGTGAAACCAAATTTAACATGGATCACAAAATCTGTTAGAATATAACTGGATGATTATTTGTAGAGTAGATATGTATGATGGAGAGAATTGGGTATTATATTAGGCGTGTTATTTTGATCTTCGATCTCAGTAAAACAAAGTAAAGTAGAATTTTCAGCAAGCATTTATAACAACTTTTGCGAGTCTCGAAGTGTCAAGTAGAGCGTGGTTGTTGTAATTACGTGCAGAAAAAACCACTTTTCTTTGTTTTACTGAGATCGAATCTCAAAAAAAAAACACTACTATTGAAGAAAGAACTGTGAAAAACAAGGTTTGAAATTTCAGCAGGAGCAAACGATCCCGTAGAGTGCTGAAACTTGGATGGGCCACTTTCACACACACAGATACATAGTTGGCGCAACAGGTCTTTAGTGACCCTAGACCTAGCTTCTCAAAACCATTCGTTTTGTGGGAGTTTTTCATTTTTGGAACGAATGGAAGGGATCTACAATTTTATGCCGATTCCAAACGGCTAATTAAGAAGCTATTTTACACTTGCAGATTGAAATATTTTTTATAAAATACTCGACGTAGAAGTAGGTGATGGTGGAAGATGCATCGAAAGGGCACCCGTTAGAGGATAAGACGAGGACTGGCTTGAGGAAGGTTCAGAAAGATTTGATGCAATAAGGTAGATGGCTGATAAAATAAGCGGTCTTTAACATCTCCAAAAAAAAAACAGAAACAAATGGAAGGAGATCACTCTATCTAGAATTTTTTGTTTTCAAAATTTAAGCAAGCTAATTAAAGGCCTAAGTCAACTTTATGGACAGTCCTAGTTTAAACATTTGTTGTGCCCGTTCAGCTGAGATTGCAGAGTCAAACGAATGGCTATATACCTAGTGCGACAAATATTTATTTATTTTTACGATGATTTGGTGTATTTTGCAGGTCTACAATGGATCTATATCACTGCAGAGCTAAAGAGTCGTTTGTGCTTGAGTTTTTTGGGGTCGAATTGTCGCTTTTGTGACCAGTTTATAAATTGTTAACGGAACTATGAAGATATTATAAACTACAAGTAAAAAAAATCAATTTCCGCCACGCATTGCTCGTTCACGGATGAAACAATTCGGCGCCTGGATGAATTTGCGATGAAGGAGATTGAGCATCACTCGATGATGTTTAATAAATGCTGCTTAATGGAAGTGACATTTCTCGGCATGGAATATCGTTTGCCGGACACCAGGAATAGCAGATACCACTAGTCTCATTGGTATTTGTATTTCAAATATTTTATCCCGAAGATCAATACATTACATGTTAAAATCTATCAGTAGGAAACTGTCATCGTGTCCGATATATGGGCGCAGCAAGTCTGTAATTATCTACATGTAGACAACCGATCCTTGCTATGATAGCAGAAGTGAAGACGTTATTTCATAGACTATTAAGCTCGACCGTAATTCCAAAAATTTGCAAATTCTAAGCTTAGGGTTTTTGTTTTATATCTCAGGTTCGGCATAGCACCTTCAGTGAAAGAGCTTTACGTTCACGGAATTAAGTTGAATTTTTATGCGAAGCAAAAAAATTTATTTTGCCACGTATTGGGTATTGCTCATTTACAGATGACGTGCTCCGACCCCAGAACTCTGTTAGAGTTAGTGTCCCTATATGCACTCAGAATCAGTCAGCAGACGTTGTGTAAGCAATTCCTAACTCACGAGAAGGTATCAACCTAACATGGTGGTTCGACTTAAAGCTATAGACAAAATGCGCGATACTTATAATCATTGTTAGTGTCCAGTCCAGGCTAAATTTTTCATAGAAAATAGCATATTGGGACCTATAAAATATATAAGCTGAAAGTTTAAAGTTATTATTGGTAAGGCCAAATGTGTATTAGCTTTCTGAAATGTTCACTTATAGGTAACTTAGGCTTTGAAAATCGATCCCTTTAAGAACGCTTCAATATAGGCTTCAATAAATATAAGGATATATAATTTTACAAAGCTTTACAACTTGGGCTCGTTGCAGAATTTATATCAAAGACGTTGAAAAACCATTTACCACAGGTCTGAAATCGCTGAAAAAATAAGACCAAGAACAGGGTTTAAGGTACCACATCCGTGGTCGAGTACTACGCGACTGAATTTGTTATAGTTATGCATGTGAAATCCACCAAATTCAGTAACTAATTCGACCACAGGTTTAAAATCGCAAAGGCGTAGTAAAACCAGCAACGAAACGAATTTACAATCCATCACTAACCACCTTAAAAACAATTAAAAAGGATTCAAACTGAACTCATGGAAAATCAGTTCAGAAGGATCACCAAAGATGCAAAAAAAAAACCTGAAACATCATCTCTAAAAACTCGCTCAGAATCGCTTCTGATAAAGCTCTTTAACACATCAACGAAGCTGAATTGAAGGCTGTGTCAAAAAGAGGCACAAGAAACAATTTAAAGAAATCAACAAACACTACCTCCACGATGCTTAGAGAAGTCGTTAAAAATCGCCTTAAAGACTGTCAAATGATTTTGAAACACCTTTGAAAATCTCCTTAAGACTTGTTCTAAAAATTATCCTTAAGAAAGTGTCAAAAATGGCTTCAAAAATTCACGGTTCTACAAAAATATATTGAAACACATCCAAAGAAACAAGCGACAAAATAGATTTAAAAATGCATTAAAAAACAGTTTAAAGTTACAAAGAAATCCCCTAAGACCCGGTCCGACATTCTTTAAGCCGAAAACGTTTAAAGGTTTGAAGAAAGAAAGTTTCTTAGACGTTTTCACTTTTACTTTTTCACTCAAAGAACGTGTCAGAGATTACTCTAAAAGAGCGTTAAAGATCGCCTAAAGTACATTTTAACAGTCGCTCTTGAAATGCCTGTAAAAAGACCCTTAAACTGTATATAACAGACCGTGTCCCAGATCACCTTAGGATTGGAGCTAAAATCGTAGCAAAAATCTTGAAATGCGAGAAATTTTGGAATCATATGGAAAACCGAAAATACTTTATAGAACTCGTCAATATTTGTTCATAAAAATGATCAAAAATTTTAAATATATATAAATACCTACTATCCCTTGAAGAACGACCAATAACAATTTCGTGCCACAATAATACATCAACACACCTACACAAAAGTGTACCTATTTAAAGGGAGTTGACACAACCGAATACATGTCAAAAATCATATAACAAAACCCCACAGAAATGTACTTAAAAATTTCTCAAAAATCGGTTCAAATATTCCATTCAAATAATACCTATTAAGATATTTTAAATTTAGCCTAAAGCCGTGGAAGCTAGTGCTATATTCTATTGTTATTTAATATATTTATGTAACAATAAAGTTGTTATAATAATAATAATAATAAGATATTTTAAGAATTAAAAATGACTGCACAAATGCTTCAGAAAGAAAATTATTTACTATCGGAAAATGGATCAACAAAATGCCACTTAAGACTCGTCCAAAAAAGGATCAGAGACAAAACGCCGACACCAAAAACTAGACGGTGTCAAAAACTGCATATTGTTCGACCATGTGTAGCTCAAAACTTATTTTGAAAATAAAGTCTAGATTAGGTAGGCTTCAAATATTTCAACAAGTTCGTTTAGCTGACACATCTGCAATCTGACAGCATTTGTCTATCCTTTGATTTGTATAGATTGGTCACATGGACGAATTTTCAATCGACGTTGACGGATGGATAGTAAAGGAAATCTTGCAGGAATAATGCCTTACGGACCTCGTTAGAGGAAAATTTAACTCAAAAGTGAAAATTATGTCTTTAAAACTTCTTCACAAAATTCTTACTCTTCGAAAAGTTCTGCGATAAATAACATCACTGCTTAAAGAACTGGATATGTCGAAAAATAAGTGCACAAAAAAGCTTCAAAGACCACCCTTAAAATGTCTCAGAAAATAACAAATTTACGGAAACAACGTCATACGCAAATTCGGCCCTATCGAGGTCATGGTTGCCGCATTGTCATTTTTTATTGAATTTGGTCAACTCAACTCTAATTTATATGCAACTAAGACGCTTTTTGTTTCGTCTGATTGTTCTGTATTTACCAATATTTCGGACTTAAATTATTTTGGTCATTTTTATTTCCAATTTTGGACACAAACTTTATTTTCAAGTGGCAACTGTGAGCGATTTTACCCGATTCGGAGGATTTTTGTTGGGATGTATTCTTCGGAACAACTGTTCGGAGAATCTTTCCGACATTTTGGAATACATATCGGCGAATTACGTTGAAGTGAATTCTTTTGTTAAATTTTTGACAGCTAGGTTCTGATATCTTCCGACAGAAATTGGTTGCGGAATCTCTTTACATCGGTCATAGAATTTGTTAACGATTTTCAGTGTTAAATAAATGTGAACAATAAAAAGGAAAAAACAATATAGCTGAGCATTTTTTAGTATTTATTGTCTCAATTTGTTTCTCCATCTCCAGTGCAAAATCAAGAGAAAAAACAGGCACCAAACAATAGGAGGATGTGAAATCAACACATGACGTTTGACACATCTCAATTATCTTTTCCCGACAACGAATAGCTTGTAGCCGATTTGCGGTCCCACAGAGTACCTATGCGCTTTGGAGGTTTTTCCGTTCCGACGGATACCTCGCCAGGGCCGATTATGTCATGTACACTGCTTTGAATCGCCTCAGAGAAGTGTCAAAATTAAGAAATAAGTCGTCTAGAAAATGCATTTTAAACGTACCGTAAAAGCCCCCAAAAATGTTAACAAGATCGCTGCAGAAAATTGGTACAAGTCTTGCATTTTTTTACAAGTTCGTGCTAATTGTCGAAAGCATAGGCTGAAATAAATCGACTCCGACAAAGGGTGCTGATAGATGGCAAGCTACACAAGATCCAAACAGTTCTTGACAAGTTTATATACTGATCAGGCTTCAGTAGAGTTCACAAAATACAACACGCTTTTTAATATTTCACACTATGTACAGAGCTGACTAAATTTAAAAAAAGGAAACAGAAACAGTGGTTTTTTAAAGGTTACCCCAGACTTATTTGTCAATGGGACAATAGATACTCCCTGTCCTCTGTACCTCTATGATAGGTATGCTAGCCTTTAATTCACGGATTGTTTCAGAATGTTAGATGCCATCTTAAAATGAAACCTTATAATATATTCAACTCGGTTGATCGCTTGTCAAATGTAGAACCATCGGCAACAAAAAGTGGCTTCATAAAGGATTTGTTTTCGAGTCTAGACGTTGCCAATCGGCCAATATTTGTCCTCCATTTAGTCAGTTCGAAAGCGACCTATAACGAATTATGACTGTTAGCCAAAAGGGATTCAAACTCAATTTTGTCAATCAGATGTATACCTACCTAACCACAATTCAATGGGCAAACGTTCACACGCTTGTGCAAACGCATTTTTGGCTCATCATAATAACCATAGCAATTCGAACTGACAAGGAACAAGTTTCTGGTTTCTGCTCAAGCAGATCGCCCTCATAAGCCCGCGTTGCACCACTGCCTGTGCCACAAGAAACACGACCACATTCAGAACAATACGTGTGTTAATTCAGGGCGGATCATAATTAACGTATCCCCACCAATTTGCATATGCTTACTTACATCAACATTTTAATGCAATTAAGCATCTTCCGTCTTCACCCCCAAATGACATCACACAACGTGCGACACAGACAACCCACAGGAAGCTCACTGTAATATATTACACTACACTCGTGTTGCCATCCATATTTGTAGGGTAGATGCACCTGTACATGTACCTGTACATTTACAGTGTTGCAGCTCAACAGCAAGAAGACACGGCGCCACGACTCTCCCCTTTGTTCTCATGTGTTTTAACATCCGAAAGCGTATTACTCACCAAGTTACGTGACTTGAAATCAACTCCAAGCATTTCCCTTTAAAAACGTCGAAAACAGGACTCAAACTAGAGTGCTGCACGCGCTACAAGAAAATAGTTTCACTCCCTCCAGTGGTTTTTTTTTTTTTTTTTTTTATTCATTTTCGTGTCACCTTCGGGATCCTTTTTTACTTTTTGTGTTCCACTATTTCCCATTGAAAGTCGCACGCTAGAAGAAGTTTTGATTTAGACGACAGTTATTGCCGACGACGACGAGTTACGCTCGAGGAAAACCGAAGGACATATCGTATCGACCTCGACCCAACTATTCGCTTAATAATTTATATCAATTTATCAAAGCCACCACCCGATAGCGGATAGTATATATACAACGGGTGGGAATAATTGAAACAAAGGACCAAACTATACCGAAGCCGAAACAGTTGGCTGCTGCTGATGGTTGTGTGTGAAAAGTTTTCCCAAACAAAACTCCCAAAAAAAAACAGAAAAGGAGAACGAGCAATACCATCCCGGATTACTGGGCATAGCCGGTTATTCCCATGAGCAACCTTTATTCACAGGACTAACTGCTCGCACTGTGGTCGGCCTTAATTTGTATTAATTAATGTATAACACTCGCATTACTTCATTATGTAGCGGCAGCGGGTTTGTCTCTGTTCATTGGTCGGGTGAATGGTTATACGCAGTGAAAGTGGAAAAATCGTGTATCCTTTCTAGGGATACTGCACACGTATATAGGTATAGGGAGAGCACGGTTTAACGAGCCGCGCACCAGTATAGCAGCGGTGGAAAGGACATACGACTCTTTGTGCCACTTATGTCAATTTAGGTGCAGAGGTGAAAAGAATTGAAATATTGAACAGAGAGTTTTATGTACTCGTGTCCTTTGCTCCCGTCGTGTGTTTATTTCATCCACAAAATGTTGACTGCCTTGGGGCTGCTGTTGATGCTCGAAGTACATACTACTTGTATTTACTGCAATTAATTTATAATACTGTAAAGGGTGGCGATTACTTTTTTTCTTTTTTTTTGCTTAAGCTGTCCCAAAGCGATGTAGCAGCTTTTTGAATTAAAAAATTATCCTAAAGAATTTTAAGAATTTAGTAGCATTGAGGGCGAGAATTTCGTCATGAACATGGATGGCTTTGAGGGCTCCTTAGTTTTGGAGCAGTTGATGGCTTTAAGATGTCTATTACAATTTTATGTAAGAAACCTGATTTTATGATCAACTGATCTGGGCTCATCGAGGATCGTGTCAAACCAACTAAAGGTCTCAGTGATGTTACGATAGAGCAGTTCGATAGAGTAGATCGACCCGAGAGTGTCTACACTTGTTTTGAGAAAGAATCAGTCATTCGGTAATTTAATAGAAAAAAAAATTGCAGATAACTATGCAGTGTTCCCAGATGAAAAATTTGAAAATCTTGTTTTTCCGAATTAGAAATTTTTTTTTCAAGATTTTTCAACATATAAAAAGAAGGAAATATAGAACACAATTTTGAAATGCTTTAAATAAATCTTATAACTATTCTATCGTCAAAAGCCTATATATATCATTCAAAAGCATCGATCAAAAAATTATTGCTCACAAATGAATGTTATTGCGGCGTTAGGTCTTATCGCCCAAAACCATAACGCCCAAATTGAAAAATGTCATAACGCCCAAAAGCCACCACATCGCCCAAAATTTAAAGGAATAAAACGTCACAAAGCCCAAATAGAATGACATATCGCCCAAAGTAATTATCTAATGTCATAACGCCCAAATCTAGAAATGTCATAACGCCCAAAATATTTCTTGCTATTAAGTTTGGGTGTTACGACATAGCTGTTGGGCGTTATGACATAGTTTTTGGGTGTTATGACATTTTTAAAACCAGAAAACTTACTTCTGTTTAATATCAAACAAGATGCAAAAATTTAGTTTGGGCGTTCTTATTTTTGTCATTTTCTACACAAACCGTTATTTTATTGCTGCTTTTTTACAGGCTATACAGCTACAGTTGAAAAAGTCGTTAGCCTGTGAAGTGCATCGAAAAGAAAAGGAGTGTGAAAATTTTGTATATATAAGTGGTAAAAGGGTTATTTTCAAAATGGTTTATTTAAAAAACGAAAAGCAATTATACAAAAAAATTGATGGGTTCAAGGGTAATTCAATTTACGTTTGTTATTACAACAATTGCAATGCAAGAATAAAAGAAACTTCGGATGGTAGCTGCACGAAATTAAAAAAAATTGGTGCATAACCATGGTGACCAAGAAAATATGTACAATAAACTTAAAGTAGTACAACAAATTAAAAAAAAAAATGTTCTAGTCCTGCAGTGCTTTAAAGTGATACAAATTCTTCAAGTGGCATCAGAAAAATGTTTGAAAATGTTTGTGCGAAGTAATACTATCACCTACCGCGCCCGGAAGACGAGCCGGCCGCCCTAGCGCGCGCAAGAATATTTTCTAATATGTAATTCTGTTTTTTACATTATAGCAGTCAGAATTTTGGATTAAAAGTCGATATTTTTCTGCTATCTGTTTTTTTTTTTTTTTTCATATAAAAAACTTCGTTTCTTATATACATGCTCCCATAAAAGAACAACTCGGATATAAGAAACATTTTATTTTTTTAAATTATATGTTTTTTATATCCGTGGTGGACTGTACAAACAACTGGAACGTCACTTTTAGCTCTTTAACAACGCGGTTGAAAATCCTGGCGTTAAATTTAATAGTTTAGTTAGGGTTGTATATACGTCGACGTCGAGGAAATATTAAAATTTTATATTTTGGTTAATTCAAATTAATCAAGTAATAAAAGATTTATTAATTTTAAATAGTGACTGTTATTACAAAGTGTGTCTGAAATATTGACTTTTAATATATGTAGATGGAGATGAGTTTCAATAAAAAGTATTTAAATTATACCCTTATTTAAAAAAAAAATGGAATTTAAATTGCATTGGAATTAAATAAACGGCAGATTAGAATATAATATTTTTGCCTCAAGTTCAGTACTCCCTTTGCTTTTTATAAACCCATGGATTATTTAAATATAATACAGACCGATGGGACAGGCAAGACATTCGTCATCTCGTTTATTCTGGTAACAATCCGGTCATGATCTCAAATTGGTTTGGCTGTTGCATCCTCTGGCATATTGCTGCCTCATTGTTGGAAGGCGGTCGAACCGCACCCGCTTTGAAGCTGCCGATGAATCTTCTCACGGTGGACGCCAACGTGCACAATGATCAATAATTCGGCGCAAGCGAAATTGCTGCGAGAATGCAAAATCATCATTTGGGATGAATGCACGATGGCCGGCCGCCCTAGCGCCGCGCTGCGCAGCGCCTCCTCCCTGCGCGCAAGAATATTTTCTAATATGTTATTCTGTTTTTTACATTATAGCAGTCAGAATTTTGGATTAAAAGTCGATATTTTTCGGAATTTTTTTTTTTTTGGCGATTTGTCCATACATTTCAATTTGGGCGTTATGGTTTTGGGCGATAAGACCTAACGCCTGTTATTGCTTTTTGGAATTTGGAAAATATTTATTTATGACTTAGAATTTCATTGCTTATACGTAGGTATCAAGGTCAACGCAATGCGCTTCATTAAAGCGCAACAAATCCTTTGAAAAGATTCAAATTTCAACTGTTTCAGTACTCAAACAACTAGGATTTTTTGTTTTATTTAAACTTACAGTAGGAAATATCGTTTCAACATTTGCAGATTAATGTGGAAGCAGTAAAGTATTGAAAATAAAATCTTTTAAGATATTATATGTTATATGCGAAGTCTTTTTTACTCCTAAAACAATTTTCCAAAAACATAGTTAATTACACCAGTTTTTTTTAAATAAAATAATTTCCTTACCTTGGAGCCGATGGAAACGTTAGTAAAACGGAAATTCTGCATGGGCTATGTTCGAATTACATTCTACATAGTAATAGAATTAATAGAAAAGGTTTTTCAGTAGAAAAAGTTGTTTTAATTTGTAAAATTTAGAAAATCGAAAATCGCGAAATTTGATGAACATGAGTTGAAAAGTCTTGTACATATTTTAGAGCTCAAGAATCTTGGAAAAAAATATATCTTGTAATCTGGCATCACTGCAACTGCTCAATCGTAGACGACAGAAAAAGAATAGCACATGGGAAGATATCTGAAGCAAACTAGCTCAGGATCAGGATCAGGAGTAGGGAGAAGTTGACTGGAATCGCAATATCGACTAACGTCTGTACTTAACAAACGTATCCATTGTAGTGTTGGCTATTTAAACAAACATATTTTTACTTCTATGACCCCTCACTCAGGGAAAAAATATAAACTAAAATGTAATATGATAGATATATGTATTTGATTTTATGCTGAATAAATTTTGGTAAAGAATACTTATTTCCACTTTAAAACATATTTAATCTAAATACGCAATGTAATTTTTAATAAAGTCAGCCCAGGTTTAAAGTGAAACGTATTCACTTTTACAATATGACAATTTTTTTTAAATATTTAAACTACTCTCAATATAGTTTTAAAGTGCAACATGATAATATTTGTCCAATAATCAGTTTCGAAATGATTTCTACGTAGGTACATTCAAAGTGTTGCATAGTCAATTAGAAGTTGTTATAAAACGCCATCCACTTCAAAACGTTACGTATTTATTTTTATGTCAAAATTTAATGGTACAAATAATGCTTACATACATTTTCTTCACACAGCGTAGATTCAAACTTGGATCAACGTTAGGTATAGAACTTTGAAATGGAATAAAAAATGTACTTTATTCGAAAGATTATTTTCTGGCATTAAAATTTAAATAAATGATTTCTGGCATAAGACTGCCACGGCTGGCTCGGACGTACTCTAATCTGGAGGTCCAATTTCCGGTGACTATTTTCAACATTTGTAGCCGTATATAGGCAATAACGCGGCGAATGTTGTCCCCCAAGTCGTCAACCGTTTCGGGCTTATTGTCTTAGACTAGCGACTTCACATATATCCTCACAGAAAATAGTCAAGAGGCGTTAAATCGCACGATCTTGGAGGCCAGTTCACGGATCCGCAACGTGAAACTATGCGGTTACCAAACGTTTCCTTCAATAAATCAATTGTGGTACGAGCTGCGTGACATGTTGCGCCGTCTTTTTGCTCTTGCACATCTTGGTTGTTCAAATGATGAACGAAAAAGTCAGTAACCATGGCACTATAGCGGTCACCATTGACTGTAATGTTCTAGCCAGCATAGTTTTTAAAGAAGTACGGACCAATTATTCCACCAACCCATAAAGCACAACAAACAGTCAGTTCTTGTGGATGTAACGGTGTCTCAACATACACTTGAGGATTATCATCACTACAAATACGGCAGTTTTGTTTATTGACTTATCGATTCGACCAAAAGTCAGCTTCATCGTTAAACAAAATTCGCTTATGAAAATTGACGTAGTGCGAGATACGTATTTCGAACAGACTCATTATTTTCAAAATAAATGTGCACAATTTTGAAGCGTTGTTTCAGGCGTCAGTATATTCATTTTGAAAAGCCAAACCAAACTAAAAATAAATCACTTGACTGATGGCAAAATGGCCGCCAGTTAAAATAGTGCTGCCAACCTAAAGTTCTATAACTACAAAAAAAAAAAAACACCCTTTGTAATAATTTTTAAGGGACAATAATTTGATTTGATTTATGATTTATTTCATATCATCTACTAGCTACGCTATACAGATTACAATATAAGTATAAAGATTATATAAAAACAATGTTCTTAATACTAAGATAATGCTGCCAAATTAAGTAAAACACTTTTGAAGTGATCGCGTGAATAATTAAGATCAACAAAAATATAAACATCCTTGAATGAAACAATAGCTCTGGACATGGGCTCATTATGGCCGTAGTTAGTTCTATGAACAGGTCGAAGAAGAAGGTTTCTTTCCCTTAAAGGTCTGGTTGGGGCATAGATTGGCACTAAGGCTAAAAGAGATTGACATTTAATGTGATAGCATGATAAATCCCTTATCAGAATGATGTCATGGGCTTTCTAGAACATAAAGTTGATATGCTCAACAATTGACATCGAGTCCGGTAAGAAATTTCAAAATCCCAGCTCATTTTCCGGAAAATGTAAAAATTTAAAATCAAAGTAGAATATGTTAATTCTTACACAGATGTTATTTTTTTAAATAACGATCAACGTAGATTCAAAGGGAAACATATTTATCCTTCAGTTCCACTAACTGTGACGACGCGAAAGCAAGCTCATTTTCGTTGTTAGAAAAAATCACTCTCGTAGACGAAAAAACTAATTTTAAAGGGAAAGCCTATTTCCAGTGCTTTAACGTTAGTTTTGTGTGACTTAATTTAATTCCTGGTAATGTGTTTAATATAAGATCAAATGTATTGAATCGTAGACGGGACCTATGTACAAATAAACATGTGTGCAAATAATAAAACATTGTTCAACTTGAAATTGAAAATATTAACCTAGAAACACAACCTATGCCAGCTCTACTAAAAATAAAAACTTAAGGAATTGACTGAGAACTAGGTTTACCAATAACACCTCTTTAGTCGTCCAAAAAAAACTTTTACCCGAAAATTCAAAATTCAAAAGAGCAACAAAAATGTCGCTTTTTTATTGTATACATACATATTTACAAAAAAATATGGAATTGCGAAACCATAATGAATACATGCAACGAAGTGCTATAAAAACTTTCACAACTGAACACATACACTTAACGAATTTATTAAATAAAATATTCACAGACAATTTTTAGTTCTGAAATGGAAAACTAAGAGCATTCTGATGTATGTTAAAGTTTTTGTCCCACCAATGTTAAAATTGTCTACCCTAATATTGTAGGAAAGTAATCTTTTTATCGTTTCTCATGTTCTGTAACTCATGCGATAAATTTTCCACTCGAAAAGTTAGAAATATGTTTTTCAATTTATATCGTTTTAGTGACAAATATTTATATTGATGTGTTAACTCAAAAACATGGACCCTGGTAACCATACTTAAAACGCCCCCTCAGACAAATTTTCCGTCAGCTGAATTCTCCAGTCATTATGTGAGGATAGTGCAGCAAAACACCTACTGGACACTAAGGGTGAATACTCTACATGCGGCGAAGATCTAGACCATATTTACAAACTTGGAGTATTCATGGCTCACTTACTTTATTTATTTATGTAGGTATACATAAATGAACATTTTTTACGAAAAAGATATAGCCGACTGATATGTTGACTAAGGCGTATAGACCTTGGCAACACATCGATTGCAAGATCGAACACCGACCTTACAGTTGGAGCTGATCTTAAAAAGACAGAATTTTCAAAAAGTCCGTCGGATAGTTGGTCACTTCATCCTCGTCGGTCACGCTGTCAACGGATTTGTACGAATGCAGTTCTCCAGCGTTTTGTCTTTGAATATCACTAATCCAATGAAGATTTTAATAATTTTGTACAGTTCCGGGGATGACTTTGGTGATGAGTTCCTCCTTCGACGATGTGAACTTGCAAAAATTTGCAAGAAACGATATCAATCCAGTCGAAACATTAACAGGAATTTGGCCATTGCCAAGCGCCAGCAGTCGTCTCAAGAAATCAGCAGCCGATGGCTCGTTCTGCAATGCGACTCTCATGTTCGTGGTCAATTTCATTTCTTGACATGTCGCCACAAAGAAGACGATTTCAGGCAAGCATTAAGTTCATCAACAGCAGTAGATTTCAAGATGGCGGGAGGCGTTTGACGAAAATATCATAGCAGTATCATAGATCCACCAAATTGTCGCGTAGATCCTTCATCGCTCGGTCAACTGCTTCCAAAGCTCGTTTATGCGCCATCGTGCATTCATCCCAAATGATGATTTTGCATTCTCGCAGCAATTTCGCTTGCGCCGAATTATTGGTCATTGTGCACGTTGGTTTGTCAACGGTGAGAAGATTCATCGGCATCTTCAAATCGGGTGCAGTTCAACCGCCTTCCAACAATGAGGCAGCAATATGCCAGTGGATGCAACAGCCAAACCAATTTGAGATCATGACCGCAATGTTACCAGAATAAACGAGACGACGAATGTCTTGCCTGTCCCATCGGTCGGTCTGTATTATATTTAAATAATCCATGGGTTTATAAAAAGCAAAGGGAGTACTGAATTATTATATTCTAATCTGCCGTTTATTTAATTCCAATACAATTTAAATTCCATTTTTTTTTTTTAAATAAGGGTATAATTTAAATACTTTTTATTGAAACTCATCTCCATCTACATATATTAAAAGTCAATATTTCAGACACACTTTGTAATAACAGTCACTATTTAAAATTAATAAATCTTTTATTACTTGATTAATTTGAATTAACCAAAATATAAAATTTTAATATTTCCTCGACGTCGACGTATATACAACCCTAACTAAACTATTAAATTTAACGCCAGGATTTTCAACCGTGTTTTTAAAGAGCTTAAAGCGACGTTCCAGTTGTTTGTACAGTCCACCACGGATATAAGAAACATATAATTTAAAAAAATAAAATGTGTCTTATATCCGAGTTGTTCTTATATATATAAGTGTATAAGAAACAAAGCACGTATGCAAGAAATGAACACAACTGATGTAAGAAACGAAGTTTTTTATTTGAAAAAAAAAACGAGTTCATGGAAGAAAAATCACATACAAAAAATTTGCGTATCTTATATGTGGGGAATTTTCTTTTCAATCGTAGACTTTGGGAATATGAAGGTTCGTTTCTTATTTTCGAATGTTTCTTATTAGCGTCTTTCTTATATCGGCTCTTTTTGGGCATATAGACAAAAGACACCGGTGTTTCCACATGCGCTTCTTATGAGCGATTTGTTCTTATATGAGTGTTTCTAATATGAAATAACAGTACGTTGATGATTACGTTCTTTGTATCAATATTTCACCTACATATACATTAAAACCTTCGCTTTACGTCATTGAAAAATTATCCTGGTTTCTGGTTTTCAGTATTATTTAAGTTTTCGTTTTTGTTATTCCTTTTTTCGTAATTAATTATTTTTGTAAAAGGGAGTTTAAAGCAATAAATCAGTTTGGAGAAATAAATCGCAACAGTGAATCTTAATTTAAGAATAAAGAATCGTTATATTTCGACTTACGTCGTTTCGATTTGCGTCCCAATTAATTACGCAAAAGCGAGGTTTTAGTGTATTGAACTGTAGGCAGACCGAAAAGATTCAAAGACTTTAATGACATGGGAATCCCATTGCACTGCTTCATGTATTCAGTGCCAAAAGTTGAATAGCTAATTAGCGTTTTTATGAGCGAAGGGTCTCAGGTTCGATCCCCGCGATGCACAAATTATACATTTTAAAGTTTTGCTCTACAGCCCCAGGTCTGACAAACAAAAAAAAAAAAAAACTCATACAAAATGCGGTTTGAATGGTTTTATAAAGCTATATGCTTTCTGTATAAAGATCCGATTCGCCGACTATTTATTTATTCATTTAAACAACTTTCAATTTAAACGACGGATCGCGACTTATTTCTATCGCTGTCGCTGTCACAGTGAAAGTAGGTCGTGCACCGGAGCACCCTGTATGTGAAACAGCGAATGCTGTTCTTCCACAACACATTCTTCAACCACCCCGTCTGAGTGTAGCGCGCCCATTTGACGTCGACCCTTGTCCCGTGCACAGTATACCACCAACAAATATACACATAACTGCAGATAAAGTATTTATTTTAAAGGCTTCCTGCCCACACACCCACTACATCGCTCAGCATGCATACAACCTGTGGATAAAATGACAGGCCACCCTCAATCCAGTCGTCCTTATATCCCTTTAATTTTGCATAACCGACTGCGAGGATATGTACTGTAGGTTGTACAATGTACATACCAGTCTGGTTTGCTCCGTTTTACAGCGGTACCAGCACCAGGATCGATTTTTCGCCAGGTAAATGTAGAAGTTACATAGAATCATTGGTAATTTGGCAAAAATATATACACATACACAGGAATAGGTATTATGCGTTTGTGTTAAGTTGTCGTTTTTTCGGTGGGCCCTCTCATAATAACACAGCAGGCCGAGTGGGCGGACGGCCGAAATTTCGTCGGCGCAAAAATATGTTCGCACACACCAACAACAGGTTCGCTCCGGTGAGCAGCACACGGGCGTAAGGTTACAATTTTGCCCCCGGTACAGTTACACTTACCACCCCCCATACCCTACCCGCAACATGGCGGTTTCAACAGAAGCAGCAACTGAGCAACCCCAGCGGGACTTCATTCCATATCCTTCGGTCGTACATTCTCATATTTCAAAAAGCGCACAGGAGAGCACACCAACATACTCGTAGCTGTAATGCCATAGTAAACGAATGCAATATTGGATGCGGTGATGACAATGGAGTAGAGAATTTCCTCAGCATTTTTCTGCCCCCAAAAGGATATACTTACATAGAGAGATGTGTAGGACTGGCAAAATGATACGTAGCTGCATGGCGATGGTATACGGCAACCATTTTTGGGTTTAGCTATACCATTTCTAAGTTTTGTGTGTATTCATTTAATGACACTCATTCGTTTGGCAAGAGTTTCTCAGACTTTAAGAGCTGTGCTTGCTTCTATACGTTGCAAGTTTCCCCAAGGAGCTCAAATTCAAACCAAAACTATAGACCCGAACATGTTTTGTAATTTGGAAGCCTACTTGAAGATTTTTAGTGAACATGTATGGTCCTTTATGATAGATTGACTGCGTCATGAATATTAATTCAAAGTGCCCTTCGACATGAGCTTTGTGCCATCGCAACTAATTTGGAATAATTCCCATCCTCGCTGCATAAATATATGCAGCCAAAGACAAAGTGTATGTGTGTTGACATTCACGTCAATGGCAATGACATTAAAACCCTTTCGTCCTTTCGAGTAGTGAAATTGCCTTTAACGTCAGAGTGTCTCGCAACCATCCAGCTCCATAAATTTGCAACGAATAGACATTGGCATATAGTGCGGTTGCTGGTTTGGTTACGGGGCACCTTTGTCTCATGGTGGTCGTAAATTTAAAATTCCATTTGCCAGGGTTATTGCGGTTACCTGGGTCGTTGGTATATAGTGGTTCAAAACGCTATTTTGACGAAATGGCTCAGGATTGCGGTGGCATTGTTTATTTACTCAAAGCTTTTCCTCTTTGATTTGTTAACATGTACTATAGTACACAGTATATGTATGCAAAGTTATTTAGTGGAGGGTGAGCGGTCTTTTGAACTTGGACTTAAATTGATCGGGAGAAACTGGTATGCTTGTGCCGCTTATGAGCATCAAACAGATGCGTGAGTTTATGATGTGAACATGGATTAATTGGTCAGGCAATTGGGGTGGAAATGTGGATGGAAGTTTAAATAATTGATTAACTGCACCCTTTTTGTGGTTCGTTAATGTAATCCAATGAGGCAAGTGGACATTGACGGGGGGTGGTTGGTTCGAGGTGGATCGACTTAAAAATGCAAATGAAAATACAAATGCGATGAGTTGGACATTTTTGAGCCAAGTTGGGCTAGATGGGGGTGCAGTGGTTGGACTACTGAGTGAGGGGTTTGCAGGTTCTACCGTGACAATTTTTCGGTCCCTTCCATTCACCCCAAAAGTAATAAGTACAAAAAAAAGCGAGTACTTGTAAGAAGCTAGTCTTAGGCTACCTATACGGGAACGTTGCGCCAGTTATTTAGTTTTTCCATCGATATGTTGGACCTCCAGTGGCTAAAAAATAGACATTCTGACAAATGTGATCGCCAAGGAAGTAGCACTTGCCGATAGATGTCGGTGCGCTCTATGACAAGAAGGAGAATCAGGGATAAGAATTATTTGTTGGTAGGTAAGTCCTTTTTCGATGTCGTCCATTTTAGGAAACCACTGCGACTTCGCTGCGAACTATGAATGGTGAAATACTGCACAAGGTCGCAAGAGACTGATGGCTGCAGTGTGTCAGGCAGAGATTTATTTTAACGAAGGAACTAAGGGGTGTGCCACAAGGTTCCTTCGTTGGACCATTAGTGTGTTAAGATATGTGCATATGATGAAACACTCCGACTCCTGATTTCAATAAAACAATAAAGATCGGATTTTCAGACGACATCCCCTTAGGCTCAAGTTAGGCCCTAGTTATAGCCATATGTAAAATGCAACCGTAAAAATTTTCTTTTGCTTTTTTAGAGCATTGCTTTTAACAAAATTGTCTGGTACCAAAACTAATAGTATTGTTCAAGGAACTTAAATTTATTTTACTAAAGGTTAATTTAAAGTTATTTTCTATCCGTGCAATACAAAATTCACATTTAAGAGTTAGATTCTTTTACAAAAAAACTGTCGAGGGAATTTAAGTACTTTGAAAAGGGAAAAATTACAACGTTTCTTGGGAAAAAAATAAGCCTGACTGCTAGCAAAACAGACTATCAACTGCGTATTAAGTCATTTATGAGGGTACTCAAATACGCTTAATAAAAGTTGCTGGGAGTTCCATTGACCAATTTAGGGGGTCTTTAGTGAGCTTTAATATGGTCTTAGTTTACAGTTTCAAACGGAGAACGAAATATGTAGATACTTTAAACAAAATTAAAACTTTTTACCCTACTTAGAATCCGGAACTTCCAATGGACAAGAAACAAGGTTTCTACCTTCCATGGCAAATAAAATGAAATATTTTTCACGAGTCACGGAGTTTGAAAGCGGAGGGTTTATGTTTCAATGCCGAACCTCCTGCTCAACTCAAGGGGATAGGTGTGGATGGTGAAAAGATTGCCTTGAACTCTAAGGCGGGCATAGCTATAATTTAATAGGAAATAGAGACAACATTTTAGGTGTTTCATATACCTTTTACCTGCTTTACGAAGGTCCATATTTATTTATGATACATACAGACAGACATCTTGATTCGACGGAATGTCGAATATTATCCCTTGTCTGCTATAAACAGTGACTCGATATTGACTGAAAAATCTCCAGAATCAATCGTTAATCCAGCTTAAGACTGATTGTGTGGTCGTTAAATATGAAGGAATGTAATTTGGCTTAAATTTTTCAAATGAAAAATTACCACCAATCAGTTCAACTCAGATGGAAGAGGACATACTTTTACAGCCCAACTATATGAAGAATATTGTTCATTATCTGTATAAAAGCGACGTCGCTATAGTGGGAAAGCATATCATGGTTGCATGGAAGCAATCCACTAGTCAGGACGCAGCTAAAGACTGAGAATGCCAACCCATGAATCAAAGATGCTATGCGGAAATTTATATTGTGACACAACTGTGCAGATTAAGTGGAAAAGAAATACGTTTCTGGCGGAATCGTCAATAATAGACAACGATAAGAACTTATTGCCACTTTCGACTATTGCTGCTTGGTACCCACGTATATGAACCATCGAAGTACGAGTAGGCTAATGTGAGTAAGGTTGAATACTAACCAGCGTTGCCACTGACTGAAAAAAAAATTAAATCCAGTCAGAAAATAAGTTAACGAATAATTCCAGCTAAAATAAAACAACGAATAAAAAAATAAAAAAATAAACTATTAAAAATAAGAGTGACTTCATTAAATTAGTTCAACTAATAAATAAACTTAGCATAGTAATTTCTTTGAAGGCTTTAATTGTCTCCTCAACATCTTCATTGCTTTTCTAAGTTAAGTAGTACCAACTTCAGACGGTCTATCAAAGTTGAAGTTAAAAAAGTGTAGAACAAACTTTGTATCAATGCAAACGTTTCCAATCTCAGAGCAAAAAAAAAATAATAAATTATAATTCCAGGAAAACTTTGCTCTTCTTTCAATTTTTCATAAAAAATAGATGTTCGAGAAAACTTAGCTTTTCTTTCAATTTTCATATTTTTCTCGCCTGGAATTTTAAAATGTAGAAGTACCTAAATACTACTGATTGAAAAGAAATGACACGAAACATTTAAAAACAGTCAGACAAAATCGTATCCAACTAAAAAACGAGCCGGCTGGATTGAAGAATATCTTCCAGCGTATTAATTCAGTCCAGCGTTGCCAAAATGTGCCCGATCGGTCATAGTTACATATGTAATTAAACTTTTTTATTTAATTTTTATTTGACAGCCATATACAGAATTAAAGCACATGTATCACACATTATAGTTAATATAAAGACTTAACACAAATTGTTATGAAATGTGAAGTGTTAGTACCTAGTTACAAAAAGTAGGTATAGGTATATGAGTAAATATTTGTGTTGCCTCATGATTTTCTCTGAAGGGTAGTGGCCTCAGTGTTGCCAGTTCGTGGGATGTTCCCCTTTTTATGAGTGATTTCAATCAAAAATTTTCGTCTTGAAACTTGGGTGAAAAAAACGTAAGAAGAAGCAGTAGGTACCTACCCAATATTTTGATTGTGGGGAGTCCATGGGGAATGCCACCACAAAGAATGGGGAAAAAGGGACATTTCGGTCTGTGATGGGGAATTTCAGTTAAAACGCCTGACAATCCTTGTGGCCTGCACTTTTTGGAAACGGCCCTCAATATTATTTTCTTTGTGGCAACGTAGATCCAGTCAAATCTGACTGGAAAGCAGTCAAAATGGCAAAATGGCTGATACTAAATCTAAGAATTGGAAGGATCTAATTTAGTGACCGAAAGGTCACCATTTGGTCACTTTTCCTTTATGCCAACCACTATCAATAGGTATAACTATTTATAACAGTCACAAACATTGAAATCGGTTTAGGCTGGTGCAATAAAGTCACAAACATCCCTTCCCAAAGTTTTCGGAGGCCCTTCGGACGAGGGTTATCTCAAAGCTGCTTCAAAAGGCTACAGTTTAATATGAAAAATCAGTATCTCAAAGACGTCTTGTGAGTTGTTTAATTTAATAGAAGGGATCTAAAAATGTATACCGAGTCCAGAAGGCTAATTGAAAAGCTCTTTTATGACAGTTATACTGCCGAATGCTCGTCAGACGTTCGCTAGAGGTGGCGCAGTGGAAAAAATATGTATTTTATGTTTATACTTGGATTACCGCTCAGCCACGGCCCTTTATACTGTATATTTACAATTGTACATGCCGCCCTAAATCTTTTTGATAGCGCTTTCCAAGCATCGCCTACAGATATGTTAGAGGCAAATTTAATTATTTTCCTCGCTCCACACAATCCTTTTCTTTATCCTTTCACTGAACTGAACAAGAGCATCTATCTTTAAGTTTTTCGATACCCCACCCACGTAGACCCCCACCCATCATGTTATGCCAACTTTTGATAAAATATTCAACCGATTCTTCAATACGAACATTTCTATCATTTCTTTCTTCTTTTATCTAAAAACTCAGATCCGCTTCGTGTCACTTCAGCCATCAAAAGCGCGCAGCCAGGTATCAAAGTTTTCCTATTCAAACAAAGGGAAATATTGAAATGTATATGAACACCGAAGAACAGGTCCCAGAAGAATCAGAGGAATGCCTCCGCGTCCACATCCTTTGCTTTCCCTTTCAAATCAATTTCCTATATATATCCCTTTGAAATGTGGCGTCTAGCTGCGTTGTGCTCGGCAGCTATTCCCGGCTCTGTACACCTTCCTGACCGCGCCGCATCCCTCGTCTTTCCTTATCGCTTGGCTTTCATATTCTTGACTTTTCGGATCGATAGGTCCTTTGTTCCCGGGCGAAATGAAAGCGAATTTCTCAACATCTCAAATTGAATGGAGAACTTTGATTTACAATCCTCCTACAGTTTTGTATACCCTTCGTCCTTATTTGTCCCTTTATCTTCGTTTCTGGTTCTGGTTCTGATTCTGATTCCGATGATGCTGATTCCGATGGTGGGGGCTGCTTTCACCCTTCAAACGAAGACACAACAACATTCCGCAATCGAAACGGAAACTTACTCAAGTGGCAAAAAACCGAAAAACCAGCTAGAGGTATGGCAGAGGCATTTTTCTGTTTCAACATCTCAAGTGCGGCGGGGACATCGATTTCGCATTATCACCCGAAAATATCGAAAATAATTCAACAGTCTTACGGGGAATTATTTATCTTTCGGGTTTTTCTTTCGAACGAACGGTCTTAATTCCAGACATTTAGTCGCAAGCCATTTGGGGATGGTGGATGGTCGATGGTGAGATGCTCACTTTTCGTTGGTTATGGTTGTTGTCCTTCGAAGGGCTCTTTAGATTTTTACACTCAACGCGTTCAATTTTTTTCTTTTATTTTTTTTTTCTTTCCTTATTTATTTCGATTTTTTATTGTCATCGCATTGAATGAAGTATTGTTCGGCCGAAATTTATGAGAACTTGAGTTATATTGAGTAATAAACACATTTGCGAATATTTGCACAGAAACAGATAGACGTCAACTCGCGCTATCAGTGTGGGGAAATGTTTTACGAGGTACTTCGAACGCCATCCGATCGGAGGTAGATGTAGGAGTGGTAAGAGTAGAGTGCCTAGTCGGAGTGTCGCCGACGCGATTTCCGTTCCAGTCGCCAGTCGACATTGTCAAAGGTAAGACGACAGTAAATTTTAAGTAGATTTTGACAGAGATTATAGATTCTGGCCGGTGAGACACGATTTCAATTGGAATAAATATTAGAATCGAATTCCACAGCTGCGTTGAGCACGTGTTTTTTCGGTGCGATAATGCAGACAGGAATCAGTGCCGCAATTTATTGTTAATGCTACGCAGGGCTTAGGGCAGTGGCATTCAGTGACCCAATTTAAGCGGACACGACTTCAACGTTGGTAAATGTTTCGGAAGTTATTAGTTGTATGGATGGAGCAAACATGCAGTTTTGCGGATTTTACTGGTCACTGGTCAGATGTTCGCGTGGACAGTTTTATTCAATTTACATTCGATTTACCCGAAATCAGTGGGAAGCGCTAGAATTGTCGAAGCACAGGGTATGCATATTTAGAAAGTGTGCAGACTATAAATAAAGTGCAGCAATTCTGCGTGTTAAATGTGCGATTCTGGTCAAGTCCTTTAACCCATTCATTTTGTTCACATATTCACTTTTGTCAATTTGGATATGGTCGAGCGGACAAACACCCGTTGGCTTATCCAGTATTGTGCTGTGTTCACGAGGTGTGTCGCAGTTTGCCTGGAAATTAGCTTGGTCATTGAGGGTCAGGTTAATTATATAAAATACGGATTCAGTGCAGCACGCTTCTGTGTCTAAATGAGCTTCACACAAAGTGATACAGTGAGCTGTATCTACTAATAACAAATTTTGATCTTGAATTTTTATTAAAAATACCAGTGCGAGCTATCGACTGTTTCAACCGAAGTATAGTTTCCTTATGCTACACGATGATCCAATGAATCCTGGCTTCAGATTATATTGACAAACTAATTTGCTGCTCGAAATAAAAATAAACAGTCAAGACTCTGTTTAATTCATTTTCATCCTTTCTGACGAAAGAATACGTGTGAGCTCACCCACGAATTTTCACCTCTCATTTGGTCTATAGGTACTTCAAAAAAATTGTTTATGGAATGGCGCCTTAATCGGTACGACAAAAACACAAGATGTGTAATTTATACATCATTTTTGTCCACGAAAAAATTCTTCGAAATTTGTTCGTAATAAAAATATGTTTTCGTTTTATTTTTAAACAATTTACGATTAACAGAGATTTTTGATTAGATCCTCTTTTCTCAAGCTTATCTATCGTTTGTATATAAATATAGTTTGTATATAAATATAGTTGGCATAACAGGTCCGTAGGGACCATAGGCCTAGCTTCTCTCAACCATTCGTTTTGTGTGAGGTTTCATTTTTTGGAACGAATGGAAGGGATCTACAATTTTATGCGGATTCCAAACGGCTAATTGAGAAGCTCTTTCAAAACAGTTATACCCTCGGATGTTTGTCAGACGTTCGCGAGATATGGCGCAGTGAAAAAACCCTGAGATGTATTTATTTAGATCTACGACAGAAGTACATCAACAGATCGAGAAAGAAAGAAAATAAATGTAAATACAATAATAATCTTTCAATCTGGGATCACTGGCAGTGACAGCTAACAAATATGTCAACGCCATTCGCCGGTAATTTTACAGACTTGTGAAAATATGTACCCCGGAGTAGGCTACTGAGTTCAGCACAATTTTCTCAAGTATCAGGATTGAAAAACGTGTTACAATCGTAACTTTTAAGTTGGAATAGACTTTGCAAAAATACAATCTCCCATAAAAGTTACCCTCACATAGTATTTTTTTTTAATTGAAAAAATCCAATAACTACACTTTTGGCAAAAAAACCAACTGTTAGTCTAAATTACAAGAAATAAATCATTAAATTTAACTTTATGTTGGGAAATATGTACATAGTTAGATTGGAGTCACGGCTGCTTAAGTCCAATCTAAAGTGGCATTTGTCCAATTCAATTAGTTAAAGTTTCCCATTGGGGTGAGTAGTGAGTTCCAAGTTGTTTGTTAACTAAATTAGTAAAGTAAAGTAATAGTTACTTTGCTTGCAACTCTTTATGTCCATGCATATGAATTTGTCTGAATTTCGAAAGTGTGGTGCGTTCATGTTTTAAGAATTAAAAGCAACACAATTCACCAAAATTTTTAATTTTTAAAATCCTACACATTTTTATTCATTTGGTTCAATGACAGCGTAAAGCTTGGCTTTGGTGAAGCAAATAAAATTTTGTATAGCATACGTAAAATTGCAAAATTTATTTTATTATTATTATTTATTATTATTTGTATGAAATGATAGATGTGATTTTGAGTTCATTCCCAAAAGAGGACTTTAGAGTCGATTTATTTTTATCTACATTTTTGTAAGGGCCAATATTGAACGCACTTTATTTATTGA
Organism: Cheilosia vernalis; assembly: GCA_949126925.1. Classification (NCBI taxonomy): domain Eukaryota; kingdom Metazoa; phylum Arthropoda; class Insecta; order Diptera; family Syrphidae; genus Cheilosia; species Cheilosia vernalis. The sequence continues at coordinate 14,394,764 of OX421361.1, read as the reverse complement.
ACAACCATTTATTTGTTTCCGTTACAGCTCAAAAGCTAAAGCATATTTAAATTTAAAACATAAATATATTTGGTAACTTTTTATTTAATTAAAAAAACAAATAAGAGCATAAATATAATTCATAATTTAAAACATACTAATTTTTTTGGAAACGTTGACGGTAAAAAAAATATTCATTAAAAAACTAGAATGTGATTTGGCACCTTGCTTGGAGTTTTTCTTCCCACACCGGTTGCAAGTATTTTAAAAAGGTGCAATAATTTATAAAAATCGAAAATGTGATGTTCGAGATACGAGCTAGAGTGCTTACTGTTAGATATTGCCAAATTCTAGTCGAAAACGAAATAGGGAATCCTTCTAAAAATATAAATATGTTCATGCATTTTGGATAAAATTGTTTTACCCCTTTTCATGTAATCAATAGAAAATCAATTTTCAAAATTGATTTGAGTTATACGTCATACGGAACTTTAGAAAAAAAAAACGGTGTTTGCATCGAGTTAAGTTATTATTTTACTTTTAAAATATGTACCTCACTTTTGTTTAAATCGTGTTAACCGTTTTTTGAAGAAATCCGACTCCGCCTGCCTGTATAGGGCTCAGTAGCCGACGAACAGACATATAGACAGACGGATATGATACGAGTACCTATTAAATAAAATTGATAAAAATCGCGAAATCATTCGAAATTTTGTACGAAAACGAGACAAAAAAATAAAATCGTAACTTAGATTTGCTTACAGTCCACCTAGTTAATTTTTCATCCCTGTCAAGTAAAAGACGGTCAAAAACATTTTTAATATCATAGGTATCGGTGAGATTGCTTCCGACTTTTATAGAGGAGCTAGTGTTTTCTACCGGTATTCCGCACAATCCGATGGGCAAAATTGGACCACGATGTATAAAGCTCGTCTCTTTAAGGCCCGGTTTGTTCAATCTTGGTTATCTTAAATCGGAGGTTATTCCAGTTGGTAACCAGCGAATGTGTTTGTTCAGGAAAATATTAACCAGAGAATCAGTGGTTTGGTTCGTTAACCAGAGAGATCGATAACCGGCCGATTTTAGTCGGTTAATGAGATTTAACCACTGATTTTCTGTAATTTCGTTTGTTCAAGATTTTTTTGGGACTACGTATGTATTCATTTTGACGTATATGCTACACAAAAATATTTTGCAAACAAAAAGAAAAATACAAAGAATATAATGAATGAATTTATGTATAATGCAAAAGATGGAGAAAACCCATAAAATATACTGGCACATAATATATAGAATACACTACAAACCAGTCAATTGAAGCATGAATAAGGATTATTTTAAACATTCTAAGCCAACAAAGCATACGCATTAGAGGAAATATTGTTACAAAATTTATTGGGTATTGGTTTCTGATTTAAAAGAAATCGCTTGGAAGAGTATCGAAGACTACACAAATATTCAAATCGCACGAATAGGTATCAACACAAAAAAGAGCAAGTGACATTTTCATCATAGGCACACGAAATCTGAAACCTGAGAGCAAATATGAAAAAGCCCAATCGAAAACCACATAAGATAGCTAAATAGTACATTCATTAAAGATCTACATACCTAAACAAATTATTTATTTATAACAAAAGGACCCGAAAACAAAATACAAAAAATTAATCAAGGATTCCGTCAATCACTGACACTGACAAATAAATTGGAAAAATGGAACGATTTGTTGGAAAGCTATGGTTTGGTGACCGAAGTGAAAAAAAAGCTCAACAAACACTCATTGGTTATCACGGATTTATAATCATTGGTTAGCCTAAATCTATGGTAACCCAACCAAGGAATTAACCAGCTTTCAACAGACCGGCCCTAAATATTCTAATAAGTGATTGGTTTCGGGGTAGATCCCCGGAAAACACAGTCATTGTATCTTGAAAGGCCTTTTCCACTACGTAAGCTCTCAGAAACGTCTGACAAAAATTTGAGATGTATAGCTGGCATGAAAGAGCTTCCCAATTCAACCGTTCCGACTCGGTGTAAAGTTGTGGATCCCTTCCATTCGTTCCAAAAATGAAAACTCATGCAAAGAGGTCGTGAGAAGCTAAGCCTTGGTATATATACAGAGTTGTTCGGCCGACTATGTATTTGACAAGGTCAGTATGGAAAAGGGATAACCATTTTACCCCGACACGGTCTTTATCACCACAATGCGTCAGTACGTCAGTACTGACCTGAGAAAGGCACATAGCGTTCATTGCGCCAAACCTAATCCAATCTAACGATGCGTTTTCGACTCATTACATCACACTCAAACGGGGTGCGGAACAACGATTAACTTTCAGCTGAGGTCACTCTTCAACTATATAAACCCCCTAAGGCGCGGTCTTCATCTACAGCGTCAACATTCAGGACTCTCCGAACGAATGGACTGCGGCATCAGTATTTATGTAGTAGGAATGTCCATGAGTTCGTCGCCCTCCCAGATGCAGATGCCATATACGATATTTTTACCCCGTACTATCCACTTCTTCCTTTTTTTTGTTATCATTTTGCTCTTTCCAGATGTAATGAATCTAGTTTTGTCCGCAGAAAAGCTCCTCTGAGCCGCAATTCGTTAACTACACCTTTCGTGTAGTGTAATCCCTATCCCTATCCCAACTTCATACATGGAAAACTGAAAGCTTCAAAAATTCCATTTGATCGTCGGTAACCAAACTATATGACGTTGGTTCAGTCATTTCAGTCATTATTAGAAAATCTCCCTTTGAATCAAAATGAAACTTCATATCCTGTAATCACAAACCGCACAGGATGACTTCCTTTCTACACATCGTATAACGATTTTTATTTCTTTTTTCTCTTCTTCTTTTCAGTTGTTTTTCCGTCTCTCATTTTGCAACTACTAACTGCAGATAAGGAACCTTATCGCTTTGTGATATAAAATCTGCAATTGCACAACTCAAAGGGATTCAAATGCAAAGGAGCACAGGATGGCGACAAAAGCGAAGAAAAAAAAACAAAACCCTCGCAAATTAAAAAGTGTACAATGAACAACCAGAGAGACACCTTTTGAGTCACACCGACTGGCGCTGGATACTCACTACTCCTGCTTAGTTACAGAGTGTTGGACCAACAACTGTACAAAGTATTTATTGGATGTTTCCTCCATTTTTGTCTCACTCTCGATTTTCCGTGCGACGTTATCAATATAAAATGTTCATCGAATTATTCACCAAAATAAAAGAGAGACAACCATTTTGCTTCCTGATGGTAAATGCGATATCCTTTGAAAATTTTGACAATAATTTAATATTACTTATTTTGTCGTTGCCTTTGAGGCGTTTATGGCGGGAGCTATGGAAATGTAGATGTACTTGTGTGCAACTACTGGGTATTAAGTGTAGGAAGCACCTAATTATAGGGAATTATGTCCGTTTGACGAATGTGTGTGCATTACACGTTCATTGAGAGGTCCGCAATCAATTGCTGGACAAAGCTGATGCTGGATATAATTTCAAAGGCATAATGCGAGTGCGGTTCAAAGGGAATTTTTGAATGGGCACTCATTAGTGAGTGGGGCTCAAGCATAAGTCGGGCTTTGATTTAATAGCACTCGCAAAAATTAGCTAAATGTTCTTTTCGACTTAGGTGAGCGGCCATTCTTGGCCGCCTTATTGGCGCGAGTAATTTTTTTGCATTTTCATCTACAAATCGGATGGGGTATTGAGTGCTAATCAAGGATACAACAGCATGTCTTGGATAGTAAGCGATTGAGGGTTGGGACCAATGAAAAGGGGAGAAATAAGGGAGGTCTTTGAAGCTTTGCATGGAATGTATTCGTCATTGACTGCAGAAGTTATCGCCATCTATAGGAAGCACGCTCTGATGGGTGAGCAACAGGAGAATGAATTTAACACATCTTCTACAACAACAGACTAAGACATGAAGTCTTTACCTTTGAGTAAGTGTGTGATCGCCTTATGACAGTCCAAGGGTGAATTTGCTTAATATGCACTGGCAAACACCACATTGGAGGAAGTTATGCCTGCCCAAGGCTGCATCTGCGAGATCCTCGAAAAGGCATCTATAAACTGTCCAAAGTAGTCGTTTCTCGTGATTTTAACGCCAAAAACTAGACAGGCCACAAACATGAAAAGCTAATTGAACTTACTGTTGCAGACAGGGCAGGGGAATCATCCAGTGGCGGATTAGCCATGTTGCAAGAGTAGCAAACGCTACGGGCCCTGCGCAATTGGTGGCCCCGCCCGCCAACACTTTACGACCGTAAAAAAAAGATCTATGTCATGTCATTTGCATGAATATTGAAGCCGATTTACTTAGAACAGTCGATGTGAACAGTAGTTATTTGTAAATTTGCCAAATTAAATCCAGAAAAATTTGTTTGCAACAGTTTTGATTTATTTAATACTAGCTGACCCGTGCTCGCCTTGCTTCGCCAGAGTTCCACTTTTCAAATTTAAAACAAAATAATAAGAGCTATACAAACCCACTTCGGTGCTGTAAGTGACGTGTAGCAAGAAACAAAGGAAAGAAAAGTAGGGATTTTTTAATTATGTAGTTGTAGCACATAAAAACGTCACCTGCTCTTTTTTGTGTTGATACCTATTCGTGCGATTTGAATATATACAGTCTTCGACACTTTTCTAAGCGATTTCCATTCACTGGTTAAATTTTGTATTAAAACATTAGAAATATCCGTCCCGATTGATTATTAAATATTTATACATAAATAATTTACAAAAATTGATTCACTCGATGCAATGCCTTTCTTTGCTGGAGAAAAAAATTAGAGATGTAACGGATAGTGATTTTGCAAAATACCGGATACCGGATATTCGGCATACACCTTGGCCGGATAGCCGAATATCCGGCGGCCGAATATATATATATATATACTGTCGAGAGCAGAATACATTCATAGCGATGCATTCTAGTTCAAAAAAATTATACTGCGACTGATATTGAACTTTTTTTAAAAAAAGTTCGGACTGACCGGAATATGAACCCTTACATGGTGGTCAGTTAATCATCAACAGTTCCCAATTTTAGCAAAATTTGTGAAGGTCTATCTTTCATCACCAAGTAGCAGCGTATACGGCGAGAGACTGTTTTCTAAAGCTGGCGCTGGCTTAGGGTATCAAAATAAACGCAACCGTCTTTTACCGGTTAATGCAGAATAAATAACTTTTATTGATCATAATCTGCCTTTAATTAATTATAAGTACTAATTTTGTTACTTGTTTAAGAACTGTTAATAAAAAAAAAAATAAACTTTTTCAATCGACTTTTTTTTATGTTCTATTTTACCTATCCGGTATTCGCCGAATACTTACTCTCTATCCAGCAATCCGGCCGGATAGAAAAAAAGTGGCCGGATAGCCGGATAACGGATACTAACCGGATATCCGTTACATCTCTAAAAAAAATCACTAAAATGTAAACAAACTCTAACAGTTGTCAAATTCAAACGCACTTGTTATTGGTAAATCTGAAAAAATATCTTGGTTCGCAAAAGTGCTCTGAAATTTGAAAAAGATTGCTTTATTTGTACCAAGCGAACATATAAATTGCTCTGAGAGAAAAAAAAGTGCTCTCAGAGCGCCCAATCGAATACCACATTACATTCAAATTATTAAATTTCCCTAGCGAACAAAAAAATCGACAACAGCGCCACCTATAGGGTCCAAAACTATCCTGTCTTTCTACCTGCATACAACCATGCACACAAAGAAAGTTTCATTGAGATCGGTTGAGTTTCTCAAAAAAATCGACAACAGCGCCACCTATCGGGTCCAAAACTATCCTATCTTTCTAGCGGCACACAACCACGCACACAAACAAAGTTTCATTGAGATCGGTTGAGTTTCTCAAAAATAGCGACAACAGCGCCACCTATCGGGTCCAAAACTATCCTATCTTTCTAGCTGCATCCAACCATGCACACAAACAAAGTTTCATTGAGATCGGTTGAGTTTCTCAACAAAATCGACAACAGCGCCACCTATCGGGTCCAAAACTATCCTATTTTTCTAGCTGCATCCAACCATGCACACAAACAAAATTTCATTGAGATCGGTTGAGTTTCTCAAAAATAGCGACAACAGCGCCACCTATCGGGTCCAAAACTATCCTATCTTTCTAGCTGCATACAAAGATGCACACGAACAAAGTTCCATTGAGATCGGTTGAGCTTCTAAAAAAAAAAACGACAAAAGCGCCACATATCGGGTGTCGGTCGCTCGGTGTCGATGACGCGGTTTCGTTTTCAAAGTAACCCAAATTCATTAATTTCTTCTTATCTAAAAGTGCCCAACGCGTCTAAAGAAATAATAACCTCAAAAAAACATAAGGCAGAAAAGGTGCAGTTGCATATGCATGCATACGAAAAAAAACAATACCGAGCACAAACGGGATTCGTTCGTGGCATGCATCATCAGATCACAATCAATATAGCGCATTTTAAATCACAATTGAGTGTGACTCCCTCCCAATCTCAATTACATTACATACCTGACCTGACCTATCTCCCTCCCACCCATGCACCACATTAATACTCCACCCACAAGGCCACAACTCCACTCTCTCCACTATCACCAGTTCAATTTCAATTTAAAAGAAGTGAGAAAAAAAAAACAACACAAAGCACAAAAGGTGTATGAAAAAAAAGAGAAACAAAAAGCATACAGTATTCAGCAGAGAGAGAAACAGGTTTTGCCGCACACACACACAAAATTTCCTCCACTGAATGCCGGGCAAATCCAACGATCTAGCTTCAATCGAACATTTTACTTTTTTGAGCTGTATAAAATTTATAGTTTAATGCTTATTGTACAGCTTCAGGACTACGTACAAAGATGATTTATATCTTAAAATCTTTGTACATAATTGAACTTTATATTAAAATAAAAACTATTTTAATCGGTTGAGTCATTCCAAAGCTAGGAGCTAGAAGGCATTCGAGAATTACAACTTTTGTTAGATATCAGCTTAAATCTCCGCTTCCGGACAGCGGATAATGATTAAACATTATCCTAAATTCTAATATCGACAATTTCCAATGCAATTGTGAAAACCGAAATCAATTTCGTGCAGTACTTCTTGTGCCTTTAGCACACAAACAGCCTGAAAAAAGTTACAGTTTTATTATTAGTAAGGATAAGGATAAGGATAAGGATAAGGATAAGGATAAGGATACGGATAAGGATAAGGATATGTGAAGGCAGTTAAGGACCACTTTCGCTGCCTTAAACACAACATATTCGCTTGATTTTTTTTATTGGGAAGATTGTGCAGAGATGCAATGCACCAATTTGTGCCGCTTTGAGATGAAAAAGATTTTGCTGGACTTTTGTTCAATAGATTTTATTTGTCCCACGTCAAAACTGATCTGATTTTGATCGATATTTCAATTTAGAAATGTTGTTGATAATTCTAAGTACAGACGGACAAACAAGTTTAGACGGTGGCGAAATGCGGAACTATATGTTTCGTACCCTTGATTCCTTTTTAAATTTGTTTGTCAAGGTACCAATATTGAAAAAGAAATTATAGTTTAAGTAAATATATCGGCCATTTGGGCGTATGGTTACGACGGTACTGGACATTGCCCAGAAGAGCCGCAGCCTCTTATGACCTGATTGCCTATTGCCCAGTTCACGAGAAAGCAAGCTCCCCAAGGTACACCAGCTTCAAAGGCATTAGTCTCCTCCTCAAAACTGCTTAAAAAACCCTGTCTAATCGTACTGTTTAAGCGCCTGAAAGCTAAAGCCAATTGTCAACGAACGGATTTGCCCCCACCAATGCGGTTCTAGACCTGGTAAGTCCAAGTATTCAAATGCCACGCCCGATTCTGGTCAAGAACTAAAAAGTAAAACTCGATACCCTCCATCTGATTATGGATCTTAAGTCCGCTTAACAAAATTTAAAGAGTTTAGCGCAAACTGAGAAGCTCTTTAATGGCAGTTATGCCCTCGGTTATTGTCAGACGTTGGCGATAGGTGGCGCAGTGGCAAAAGCCTTTAAAATGGAACTTGTGTCTTTCCGGGGATCGAACGATAGACCCCTCTCTAAGCATTGCAGCACACAAACCACCGAACTCGCTTACAGGGTCTGTTAAATATTGTTCTGATTGTAGACCTCGGTGTCGAAAGAAAGAGCAGTTTTTAAGGCAGTTATAAAAATGCCACGTCCGTTACACTCTTCAGATTTGCTCAGCGAGCTTCTGATGATAATATGATATCCACCGCAATCCTTCATCGAAGTTGACTTCCTCCATTCACTTGAATTAAATCATGTTCTGATTGTAGGCCACTGAAAAGCCTAAATACGTTTATAAGGCATTGAAATCTGATGCCCGACAGACACATAAAGCAAGCACGGATTGATTAAGGTGGATGTTTTCAATACCGTTGTGATTAAGAGAATGTTCGAATGCATCTATTACCCGTTTCTTGGGACCGATGATATGCTCGCACCTTTAATGAATTGGTAGCAATGCATCAGTTAGTACATTTCTAACTACTTAGCTGCTTCATTAGCAAGGACTTTGTACAAAGACTTTCGACGAGAAGAACGTCGCTCAGCAGATAAAAATCTCAACTGTATTCAGTACCCAATTCGCCTTATTATTAAGAAAAGATTCGAGGGGGAGCATGGAAGCGCTACTATACATATACAGAGCACGCACTCGAAAGTTTCTATGACGATTCTCTGAATGACATCTGATACAGAGGTACACACCAAACGTACACTCGTACGTCTCTCCTTATTCAATTTTTCACATTAATGAGCGAAAGATTATTATCAAGTTAAATTAATTTTAAGTGCTGCTGCTGCGAGGAGAAATTAAATTAAAGTGAAAATATAATAATGTCTACAAATGAGTAATGCTCGAGGATCAAGTGGCCGCGTTTGAGACGATGTCAACAAACTCACAATTGGTTACAGCGATATACGGACCTTTCAGCGAATAAATAAAACGAAGGGAAAAGTAAAAATAAAAAAAAAATCCTACCTAAAGTGGAAGATTCCATGGGAAATGTATCACATTACACAACAAGAACGCGCGAGATACTTACACCCAAGCCCCCAGAAGCGCCATAGGAATCAACAGTGACGACTTCTTTTGAGCGCCTGTTGTATGTACGTCATGTTGCATTACAAAAACTACTAACAAAATATGACAGCAATGATGACGATGACGATGATGATGATGATGAGGACGAAGAGGTGTAAGGACGGTGGTGGAACTCTGGTTGAAAAGTAAGGTTTTGCATGCACTCTATACAATTGTGAGTCGGTGGACCCTGAAGGATGTAAATTTCTATGAATACGTGAAAAGGACACCACCATTCAAATGTTGCGCATTAAAATGTCGCATGTAATTCAGCCCGAAGACTCTCATCCAATTAAAAGAACAAAAAATGAACAAGGCGAACAATGTAAAAACCAAAAAAAATAGATGTCAGCTCACCACCACCCACTGTTGACGGCGGCCGGCCGGTCGGGGGTAGCTCACCATGGTGTTGCAGGACCAGGCCGAGAGCAATTTTACTGAATGTTATTTCCGCTGGTAAAAAGGCTTTTTTTTTTAATGACTCAAGTCCCTTGACTTGACAGTCAGAGAGTGTAGCTGGGGGGCAATATATCTCCGAAGAGATTCCTGATCCGGAAAGGTCATCAATTACAGACCCTTCTGTGCGAAAATCAGTACTTCCTGGTGACAAACCATTTAGCATCCTTTTTGCATGGTGAAACCGATGGCCCAAGGGTGAAGAACAGATTTTTCCATAAATATACACATGAGCAATCAAGCGAACGGTGAACGGCCGAACGGCTGAATTGGGAGTTCTTTCATAACAGTTATGCTCTCAGTTGTCTGTGGTGGATGGTGGCGCAGTGGAAAAAACCTGAAGAAATGTGTTTTTTCCGGAAATCGAATTTGAGACCTCTCGCTTAGTAGTAGCACCACTGAGTCACTGCACCGAGGGAAATACAGTTTTGGGCCTTATATTATGTAAAAAGCTTAAAAGAAACAACACATGTCTTGAGCCGTCTGAAAAGCCCAAACATTTCGAAGGCTATAAGGACATAAGGGCGTCATAAGCACACATTACACGTGTCATTCATGGACAAAGGCTAAAGATCGAACGTGGCTTTAAGGCAGCGGACAGCAGTGAATTCCACTATTTGGAGTAGCACTTTATAACGCTTAGTTAAGGTCGGCTGGCAATAGGCCCGCTAAGTGTTTGGTCTTTTGTGGTGATCTCACAACCCTACTCAACCCAACCTAACGGTGCTTAACATATATATACTCTAGAATATCAGGAGCTTAGGCAGCGGAGCTCATCAGTGCGAGGGTGATAAGGATTAAAAGTTGCGCACGGAAAACGATTTATAAAAATTATAAAAACATCGTAGACAAAATGGAACCTTGTGGGAAACCAGCAATCAGATAGTCAATTTCAGGCTTGCAACCTTCTAAAATGGGAATTAATTCGTCGAAAAGGTAAGTTCTATTCCCTTGAATCAGAGACCTAAGAGCTTGATGAAAAACTCTGTAAGAAACCTTTGAAATATGAAGCACAACAAGGTTTGTTTTACAAGAGTAATGGAGAGATTGCTTCCACTTTTCAGTGCGATATTCCATCAAATAATCAGTTGATCTGTTTCCACGAAAGTCGTCCAAAGAAAGGACACCCATATTTCGATAACTGACAATTTTTCAACGATTATACGCAACCCTAGAAAGAACGGACTCAAGGGACGCAAGACGAAGATTCAATTTACATTAAATATTTATATATATTTTTTTCTTTACTCGCGAAGGGTTCAGAAAAATTGGATAGATGGCAAGCCTTACGCGGGGAAAAGTGTGTTTTAAACAGCAAAATATTTTTTGAAAGGAAAGTACACCCAGTCGGAACAGGGCCGTATAGAACCCTAGATCTAGATTCGAACGACCAATAGCTAGTATGAGTTTTTATTTCTGTAAACAATGAAAGCGACTTATATATTTATGCCGATAGATGAATGAAGAGGCCCACCCTAGACTGTAGCGCCATCTAAGTAAAGTAAGTAAGATGAATGAAGACGCTTTACTGATACTTCTTTCGGATGTTTGCCAAACGTTTGCGGAAGTTAGGGAACCCAACATACCTAAGGGAACTAAACTGAGGTTGGGAGGCTTTGGAGTGCATATTTCTCAGTTCGAAGCAATCGATGTTTCTGTTCAATAATTGGTGAATGAAAAGTCTGTCAGAGACTTCAGAAGGTGCTTCAATTCGTTGGATGTGACATGATTGACAAAGTATTCGAACTTGAGTGGCGTGTTCAAGATAAAGTTAGATAAGAGAGAATGGTGTTCGAGGATTCTTTGAACCTGCTTTTAACAAAGGCGAACACTCCTAGTGAAGTCTTTTGTTTCTTTCACAAATAAACCCGAGATCCACGTTCTGTCTTCTTCTTCTCACACCAAAATTGTGCTTTTCGAAGCTCTGCTTCTTTTAGTTATGGCTTCACAAAATTCTGCTTTACAAATTTAAAGCATAAAAATTTTCCTATTCTGTTTAAAAAAAAAAAAAAAAAACTAAAACAAAAAAAAATAGAAAAAATAGAGATAATGAAAACAATTTTAAGTCATTAAAAAAATAAGAAATAAAAGTTAAAACAAAACTAATATTTAAATTAAAAAAAATAATCACTGAAAATTAAATTAAATATAGAAAAACTAGCGTAAAAAAGAAAACAATATCGATCGAAAAAAAGGCGAAATTCAATTACAAGAAAAAACCAAAGAATTACAAAAAGAGAAGTTCAAAATTTAAAGAAAAGAAAATTCGAAAAAAAATACAATTACCAAAAAAAAGGACATCCCTGCTCGTCAAAACTCTGCAAACAAGAAGAAAGGTTTGGAAAATGTGGCACTCCTTTTGTGAGAATAATTTCGACCCCAAACCGTTTATATCATCAACAAAGACGAGTGGTCTAAACTGGCTACCTTTAGGGATTGCAGATGTTGCTTGACATAGAAAACATTCCTTGTAGTTAACGATTAGCATCTTTATAGGACAACAATTGTTCGTTTGTTTTTCCTGAGAGAATCCCGCGTATGGAGAGAAGCGCTTTTGATTTAAAATTGTCTAACGATGGCCATCGTTCCAAATTTGAGCACAGCACACTTAGGTGTATAGACCTTCTTATGTAGATATCTTTTTCTGTATGGGTGAAAGACATTTGGAATTTTAAGGAAACGAGTTTGGGTTCGAAAGTCCAGCCAAAATCAGAAACAACGACTTCGACTTCTTCTGAAAGAGAAAGTGCTTATGAGACGACTTAGATCAGTTTAGTGGAAGCTGATTTGTCTTTTTTGGAATCATTTTTGAGTACAAGTTTTTGAGCCTAATATTTCTTGGAATATTTTACATTCAAGAAGGCTAGGTAATCCGGAAAGCTTAGCCACTTGCTATATTTATATCCTTCTCTTTTACAACACTTTTTATGAATAGAAACGATCTGACAGGCCTTCTACAAAAGAGGTCGGATTCCAGTGGTAATATGCAGGGGAAAAAGGCAAGCAAAGGCTGTGGCTAGTAGACTTTTTTAGACGTCAGCAAAAAAAAGAACTGTGGCTTTTTGGATAAATTTGTTCTCCTACCAGTACTTAAGTTACGTCTACAGATATAAGGGCTCCGCTGACAGTTTCGCATGCATCCCGAAGGAGCTGTCTATCAGGTTCTTCGGTAAGATCTTAAAATGACTGACTGGAAACAAATTTGCGGTATTTTTTTGTATGTGGAGAATGTATTAAGAAGTTTCACATGAAGTGAAGCTAACTCTTTGGCGAAATGGAATTTCATCCAACCAAGTAATTTATACATGGAAACAAAAACTCCCTTTCACACCGTGTCCTTGGAAAAAAGTTACTGCAGCCCTGGTGCTTTATTGGAATGCATATTTCCGCTTCAAATTTTCTTTTCTGTTATGAAATTAAATTCTATCGCAAAAGTGGCACAATGCTCTGAATGGCAACAAAAATAACACCGCAGACAAAAGTCTGTATACAGTGACATGGTTAGGACTCGTTACTACTATCCTTATCTTGTAGTGCTTCAACTTCAACGTTGGGTATGCGCTTCTATTGTACCTATTGACGGGGAGGGTTAGGTGGCTTAGCTGCCTCCCAATTAACTGTGTAATTGGTCCTCTGCGTGTGTATATGAGCGTGAGTGCTGCCAAAATAGCATTCATTTCAATCATGTTTTCATTGTTAGTCTATACGTTCTTTGAACGAACATACACTATGCACGCGCTGCTAATAGTGCAGCTACAGTGATTCCCATGAAATACGAAACCATATTCAGCATCTTGCATCGCTCTAAGAAATATTCACTTCCTTGGATTATAATTCAGGAGTCAGAAACAGAAACTACTTGAAATGGAAGAGAATGTGCAGTAATTGAGTGGGCGAGAGCCATATACTGTGAAATTGTTGCGAATCAGCATGCTACAGGAACTCGAACGCTTATTATGTACTCTACCTTCAAGAGAGAGTATCTGTTTGTGCCTGTCAATTGACGTCGTCATCTCGGTTCACTTAGTCGAAGGATACGAGTACATAGCATACAATTTCCTGTGTGTGTCCCAATAGTGTTAATTAAAAATTCCATTTTAATTATTCAAAAATTCCAAAGCAGTTACTTGACTAAAACTGGCAAGCGCACAAGGTGCTGGTGAAGGTGGTGGTGGTGATGGTGGCTGGCAAGGAAGACGAATATGCAGATGACTTTGACTACGACGACGACGCAGGGTGGAAGGATAAAACCCAAAGACCTGGTTAAGGGGTGGTGAAATTTTGTTTGATGTGGCCGGGGAGAGATGGAATTATGTCCTCAGAGTTTATAAATAATTAATTTAGAATTAAAAGGAAACAAAAAAGAACCTCCTTACTGTTTATATAGAGTGCACAAGCAGCGCAGTGAAGGTGGGTGGTGCTTTTTTTCATAGTTTGTCGGTTGATGTTGGGTTTGACTCAATTTTCGGGGTAAACGTGCCTTAAGTCGGTGAGGGTTACATGCGCTTTTGCTGTAATTAGCATCTTGTCGGGTCTAATTACATATTGTCATGATGTGCAGCTAGTGGATTCAGTATAATTTAATTATTGGAGATGACGCTTTGAATTACATCACTGTGCTTGACATAAAACTGTTGGAGTATGGACACGTTGACAAAAACTTTCCCTACAGTCGACGGGAAGCGTGCTGAGGGTTTGTGGCGAATGGGGTAGCACACGGCTGAGCTAATTTTGATTCAAAGTTGTCGAAAGACGGCCACCACTTCGACTTGGAGCATAGCGTACCTACTTATTTATCGTCCCTTGCTTGTGGGGTTACCAGATGGGTCTGCGGAATAAAGAGGACATATTCTTATGCAGACACTCATTTTGTTACGTGGACACTGTTCTACATGTCAATAACCAGATGTTCCAGTACCAGCTGGTTAACGGCTCTCAGCAAAAAAACCATTGTAAGCGCAAACCGTAAGAAGCTGCGTAAAATAGTTAAACCTTGAGACAAGGCCATTGTGGGAAGAGCATTAAGTCGGGTGACTGAGGGAGAATTCTGCAGTGTTGAATATGCAAGGGATCCTCTTCAATTCTAAGGTAAATCGTTGTATGTAAATTCCATTCCTGGGGATGGATCAATGAGCGATAACGAACTAGCGCCATCGCAGGTTCTCATATGGAATTTAAGCCCCAAATTAATCCTGAAAATTGTGATAGCGATTGCCTTACAGTGAATAGATCTGACACACGAATCTGAACTTTTCGAATCCCGTAAAAAAAAACCAAATTCCAATTTAGGGTTATTTTCCACTGCGCCACTTCTCTTCAACGTCGGACTAATTTCCGAGAGTATAACTGTCATGAAAGAGCTTCTCAATAAGCGGTTTGGAATCGTCATAGAGTTGTAGTTCCCTTCCATTCGTCCCAAAAATGAAAAACTCACACAAATCAAATGGTTATGAGAAGCTAGGCCTAAGGTCCTTAGACCTACGGACCTGTTGCGCCAACTATTTATTTATTTATTCATTGTTATGGAATATAATGCATTTTTTCAATTATCTAAAGTGCCAGCCAATTTATGTTATGGACGTCCTTATATTTCCATTTTAAGTTCATACGAACTATATATTTATTTATTTTTTAAGTTTTTTTAATAAGAATTGTTTAAGAAACGCAAAACAAAGCTAAAATAATGCATTTTTTTTTTCTTATTCGGGTTGTTTCATGCATTAGAGATTAGACTATTAGAGGGCTACAAATGTAGATATTTCGAACAAAATCGATAGAGCTGATTTTGTAAAATTATACTGAAAAATTTGTAACATTTATAGGTATGAAAACTGAATTTTTGATATTGTTCTGGGTGTTGGCATGTTTTAAAGGTTTTAATCAAATCGAAAATGGGGTTTTCGAGATATGAGCACGAGCAGTTTCTTATATTTGCGTTTCCAGTTATTCGAATTATTAAACGCAAACATTTTGAAAATATCAATTCTACTGCAAGTTTTAATTCGTTGTGCTTTCTCAAATAAACTATAAAAAAAAAGATTCTAAAATGCCCTTTTGTCAATAATTTTGAGAAAAAAATGAATTTTCTATCAAGTTCGAAATGATCATATACCTTATGAATGAAGTTTTATTACAGTCGAATGGCCCTTTTTTTAAGGTTCCGTACCCAAAGGGAAAAAACGTAACCTTATTAGTTTCGCTCGGATGTCTCTCCGTCTGTATGTCTGTCTGTCTGTCTGTCTGTCTGTCTGTCTGTCCGAACCCACTAAGCCAATTTTGTTACCAGGTCTATCTCAAGAACCGATTGACATAGGAGGCTAAAATTTACACACAACATCCGGTATAACCTCTAGTTAAACGACAAATACCAATGGAAGGAATACATCGATTGGTTTTCGATTAATTAGTAATCTGGTGAAAAAAATATTTTCATTCGCCCAAAAAACGGTTTATTTCTTGATTCACAAAAAAATACATAAATTCCTTTTTTGTAGATCATGTTCTTATCTATATATGTGCTGAATACTATTTTGCCGAAAAGTTAATAGTTTACAAGATGTTTTCAAAAAAGATAATTTTACCATGTAAAATACGTTGCTCTCATTTATGTTCTAATCTACTACGCAGTTGTGCACAATTGACCCCATCAAAGACACCAGGGCTGTCGCTTCATAATTTCGTTGGGGAGTATAATACATTTTTTGGGGAGTACAGAACAAAATAAAAGTAATATATTTTTAGTCAATAGTTTTTAATTGGGACAGGTCGCATACAGAATGGAAAATTGGCGTGGGTTGGGTACTAGGTAATAATTAGAAAATGAGATTCATGTGCGAGTAATTTTTGAGAGTAAAAATATTAAGTAAGTAAATTAAACTAAATTGTGATGAATTCATGAAGAGGGGAAAGATTGAATGATATAGATTTCAAATAATATCTGATGTGTTGGACTTTAGCCAAATACGGAACCTTCGGTGCGCGAGTGACACTCGCACTTGGCCGGTTTTTTTTAGATAAGTCAGATTTTCAAAAGTACCGTTATTCGTTTTATTATCGAAAAAATGGGTAGGTATATAAACCGTAGATATTAATTTTGGTTGAATCTAATTTTCATGTAAACCAATGCAAAACAAAATCTTAAAAAATGTTATTGTATCAATTTAAGCCGTTTTCAAAAAAATCAACTTGTTTATACGGCAGGTACAGTTAATAACTTGGGAAACGTATAAAAAAATGGCTGTGGACCTCCGGAGCGGACAGACAGACAGAATGAATTGCGAGACCCATTTGTTTGAATTCCTCTATCAGCTTCTTATATATATATTAATATAAGTTGTATTATGTTTGTCGCCAATGTTTTCTGTAATGCGTGAACCGATTTTGATTCTGGAAATTTCTTATGAAAGGTGACGTTAAATCCATAGTTTGTAAGTATATACGGTCTTTGTAGGTGTTTTGGTTCATGAGTTATAGGGTCGTGGCACATCCCATACAAAAGGAGCATTCAAAATTATATTTCGGAAGACAACCAATCGATTGAGTTAAAATTTGCACACAATCTTAGGTATTGGGCCAGAAGTATTTCTGTGAAGATTGATCAAAATAAGACATTGAGGTGTGGCACCTCCCATACAAAAATCTCCTCCTAAAAGGACACAGGTTTCCAAAGGCATTAAGTGCTGTTTTAAGTGGAAAAAAATAGAAAACCTATACAAATCAGTGGAACAAGTTTAAACTTAGCGATAGGCATACTCTCTAAGCATTGCTTTATGGTCTTAGGTTGAACGAATACCGTTACATATGTACATTTTATGTGAGGACCTATAAGATGTCACCCACCTCCAGTGTGGCTGTCAAACAATTGTTCGGAACAAACGGAATCACTGTGGTATGTACTTGTTTGACAATATGAAGGAGATTGGTTACTCAAGAAAGACTAAAGCCATAACTAAGCTCTGTATAGGGAAAATGAGTATATGGACCGTGAAGGTTCTCTAGGGATCTAGGGTCTTTTAAAATGATCTCGCAATACTGCGCAACCTTACCCAACCTATTGTACCCAGCTTATGATTCCGAAGCACATTTTAGAATCACAGTCAGGGGTATAACTTTTGAGTGACCAAACAACCGAAGCTTGGATAGTTCTATTTAAAAAAATATATACAGCGGCAAACTGCATGAGCCTCGGCAACTTCGGACAATGATGGAAGGGCAAGGATGTTGTGCTATGAACTTGGATAATCATTTGCTTAGCCTTAAATGATTGATTTTCCGAGCAGACTATAGAGAAAAATATGTAGAGCAAGGTATGCCATTGTGTATGACTTTAGACAGATTAGACAAGCCTTATGATGGCAGAGTGATATTGACTAACTTTAAACTTCAAGCCCGGCAATTTTTGTCAGTCGCTTTGTCAATTATTTCCGATGTAGTATTTGGTTTTTGTAAATTTAAACGCTGACTGAAGATCCCATTTACAACACCAAATGATAGCACTTATCCTCATTGACCTATACAAAACTGTACCAATATATATAGCTCCCTCCTGCTAGATGGGTGTGCTTGAAAGGTGCAAACGTACAAAAATCGATGCTCCAAATTGATTAATCAGTTTTACTCGACCGTTGGTGGCTATTAAGTAAAGCTCCACAACGAAAGACTTAGAAGCGGAGCGGATTCTGCAAACTTTTCCGCCCTCCAATTTTCACAATTGCAGGAAGCTCTTCCTTTCATTCTCTGCTTCATTATGTTTCATGTACTGGGCGGGGATTATCCCTGCATCTTTTATCATGTAATTTAGTACAGCATTTATATACGTAATACCAAAGTTGAAACGAAGCTCCGCATATGCACCAAGGATACCCTTTTTGTTGCACAAAGGACACGTATTAAAAAAAACAAGGTGAGTTCACTGAATACTTCTAAGATGAATTGATTTATAGTAACAGGGTGAATGTGAGCTCATTATGCCCCCTGCCGGAGAACGACGCACGGTTCGTATCCTATCGTCAGATTGAACTTTGTCTACCTTCGTTAAAAGATTGCAGCCTTGAAAAGTGAACACTGATAGTAAACAATGCATGCAACTGACATTTCCCATTAAAAAAAATGCATATCTGCAATAATTACGAGAACAAATGTGGCACAGACTCAGGAAACAATTGTCTACAAAATGATATAATATGGTGCCACACCCTATTTTTTGGACTGCCATGAATAGGCACTTGCGGAAATCAGTTTTTGATAAGCCCTCAGAGCTGGGAACGAGCAAAAGGCATCGAATTCAGAAGAATAGTCGGCAAAGTCGACTCAGAATGGTAAGTCTGAGCGAGCGCTGTCGGGTTCGATCCCCACAAACACAGAATTTGCATCTGAAAGGATTTTTTCACAGCGCCAACTCTCGAACGTCCGACAAACATCCGAGAGTATACCTGTCTTGAAGGAGATTAATGCAGCCGCTCGAACTCGGCATAAAATTGAAGGACCTTTCTATTCGTTCTGAAAAATGTAAACTATAACAAAGGAACAGTTTTGAGAGGTAAGGCCGAGGGTACCTATACAGACCTGTTGCTTCTTTTAACTTACCTTTATTTTTTTGTAAATCGGTTAAGTTTGTCCGTAATGAGGCTCGGTTCGACCCCCAAAAAGTACAAACAGCCTTACTTCACAGGCCTATGAAGGTCTAACGAAAGCCTAAGAAAGACCCTACGATAAGACTGTCGGGATAAGACTTGTCAATTCAAATGCATGTTGACAAATAGTTGCAGTACGGCAGTCATGATTTTGTATACAATTTTGGAGGCTGGTGCCTTTTTAGTTGGGCAGCTCAGAGGATCTCCTTTCTGATGAATCGGCTCAAACGATGCTGAAGTTCTATTCAATGGACATACTTTCTTTCCAAAACCTTAACGATAAGTTTGGGTAGGCTCTCCATTAAGTCGCCCTAGTGTATCTTAAATAGCCCGGCCGGCACTTCGTTTCCTCGATCAGACTTATTGGACTTGAGCTTAGGTTTTACTATGCTGACTTCATTGGTGTCGGGTGAACGGAAGTCATGGATTTGTTCATTCAAGTTGAATGAGTTGTTCTGCTCGACAGCGTCAAGAGTCTGTAGAAGTTCCTCCTCTTAGCCTCGCTTCCCCGTTTATCAGTACAGACCTGTTTGCCGTGAAAGGCTCCTTTACCCTTAAAAAAAAACCTCTTTTACCCCTTTGAAAGAAGGGAACGTATAATTGACGCCGATGCCTTAAATCCTTTAGACACCCAATTGCACTACCAGTGCTTATCAGCTTTGTAACAGTCAAAGGCCTCCGATTTTGAGCTTGTTTCATGCACAAAGGTTGCGGTCACTATTTTATAGACATCAGCAACTTTAAGAAATACTTTGTGGCATCACACTGTGACCATAGCATCTTTAGGTAGGTGGGGCTACTTACAATTACAATTTGTATCCTGGTTTACCTACCCATCCTTTTTTATAACTTTTTTAATAATATCTAACCCCAACAAATCGTCTTCCGTTTCTATCCCCATTTAGCATCTCTCCTATTTACCTAACCAAGCGGATAACGTTTTTCGCGGGCCTGATTTAAGGTCACGGTCGCATGCATACGCACCAACCAAAACCGGATCCTTAAAGTTTTTGTTTGGAAACAAAAATAAAAACTCATGAGACAAATTATTTCTGCCTATTTATTTCCGCGGCAAAGTTTATAAAAACCTCTTTTATTTGCATTCGAGCTTGAGCGAGAGCATCCTTTACTGCCGCGAAAGGACAAACTTTTCTGTATATGATTGTGTGCTGTATAATTCCGTCATTCATCACATTTTATGGATTTTAAATTTCAATCGGATCGCACATTAAAGGGGACACGACTCTCATTTTCAAAGTTTCGCTTTTTTTGCGTCTTCCATTTTTGTTTGTATTAAATAACAAAAGGACACCAAAAATTGTGCTTTCTTCTTCACATCAAGTGAAAGGATATAAATGTGTACACACACTCACAATGGCATTGTATTCCGATCCGACAGCGAAGGGAAGTTTATATATGCGGTGGGAATGGTGCAGCATCAGCAATCTACATCTGAAGAGAGAGAGGGAGAGTGATTTAATTTTTTTTTTGTGTGTGCTCTGTTTGGTTGGTGGCTCCTCTCTGTTTGGTCGGTCTCGTACTCGTACTTGTACTCGATAGAACAATAGACATAAAAGTCGTCGTCACAGCCACTTGTTACGCATGTAGGATAAAGTCGTCCTTCGTGCCTGCTGATGGGGAACTGGGAGCTGCGAGCAGAAGCAAATGAAATATGGAAGCTTAGGAATTATTTCTTTTTAATGGATGTAAAGATTACTGTTGTGTGTTGTTATTTTCGGAGGGTTATGGCGACGACGGGGGCGCCGGGAGAGGTTTTCGCAGCCTCGTCTGGCACGGACAACTGTTGGGGTGGTATCGAGAATTGCGTATTATTGCAAAATACGCTTCGTTTCTTCACTTTCGAAGGCAAATGGACAAATAAGGAGTTTAAGGCTTTACATTTCCAGAGGACAATGACTTCTTTGTCAGTATGTTGCCAATGGTGTTTTGCGGACATTCAGACATGGTGACAGTGTGTCTCGAATGGGGACAGATATATGTTATGGAAATTTGCTTCCCCAATTATACGAAGAGGAGCTGGGGGGAAACCCATATGAAGACATGCAACACAGTTGGCAATCGTAATTGGTAGCTTTAAGAAGGAAGGGTGCAGTTCAGGCTGTGTCACCACTTACGAATTTGGAATCGCGCTGGTGGACTCAACTGTGTAGGGTGAAATGTGAGAGCTCCGTAGCTATTAAGCTGAAGAGAAAAAATTCTGATCCAAGTGAGTGAAGACAAGTATGCAGACAGTCGTCGCTGTATGCTTCAAAAATTCAGGGTTTTTCCAAAACACTCAAAATGTTTAGTGGGTATTCCTAAACTTTGGAGACCCTATTACCTACAACTGAGTGGAAAAAGGAATTTGATCGCCCTATTCACACTAAATATTTTGTATGTCAAAATATATGCAATTTATTATGGCAAATTTCTACATTGTGAGTTCGAACAATTTACCTAACAATTTAAAAAAAAACCGGCCAAGTGCGAGTGTCACTCGCGCACCGAAGGTTCCGTATTTGGCTAAAATCCAACACATCAGATATTATTTGAAATCTATAATATCATTCAACCTTCCACTCTTCATGAATTCATCACAATTTAGTTTAATTTAATTACTTAATATTTTTACTTCAAAAATTACTCGCACATGAATCTCATTTTCTAATTATTACCTAATACCCAACAGACGCCAATTTTCCATTCTGTATGCGACCTGTCCCAATTAAAAACTATTGACTAAAAATATATTACTTTTATTTTGTTCTGTACTCCCCAACAAAAATGTATTATACTCCCCAACGAAATTAGCAAGCGGGAACCCTGTGACTCTCTTCTGTCTTTGATGGGGTCAATTGTGCACAACTGCGTAGTAGAGATAAAAACTTATGAGAGCAACGTATTTTACATGGTAAAATTATCTTTTTTTGAAAATATCTTGTAAACTATTAACTTTTCGGCAAAACAGTATTCAGCACATATATAGGTAAGAACATGATCTGCAAAAAAGGAATTTATGTATTTTTTTGTGAATCAAGAAATAAACCGTTTTTTGGACGAATGAAAATATTTTTTTCACCAGATTACTAATTAATCCAAAACCAATCGATGTATTCCTTCCATTGGTATTTGTCGTTTAACTAGAGGTTATACCGGATGTTGTGTGTAAATTTTAGCCTCCTATGTCAATCGGTTCTTGAGATAGACCTGGTAACAAAATTGGCTTAGTGGGTTCGGACAGACAGACGGAGAGACATCAGAGCGAAACTAATAAGGTTACGTTTTTTCCCTTTGGGTACGGAACCTTAAAAATGAATATTAATATCTCGGAGTGAAGAAGTCTAACAAGTCAGTTAAATCGACAGTTCGATTTCAAAACACAAAAGATGACAGAAAATTCTCCAGCCACGAGTCCCACACTAGGTATACAAAAAAAAAACATCTTCTGGCTATGTTCTTCTCTATCAATGTTTGGATTTGCAACTCCATAGTGAACACATATCAAAGTGTTATAAAACCTTTCGCAACTGAATGCCTACCTACATCCATTTAACATTTTTTTTAAATAAAATATTTTAAATACAAATATAGTTATTTTTATTTTTTTTCCAATCTGAAATTGGATGGTAACATGATTTTGATGTTCGTTCAAGTTTTTCTGTCCCTAATTTAAAAATTGTCACCCTAAAAATGTACAAAGACCCCCTTTTCTTGTTTTTGAATCTGGTAGCCCTAGTTCGAACCTATAGGGCAAGCACTGAAGAGGAGATACCAAAAAAAATATGTCTTTTATAACTGATCGTGAAAAATCGTCAAACTGGGCAAATTTTGAAACGTATTATAAGTTGCCTTCATCTCACGTCAATACAGAACTACTTAACCCTGTAAATCGATAGCGCCTGACATTACCAATGGAAGCGAGTCGAAATTCAGCTCTCAAAATTCTGCTTTGCAACTCTGTCTTTACACAAGAAAATTCTGTTTTACTAAATTTTGCTTTTCAAATTAAAAGCAATAAAATGAAGCCTATTTTTAAAGTAGGTACATATTTTAATTAAATGTTATTTATGCATAAATTAGAAAAAATATAATAAACAATAAAAATAAGATTAAATATGGAAAAGCGAAAGTGTAAATAATCCTTTTGCAGAATAAATTTTTAAACGGCATTAGGCGTTCAGTATCTACCTTTATTTGAATTTTATAGTAGGCCAATTTCTTTGGTTTTCAGGTTTCCGCAGAGTGAAAAAGTAATTATTCAAGTAAAAATGTTAAAATGTTGTTTAAAAAGTATTATTTTTTGTAGTGATGTGCTACTGAGTTGAATTTTTGTTTGTACGATTGAAAGTATATCTTTTTATGTTTTTTCTCACAAAACTGAACGAAATACATACCTTGGAATTACACATATGTGTACCTAACTACTTCAGTATTATATAAGAGTTCAATTTATTTAACAATAAATTTGTATGCAAATGCAGGTTTCCTGGATGAAAATTTCGCTGTCGTGCCTTTTGCACAGAGTGCCAGCATTTGAAAAAACAGTTTTGAACGGTTAACTTAGGATGTTTTATGCCATGATAGACCTGAGGTACACATTTATTTGCACCAGGAATTTGTCCATAAAGTAAATAAAAATATATATTTTTTAAAGGCTATAATCTCTCAAATCTATCATTTCGCTTGATTTAGTAGTTTTCCACATCGCTGTTTAACAAAATTCTGCAAAAGCAATAAAAATAGGTTTGGCAAATATTCGAAAGCGGCCGACACCACTATGTCGGACCTAGGCACCCTACTGTCGGTATAAAAAAAAAAACACTTCCGATAAAAGCGACGGTGCCCTTTTTGCAAGGCATTTTCATTGTGACTTTGGGAAAACACTGGAAATTGTGTTTTTAAGCTTACACGATATGAAAAATTTATAGTCTGAAGGGCTGATGAGGTTTCTCAAAATTTGTTTGAGTCATTTGTGTGGGAAGTCAAGCGCGTTTATGACTTAAGGAAACTAACGTAAGATCGCATGTGCGTTTGAAACGATGTTATAGTCAGTAGACTTCGTTTCTTCTTTGCCAAAATCTATATCCTTGGTCTATTGTATTGTAACAGGCGTGACCATTTCACCTCTTACAACAGAGCTTAAAGAGCTAGGCAGCATTTTTGCGAACAAATAAAAAATTCCAACTAAAAAATGAGGTTCTATTTACACAAGAAACGAAAAATTATGCAGTATGCAAATGTCGAGAATTGCTAAGGTTTGCATGGAGTCGCAGGTTCGAATCACAGAGCTATGAAAATTGCTTCAAAAAATTTCAAGTCTCAGACAAGCTTTAGGAACCGGGGGTTCAGATTCTGTAAGGCGAAACGAACAAAAGTTTTCGTGCGCACGATTAATTTGCCCCATATGTTACACACGAAAACGTTTTAACTTTGTGTCTTACAGAATCCGGGGTCTCCCAAACGTGGTGCCGAGATAAACACGCATCTGTGTTTTATATGAATGGCAAAAATGAACTTTTTCGAGCGACCGTCACTTTTAGGTTTATGAAGTGTGAAGACATGCAACCGAAGGGTCGACAATTCGACTGCTCAGTTGTTAGGTTTGATCTTATGGGTATAGGGCATGGCGCTACCACCTTGTTTGGTTTGCACTTATATCATACTCGATTCGATATCTTAATGAAGGGCCAACAATTTTGGTAATAGCCGTGGCAATCTCCTCGTGCAAAACGACTTATTTTGACAGTTGCAACAACAGAATTGACGTTCAAACCAAATTCCCCAAGCCAGACAGTAAAGTCTATCCTGCACCAAGGAGAGTGTCAAAAACTCACCCCCAATCAAATTCACTGCAACACCACACATCCTAATTCGGCAAACAAACAGAATTTCCTTTTCGTTTCGTTTTATCTTCGACGGTCCGCTTCCTGAAAGAATATGTATGCAAACAATCCCAGTCAAGGCAATAGCATAAATTAATCGAATCAAGCCGATGATGTATAGGAGTATTAAACGAATCAGACATCTCCCTTTTGTATAGAATATACCCCGGGCAGCAGCAATCAGCTCAAAATAAGGACATCATTCCGCCTTGCAAACACCTCACTAAATAGCTGGGTCCGCTTTCTATTGCCACGACCGCACCGTCACACCACAAAGGAATGGAAATAAATTATGCAACTGCAAACTGATTACAAATTGAAATTCGAATTGAATTGAATCCCAAGTGAACCCTAAGAGCCGTGCGGTTAGACTTAATCGAATCGGTTAAGCTACCTCACCATGCCGACGAGAGAAGATGACGAGCACCGTATATACACACAACCCCCTCACTTTTCTCAAAACTTAGTTGGGCTAGTACAAACCGGTTCCATGGTTCTTGTGTCATGAATAGATAATGATTCAATTACAACGCCCAAAGGGTCGTTATAAATTGAAATTTCCAAGCAAAAGTTGCACACAAACCTACATTTTTCACTGTGGGGGATGGTGCGGGATTTTTGCAATTTTTTTTTTGTTTTCAAAAATACGACGAGGTCTTTGAATGGTTATCCCCAAACAAGGTATACCTGCATGCGGGCTCCTTTTTTAATTCGTTTGTTTGCTTATCCAAAAGGAAAACACAAGTAGACCGTTGAGTTTACTTTGGACGCGCTAATTTAGGTCGATATTTTAAGAGGCGGAGGATGGGAGGAGGCACATCTGTGTGCTTCCTGGATCCGATTGATTATAATTGCCGTTTTGCGAGACGAAGGGAAAGGGACGGTGAACGTTCGTCTATCGTCTCTATTCGATTTGTAATGTGGGTTAATGGTGGAGGCGAAAAAACGGTCCGTTACAGAATCGGTCATTCGGGTATTTCGATTTGATTTGCAATTCATTGGAAATGGTAATTTATTGATCAGCAGAACCTTTATTGATAAGCCGCGTTCTCGGTTACTCTTAGCTGGTGCGGCTTAGATGGGGAGTGTTTTTTTTTTTCTTTAAGTTTCAATTTGTAGATTCAATATACGAGAAGAATAATAAAAGAGGGACACAACTTTCAGAGCGTTTCCTTTAAGCAATTTAGACAGGAGATGCTGAGAAAGGTCTTGTGAAAATTATAGGATTAGGTCACTGCAATCTGAGAGCTAACAGCGCGTTTTCAAAGCATATAAAACTTTAAATATATGGTGATGAAGCGGGATTCGGTCGAAATTCTACTTCCAAAATTCTGCTTTGTAAAATTCTGCCTTCTCACATAAAAATTCTGCTTCACGAAATTCAGTTTTTCTTTAGTTCATCTTTACAAAATTCTGATTTTCAAAGTTAAAGCAGTAAAATTCATCTTATTTTGTTTTTTTTTTTTCCAAATAAAATTTATACGACAAGAAAAAAAATATGGAGAATCAATGTTAAATTTATGAGAAAACTAAAAATTAAAAGTAATAAATATAATAGAAATATAATTTAAGTTAAAAAGAAATGGAACAATGAAACTTAGTCGAGGGGGAAGTAATCAATGTTTTTAAGTGGTCCTTGACTAAAGATTTGCTACTAGTAATTGCATGCGAATTCGTTTGAATACACTGTCATACACTGAGATTCACCATGAATACGCACAGAAAAGTTCCTTGAATACACCTGATTACTTCCCCCTCGAACTTAGTACATATTAACTAAAAAATATAAAAAAAATCAATATACCCACATACCTACATAATATTGAAAACTTAATAAAAAATTAAAAAATAATGCGAAGTTTAATTGAACAAATGTTTTTTAGAGTAACTTCGGGTATTGTGGAATATGCGGGTAATGTGGAATAGTGTAAAAAAAGCCCGTGTAAAATCTTTTCTTCTAAGTTATTATTATATAAAAGGACTGGTGAAAGGTGAAAGTCTATGAGTTTATATAAAAATTAATTGGTATAATGTAACCGAATAGAAAAGAAGTTTAGACTGAAGCGGTACTAATAATCATTTTTAGTGTCGAGGCTAAATTTCTCGAGCTCACCTAGGAAATATTTAGTGTGAAGGTTAAAAATAATTTTTAGTAAGGCCCAATAAGAACTACAATAAATGACATTTCATAAAAGCGAAAATAGTAAATGTTGAACCTAATTAAACATTTACTTTTTAGCAAATAGTGTTTATTTTTTAAAACATAGATGGTATGAGGTATGTCTGCTTTCTTTATTTTCTCAGAATGTTAACAGAAAAAAATTTGTTACGATCTTCTCTCTATAGGTATTAGCAACCGATGAGTCGAAAGGGCCCAAACCATAGAATCCGCGTCCGCGTCTCTTATGGAAGGTGACCCATAAGCAGCGTACGTGCCGGACGCAACAGATAAAGTAGGTTCACTTTCTACTTTTCTGTCCGTCGCAGCCGTTGACATTGACAGTTGGCACAGCGTGAGAGGAGGCATTTGCTTTGGTGGAAATATTGAGAGCGTGCGAGAGAAACTGTCATCGGCTCTCACCTTTAACCTAGTCATTATGATATTAACAAACTGCGATTTTTATACGAAAGGTTATTTAATGTGATTATAACATGATCAGTTAATTTTTTTGTTTTTTTTTACAAAAAAGTACCTATCAAGGGAATTGGAGTACGTTGGAAAGATAAAAACTACCACGTTTCTTGGGACAAATAAGTATAGAGTAATTAAACACTGCCTGTTACCGTATGCGACAGATTCTATGAGACAGCTCGTTCCGTCAAATACGGCAAGTCAGAGTTCTTACTTGGTTGTGCATGACTTTTTAGTGCGTTTTTGTTTGAGTTTTTTTCGAATGAAAAAATGAGGTTTCTTTAACTGTCAAAGTTTATTTTTAATCGAACACGTGTCAAATTTTATTATTTTATTATAAATCGGTTTTTAGATACATTATTTTGTTATAAGTCGTAGTTTGCAATAGTTTCCAAATCGGCTAATGTGGAATACCATGAGGACTGTATAGTAGAATATTCCACAGAATTATAATATATCTACTATAATATTCCACGTTACCCGGTAATTACTTTTTTTCGGTTTTTTTTAATTCCTGACTGCTTTTGAGGATGCCTAAGAAAGGTGAAATTAGGCGATGGGATGCAGGTACATATGATGCGGAGGCATGTGCGTAAGGAATGGAGGAATAGGCATTTAAATGGCATCAAAAGCATAGGTATACATCCGTGTAATGTGGAATGCTATTCCAAATTACCCTAAAATTCTTAAGATGTTAATTTTCGAGGTGGTATCAGTAAAAAAAAATCTTAAAAATGACCCTAGCTGTCTGAGATTATTGCCAACGTAAGCGAATAGATCAATATGGAAAATGTATTAAAATCGCCAATTTTATGCATTATCTCTGGTTGTAACACGTAAAAATGAAATGGGTATTCCACAATACCCGAAGTTGCGCTTTTATAATTCCATTAGTTTTATTTTTATACTTATGCTTACAAATCATATATTTATTTTTACGTAGGTACCTTATAAATTTAACTACATACCTAATACAAAGAATTTGTAATGTTTGAAAATTATTGCTTTTTGAAATTCCTAATCACTTTAAATGTGACATAATTTAAATACAAACTTTCCTTGAAAAACCCAAACAACATATAAAATCCCTTTTTTAAAACCAAATTTTAAATCTTAATTTGGGCAGTACAAAAGGACAGCCGAAATATTGCTTAATCATAATTAATTTGACAAACGAATCGGTAGGATCTTCGAATAGTCTTAAGCCGTTCTCCTAGGAGGGTTGTTGTAATTTCTGTTACGCTGCGATTGATGGTTTGTTGGACAGACAAGGACTTGCCCTCAGTCTTCCTAAAAAAATATCAAAAAGTCTCTCCATCTCTGCTTTACAAAGTTTTGCAAAAAGCGCTAAAATTATCCAAACACTTTTTTGTATTTCATTGTTTGCAAGATTTGGTTGAACATTTTCCAAACTTATTATTATTGTTTGCAGAATTTAGAAAAGCAGAATTTTGAAAACAGCATTTAAAAAAAAGAATTTTATCCAGGATTTTCACCAAAGCCCGGTGAAACTTTTAATAGAAATAGGGGTACCATGGATGGCTAACCTCGGACAAAAAGTTTTAAAATCCCGGCCTTTGGAGGACGTACCTTAAAACAAAAGGGCAAAAAGAGGACAAAACAAAAACTAGGTAAATGAACTCAAACAGAGGGAGTCAAAATAAGATCTGTTTCATGTTATGTGTTTCTTTTTTAACAATGTTTTAAGACCAACAATTCGATATCATTCAAGCAATTATGCTGATGCATTAAATATGCGTCAAAAAATCCGTGAAACAATTCGTAGAAAAACGTGTAACGCTTCAAAAAAGAAGTAAAAAAAACCAAAAAAAAAAAAACTTTAAAAACGCGTCGAATAACGAGTCAAAATTCCCGTAATCAAACGCGCCGAAAAAACGAGACGTAAGTCTTTTTTCGCGAATGAAAACTAACGCGGCACTGTTGCACTCAACATAACTACATCAAACCGTGCGTCGGTTAATCGCTCTATTATAGGAAAACATTTGCAAGCAATATGTCACCCAGGAAAAGTACTCATTTAATTATCTTCTTAGAGCTTAAGCCCACACACAAATACTGAGTTCCAATTACTTCATTTGACACAAAATTTCCCAAGTGTTAAAGCCGCTCAAACTGCTCTCCTCTCCATGGCTTCGGTTTCTTACCTCGCCCACGTTTGATTAACTGCCTCTCACGTACATGACCCGGTGGTATTTACATCAAACCCCCAAAGTCATTCCTCTCGAAAGGGGAGCTGAAAAAAAAACCCAGCCGCCTTAGTGCTTAGAATAACCGCCTCCGCTCCATGAGTTATTAATATTTAAAGATAACGATGCAATTTCAACTTTCTGCCAGCAAAGGATACGCAGAGCGAGAGCACAACCAACAGACCAATTCCCTGGCTGTAAATACTTCTCAGTATGTTGGTTGGTTAACCCCATCTCTCGTCCGAGGATATCAATAACCTCACACGTATTCCGCATTTTGTATCATGCGGTCCGGGCTTGTCCGTCAGGCATACCGAGTTGCCTGCCTGCTGCCTCCGCCGCCGGCCGCCTGATATTGTTCACATATCCTGGGCTCACATTTCGGAGAGGATATGTGAATGACTTCCGAGACTAAGGATGGATATCATTGTCCACTGGCTCGTAAAGTTTATTATGGCACAAAACGACCAGTTCGTCTACCCCCCGTGCAGACACAAATACACACACTCAACCCCCAAATTACTTTTCGTAATTTAACTGACGAAACTTTGGCCATCACCGGCTATATGGTGTGGTGGTGCTCTGACGCCAGTACAGTTGGTAGTTGGAGCTCCAAGGAGCGAAAGGTAAAGAATTTGCCAAGAGAGTGCAGGCCGCCATTGTACAATGTGCCATAGGAATGCATTAAATATTCATTCTTTGGGTTCAAGGAATTTTGGATTTAACCACCTTCCCGTCCGCCGGCCGAGCACTGCTCCTCCAAAATGACTTTTTGCCAAGAAATTTCGAATCGAGACACCACACACCACAAGCTAGGTGGAGACGTCTTCAATTAAATATACATGAGAACTCTCCTGCCAGTTGGTGTGAGTAGACGTGTTTGTCGTATGAGTGTGGGGCTGCAAACAACAAATTGCTTACTCGTCAAAAAAAAAAACCGAACAATTATCGAAATGTAATCGCAAACAGGACAACACACATACTCGCTGTGGAGATAGACTCCCCCGAAATGATTTTTATATGTTCGACTTGTTCACCCCTGACATTGGGACCCCAGCGCAGTAGCGAGACCGTAAATCGCACAGAAAGACACAAAGCCACATTTATGTCCAATCAAAAACCCATAAACGAGCAGCAGTAGCAGCACCCGAGATGTCTGATGATCCCTGCTACAGGGATCAAGGAAGTCACCAACATGAAGCTGGATTGACTTTTCCCTCTTCCGTCGGCTTTCCCCATGTTAGTTTGCACTCGCCCCTGCTGCGCAGAGTACGGACGATATGGTTGGAAAATTAACTTTTTATGGTTGGAGAACGGAGAGGAATGACTGCTGCAGGGCGGAACTCTGCGGTGAGTTTTCGTGATTTGTTTCGAGATAAATTGATTTATTTTTTGTTGATTCGTTCGAACATAGCTTCCTGTCTGTGAAATAAACAAACAAAAAAAAAGAGACAGAACCCCCCCAAAGAGCTAACAGGGAAAATCTGTTGTGACCGACTTTGTCACAAATTGAGGTCTTAAAGGGTTGAACCGAAAAAGTTTGCCGCCGGATTATGGACGGAAGGGTCTCAGATGATGGGCGAGGAGTTGGAGAAAGGATTTGGAAAATTGCTAAACTCATTTAAGGGGACGTTTTCAATAAAGACACCTGCATGCATATCAAATATCGAACAACGTTGTTCTTCCAAATTAACAAAGGCGTCTTTGCATATAATACGTATACCTATGCAAATGGGAGAAGGACTAATGCAGTGTAGGGCTTATTGGAGAGAATCCGGTTGACAGTGCGGGCTGGAGTGACTGAGAAGGGTACAAGGCTTGGATATGGATGTGAAAACTACGCTCGGCTGTATATTCATATAGAAACTATTGCTTGTCAATTGGATGTGCGACAGTTATAAGCTACGATTTGCAGACAATGTGGATGCTGCTGCTGTTTCCAGAGGAAGATGAAAAAGGTCGCTACAGACCAAGGCAATGTTCGCGGACAAAAATTCTTATCGGAATCTCAGGCAAAGTCAAGGTTGGATAAAGTTCAAACTATTTTTAAGAAAACGGTGAAATGAAACTACTTATTTGTACCACGTTATAAAATATAACGATATTCCTTTTCTTTATTTGACAATTGGCAATTTGTGTCTTTGTTTACGTTTTACATTTTGACATTTGGGCATTGTTGTTATTGCTGCTTTCAACCCAATTTGGACTTCATTACTTGTCGGCTGATCTTTGCTTGGGAAACGTCTTAGTTTCCATGAGCGGTATGCCCCTCAAAAAAAGGTTGGGACATTTTTTTGTAATTTAAACGCCTCTATCACCTTCAAATTCGTTATTTATGAAAAGGCTCAAAATAAAATGGGAAAAGGTAGAAACAATTTGTTTCTTAGCGGGGGTCTATATACGCAGATCCACCCCTCCAAGTTGTATAACTTTACGTTTGGATCGTGCGTTGTCTGTCGACAGCCAAAAAACTGTAAAGACTGGCTACGGTTTCGTCACGATTTTGTTTTTACCCACCTCATGTGGAAGACATATCTCTGGGGTTTAGGGATATTTTAAGTAACGCTACATAAAAGGGGTCAGGGGGGTCATTTTCAAAAACCTCGAAACGAAACACCTCTCAAATAAGTTCTTCTTAAATATTTTTCCTGTGCCCTGTAGGTAAGACACTCAGCTAAATGTCAAAACTATATGAATGAGAGGTAAGCTATCGAAATAATGTCCTGCCGCTTTAGATGTCACTACGATGAATAGTTTCGGGATGCGACAAGGCGTAAATAAGTTATTTTTACGATAAAGAAAGCTATTTATGCGGTTTTAAGATTTTTTTTCTGTGTGTATTCAAGAATTAACCCGAAAAATCACAAAATTCTTCAACAAATACGGCTCTAAAACCAACCCGAAGAACACATAAACTTCGTGTACGAAACGTATTCCAATCAAGAACGAATCGACGCAGTTCAGCTTTTCTCAGCTTGTTTGAAAAAAAAATGTGATTTACTGCACCAAAGGCTTTAACTATTTTTTTTAATACGCAAGATATCTTTTTTTTTAGTGCCGATTACACAGCGTTATGCCCAAATTAGATGCTTTTTTCAAAAAAAAATAAAATAAAATAAAATTTTATATATTATACGCGTGGTTTAAAATATCTGTTAAAACATTGACTATGACTATAAGAGACATGCAACCAAGATCCAGATGAGGTGGAACGTGGAATACTTTTCAAGAGCTAATTGCTTTTATAACAATAGTATTGAATAAGAAAAGAAATGTGTTTGTGCTTATTACATCAGGAAAGCTACTACGAAAAGCCGGTATAGAGAGGAAGGAAGGGACACGATTCTAAGCTGCTGACTTTATTTGTGAAGTTCATTCAGCTATGACAAGTTAGCCTTATCTTCACAATCATCAGAACCTATAGCAGAAGGTTTTTTAAGTGAATATACTTCTAATAGCACTCACGCTGGAGCTGGAGAGTGAACTAGTGAATGTGTTACGAAAAGTGTGATCTGGCGAAGCCCAGTCGTTTTTATGTTTTTAATTTTATTTTTTAGAATTAAGAAAAACTTAAGTGTTAACCAGGAATGGAACCTGAGATGAGACTATGAGGTTCAAGGAATTAATTTGTTGGCTTCAGTATGATATAAGGTATCTCGGTCAATAGGAACCTCCCTTTCATTTGATCGCACAGTTTCTTCTTGAACTCAAACTGAATGAGCATTTCATAACTTTCTCTTTATTAAACAAGTATGTCCCTTAAGATACAAGGTTTGAGCCTTGTTACACGATTTGTAGAAGGCAATACTACTGAGAAAGCAAATATGTCCTTTGAATAAATCAATAAAAAATGTATACTAAATATAAGCATGAAAAATAAAATATATATGGTTGGCGCAATAGGACTGTGTTTGTACCCTAGGCCTAGCTTCTCACAGAAATTTGTTCGGTCTGAGTTCTTAATTTATGGGACGAATTTTGGACGAGTCTGAGCTGCTGAATTGAAAAGCTCTTTTATGACAGGTATATAGTCGACCTGGCTGTTCCGTAAAGGTCGGAAACAATCTCACCCAGACCTTTGATGTCAAAAAAGGATTTAGACAAGGTGACGCGCTGTCATGTGACTTCTTCAACATCATTCTTGAGAAAATTGTGCGAAACTCGCAAGCCAACACCAGAGGCACTATTTTCCAAAAGTCTGTGCAACTGCTTGCATACGCTGACGACATTGACATTGTTGGCAGAACACAGCGAGCTGTCACTGGTGCGTTTGCAAGTATTAGTACAGAAGCGGCAAAAATGAGTTTAGTGGTGAATGAGGGTAAAACAAAATACATGCTGTCAACAAGAAGGGACACACAACACCGACGAATCGGACAGAACGTCACGATAGACAGCTATTACTTTGAGGTAGTTAGGGACTTTGTCTACCTCGGCTCCGCTATAAGCTCTGACAATGACATCACATCAGAAATCAAGCGAAGAATCACACTTGCCAACCGCTGTTTCTTTGGCCTAAGACGGCAATTGATTAGTAAGGCCTTGTCAAGAAGCACTAAGGAGATTCTATATAAGACCCTTATCATCGCTGTCCTGCTCTATGGCGCAGAAGCATGGACCCTAGCAAAGACGGATGAGGATCTTCTTGGTCGCTTGGAACGCAAAATTCTTCGAGTGATTTTTGGTCCCGTTTGCGTTGACGGGCTTTGGAGGAGAAGATTTAACAGCGAACTCTACGAGCTGTACAGCGACATCGACCTGGTCAGAAAAGTACACATCAGTCGTCTAAGATGGTTGGCATATGTAGAGCGGATGGACACCAACGTTTCGGGCCGAAAAGTCATCGATTCCAACCCGGAGGGACAACGCAGTAGAGGAAGACCTCTCCTTAGGTGGCGCGCGCAAGTGGAATGGGACCTCAACCAACTTGGAGTGCGCAACTGAAGGCAGTTAGCCAAAGATCGCGCTAACTGGAGAGGCGTATTGGTTGAGGCCCAGGTCCACCCCGGACTGTAGCGCCACCTTAAGTAAGTAAGTAATATAGTATCCTGGTGCAGTGGAATAACTTCACATGGGAAATACTCTCTTGAGTGGGAAGTAATTTCACTATTTTCATGTGAAGTTATTTCACACTTAAAGTGGGCAACTACATCAAGACCAATTCTGTGAAATTATTTCCCATCTACAATTATTTTCATTGATAAGAGTAAACACTCGAACTCTTTTCAAGTTGGAAGCAGAGAATTGAGTTATTGAAAATATCGCGGGCCTTTGAAAAATCGAGTAAGGCGAGAATGGCTTTCACTGGCAGTGTTGTTAATATCATCGATTAGCCACCAATAATGTCGTCCACAAATCCCTCGTTGTGCGGAAACTCGAACCGGTTGAAGAATATTTCAAGTTTGCTACTAGAGTGAGCCTGTTTTTTTAATTTTTAATTTTAAAAGCAGGTGTTTGTTAAGTAGTGAGACGATTTGTTGATCGGGGAGGTTAAGGTACTTGATCATCAACCAAGGGCATAGACTATCCCCATTTTTAATGAAACCGTCGAATAGCAGTGTATCGTAAATTAAATTCCGGAAATCTCTAGACACGACTTTGGAATCAAATTACACAGGGCCCTACCAATAAACAATTCTGATTTTGACTGTAAATTTTAATAGTTCACAATGACTAGCTTTTCCATATGAACTTCGCAATTGTGAGATTTCGTAAATCTAACGTCAAGGCTGATATTTATTATTAGTACGGTGCACAGACTATTTCATCTCTGCACAATCTTCCCAGCAAAACAAAAACCAAGTGAAAATGTTGTGTTTAAAGCAATGGAAGTGGTTTTTAATTGTTAATTTATTTATAAGCTTTCTAAAAGAAAATGAATTCCTCTTATACCGAATTTTTTTAGCTGGATTTTAATTTATTTCAAAAATAGAGACATCATTCCATGCGATTGGGGCTTTGCTCAACAACCGCAGTCTCCATCTACGACGGACTTTTGTCTCGGACCAGATTGTTGTCCAAATTTTTCCAAATCAATCCATCCTATTTTTGAGTCCCAATGAAACTTAATACGTTGTAAGGAAAACACAATTACAAGACCAAAGCCTAATATTCAAGTTGCAGCGTGTATCTACCTCGTTATTATGGCAATATTTTTCTTAATTAAAATTGTTCTATTAGGGTGCATTTTCCATTTGAAAAGTTTAAGATAAATTAATCGCCAACCGTAAAATGTGAAATTTCTCTGGCGATAAACTATTTAAATCAATTAAAACTTTCTCGCCAGCGCTAAATGAAGAGATTAATTTCACCGTGTTGTGCGAAAAACTTTATGATATTTTAACTGGATGGTTTCATACCGAAAACAGGATAAAAATGAGACGAGCTACTGCATGCATTCAGGCGCAGCGAGTGAGTGTTTATTTTGTTTTTGTTTTTTGTGTTTAACCCGAAAAGTTTATGTTACTAACCTGATCTCATTTAACTGCATCGACCTGGAGTATTGGATGGTAAATTGAAAGGACGCCGTGCAACGTAGAACATCCGTCCGGTGGGTGAGGGCTGCTTTTTGTTGGCAAGTCCCTGAAAAAAATGCAAAAATATTAGAATAAATGGAGAGTAATAATATTTTTGGATTTTTTGGAGTGAAATTTAATAACTTGGGTTCGTCAGAGTGAATACAATTATTATCAGTGTGAATTACAGCAATACTATAGACAAAGTTTATGCGCAGGATGGGTGAACTCTTTTGTATCTAGCATGAGATAAACCCACACGTTCCGTAACATCAACCCCAAACTCTGCTCTTCGTTTGAATTCCTTACCACGGTACCATCGGTAACGGCATTCATACGTAGGGGAAGGTTTCGACAGCGTGTATTACTATATCAGATTTATTTTTCGCTTGGAGTTTTGGTGTTTGATTTTCATGCCCAAAGTTCCTGCATGATATACTTTGCTAGTTGTTAGCTTGAACGAGATCTATCTCTTTGCGGTTCGTTATTATATTTCCAATTATTTGTTCTAATGGTTTTTGTCTTCCATCTGCCCTGTTTCGTCCTTGTGGGCTTTTGCTATGCACTCTGCTATCATGAGTGCAGTGGCGTGCCTTGGTGCTTTCAATAAATTGTTCACTATATTTTCTTCCGTAATAAGTGTATTTTTAATTAGACAACGATCACATTTCTTTTTCTTTATTTTATTCTTACACATATTAATTTTTTGTTTTCTACTTTTTTTCTATTAAAGCAGCCACACAGCCAAAGCTTGGATTCATGATTTTTTTTCATGAGAGTCCCTAATCAAAGATTAACTTAAATTTGGTGAAAGTGGAGTTGGCCTAAGTACCATTTTCATTTTCAATTTATCAGCTAAACACAGCTGTGAAAATGGTTTCGCAAGTAGCTTTTCAATTAAGGCAGTTGCAAATTTCAAATAATCGAATTCATATTTTTGTCAGTTGTTGTTGTCACTCTGTGTCACCGATCTCTAAATTAAATTCCATATCTATAAACTGAGAGGAACAGAGTGGAAATGAATAATTATTCTTACCAGATTGTGTTTTCAGCCTAAGGCCTCAGTACTCAGTTATAGCCAAACGTAAAATGCAACCGAAAAAGTTGGAATTGGAACAGTGTGAAAATGATTTTTTTTAAGTTTAGACGGTCATAGTGAAAATTCTGCCAGAAAAATTTTGTACTACGGAAACAATTACAACGAATCAGCATCCCCTGATTGGATTCCATCAGAAAAAAAATTTGTGACAGATGGAAATGGAACAGTATAAATGAAATATTTCAGTGGAATTGTTTTTGTTGTTGTGGAATTGACTGAGAAGTAGATCGGAAAAAAGTGTTTCGTACGTGTTGAGGACATATTATATATATATTATAAAAATTAATAAATTATTTTTCAAGAATATTTAAATGTTATTTGTTTATTTATTTAACTTTTTTTTACAGACTAACTTTACAAATTATAAGCAACATTTTAAGACCAAGACCAACCATTAGGATTAAGCGGTCAAAAAAAGCCAAAATAAATTTGTACGGTTTCGTTTTACGTATGACTATAACTATAGCCTAACGTAGAAATTGTTTCCCACTTCATCCAGTCTGCCAAATATGATTGCAGTCTTCGATGCTTGGATGCAATTTGTATACGCATCGACCACCGAGTTCGAAGGGCTAAATTGAAAAGTCTTCCATAAAAGTTGTACTCCTGGATGATTGTCAGACGCGACGAAGTGGAAAAACAACCTTCAGAAGTATATTTGTTTTAGCAGGGATCGAACCTGGGACCCTTAACTTAGTGTTCAGCACACTAACCACTTACCTACAGTTATAGCCTTTTCACACCGACCCCAAAACCGGGTTTTCGCGAAAACACTCGAAAACTTCTACGAAAACAGAAGTTTTCCCATACACATTTCAGTTTTCAAAACGAGTCGTTTGCACTCGTTTTCCACGAAAAAACCACGAAAACGACTTCCAATCGTTGGGTTGTTGGAACAAGCACACCTTTTGCAATATTCTGCAAATTCAGCAGTAGGCAGATGTTCGGCGATTTCTGGCGATAGTTGCTAAATTTTTTTAACCAACTTACAAGCAAAACCAACCTTTTCGACAACTTTTCCATACTTCTTTAAGTTCAAGAGTTTCCAGATTCAATTTGCTCTATCTGTTAGTATTTATTTTTAATTTTTAAGCTTCCTTCTATTCTGCAACAGTCACATCCTTGCTTTCCTGAATGACTCAATTGAAGATCCATCTTGATTGCACGTTCTTCGCCATGAGGTATATCAAAACATGTGCTTGTATAAGAGCAACTCATCCGCTCCAGCTATGTCCAAGTACCTCAAACATTTTGACAAGCTCTTACACAAAACTCTCGCAACCTCATTGACATAAATTCTGCGATCTCATATTCATCACGAGTTGCGAAGGCAGGCGGCAACTAATAATATATCGGGTTACTGAAGGTTAAAGCCTTGCACGACATTTTCGGTAACCTATGGCTCTCGTTTGGCCTTATGCCGTTTAAAGTAGGCAACACCCTGGAACTTTTAATTAAAACATCTCTCAGATAAGCATCCACTTTCCGTTCTAATAATTTTTATGAGACGCAACGTCGCCCCAGTCGTTTTCCATTTCACTCGGCAAGAGATTTATTAGAAAAGTGTACTCGAGAAGGTAAACCGAAACCTGAAGGGTTTTTCTCTGTGCACTTTTCAGCTTTTACCTAGTTCTCCTTGTACTCCTTTTACTGGTGGCCGTTCTTGCTCTTGTTCTTGTTCTTGTTCGTCGTCGTGTTCCTTTTGTGTGCGAATGTTCATTTTAAATGACGGTAAATTCCGAGAAAAGTCTGTTTTTCTATTTAATTTTTCACTTTACCATCTTATTTGGCCCGTTCCTCCCGCAGGAGGAGAGGTCTTAAGGCGTTTATGAGTCGTCCTCTCGTCTCCGTCGTCGTTGTTGTCGTGTAGCTTTTTCGTTTTGTAATGCTAATTTAATTAAGGATATGACTTGCTTTAAGGAATATTCATATGAATGGTTGGCGTAGAAGCTTGTAAGAAGCACGCCACATATTTGTATACCTACATATTTTTTTTGTTTAAGAGAGATGATGCAGGTTAAATGGGGTATGTGGGGACTTTAAAGCGAGACAACATGCTGGGAAATTTATTTCATATAGTATGGGAAAGATTTTGATGGAATGTTTTTGTGTTGTTTGTTTTCATTTAAAATTATTATTCAAAGAAAGGAAAACAAAAACAATCACGACGTCTTTGAAGAGCGCCAGAGGAAAAACAACACACAGCATAACCATGAATGTGCCAAATTGTGTTACTGGATCGGTATGGGATTGTGGGGGCGTGGAGGAGTGGTAAATTTCTTATTAAAATGTTTAAGCCTTTTAGGGGTTTAGCGAAATTTGTTTTATATTGTGTTTGTGGCTGCAGTAGCTAGGGATGAGTCAACGACGGTTCACGCTATTTGAACGATTCCCACACGAGCAAGTTAAATTTTGTTTTTGTGGCCAAGTCACAGGGAGGGAGGAGTTTGAGACAGGGTTACATCATGAAGGATGATCTTTTACTTTTGGTTATTTAATCCCGTTTTGTACCCATAATGGGTTTCCTTCTCAGTTAAATTAGAAAACGCTGCGTAAAAGGTGTCTAATCGCAATTCAAATGCAAGAGTGCAGAAGAGAAAGAAGGCAATAGAAAGATGCATATTTTAAGAAAAATTGTAAAAGTTCTTGGACACCATAAATAGTTACATAAGGCTCCGTTAAACACAGATCTCCAGAGGAACGAACCTAGGTATGTTTCCTAATAGAACCATCGATAGGTGCCTGTGGCAATTAAACCAAATACTTAAATAGACCAACTCGACTCGTGCAGATTTAATACACCAGAGGACATTCAAACTACAAATAGTTGACAGAAAAAAATATTCTTCGTAGCGTTACGAAATTCTTTCGTCAACGAAAAAATTCATAAAAAGTATTTGTTGTATGATGAATCTTTCGTTGGTTCAATGAAAATATTTTAACTTTCCACCAACGAATAATTTTGTAAAATAATAAAGCCGTCTTAGCTTAATGTAAAATTCACTAGCAAAAAAAAAACAAATTTAATTAAATAACAAATACTCTCGATCATTAATGTAATGCAAAATATTACTAACCAGCGAATAATTCATTAATTAATAAAAAGCCGTAGATTAACGATTAAAGCGTTAAACATCGTATTATTTATATACAAAAAAAAAAAAGGTTGCCGAGCCAATGAACGAATTCGTTTAACTATGAATACTTTTCATAGCTTAACGTAAATTATCAGTAGCCAACGAAATATTAATTAGTTAATGAACAAGATCCGTAAATTATCGTTTAAAACGCTAAACAATGCATATGTTATAATATGCTTCCTAATAGGAATTGGGTAAGACCTTAAATTAAATAATGATTTTAGTTTTTATTTTGACAGGGTAAAATTAAAATTTATTTCCTGTATTAGAGCAGTAGATATTCTGCTCAAAATTTTTTATTTCATTAATTTAAAATACCCCATTGCTTGTTCACTACCCGAGTTTGAATATAAATGCGTAAATTTTTTCAAATACATAATTATGTTTTTTTCAGTTGAAACTCAAAATCTGAGCTTAGGTACTTTTACATATCTGCAATTGTGGGTGGATGATATGTATTATTGTGGAAAATAAATAAATGTAAAAATTATAATTGGGCATGTGCAAACCGAATTAAAAATAAGCGTAAAGCACGAACAGTGACAGAAATATGGACTGTATGATGTTCATACAATTGTAAGACAGTCAGGCCAACACGTCCATGAGCATAAATGTGCAAAAATATGTGCAACAAGCAAACAATACGATCAAAGCGCTAGCAAAAACTACATGTCTTCTAGCATGCAAAATAGTGCGTAGCCGGTCCGGTACTCTATTCCGTCAAATAATGCTCAAACAATTAAAGTTAAAACGGCAAGAAAGGAATAAAAGAATTAGCAGAATTTATTTGTTTAAAACATTTGGACCTAGTCTGCGAAATCTGTTATTCTGTTATGAATTTTCTGTTATGAATCATAAAAGGTCTCGACCATAACAGATCTTTTATAAATCGTATTCTGGGTTTCGAACTTTTATGAAACTCTGTTATAGAGCTTCGAAAATTGAAATCTGTTACGAACCTTCAAAACAAACAGCTTTGCTTTTTTTTTTTTTTTGTAAATACAAGTGGGCACCTGATAAATTTTTTGCAAAATAGCATAAAATTGTCGGTGAAAGGAGCAAATTTTGAATTATTACTCACACCAGGAAGATCAAATGGGTCACTATATTAAATCGGCGCAGGGTCATAAGTCCACAGGCCAGAAATCCACAATGGACTTTTTACCCACTTAGGTGAGCCAAAAGTTCACAATAATTTGGGCCATAGGTTCACAATTTTAAAATGGAAGTAGGCCATAAGTCCACAATTATCCATATGACAAAAAGAGTTGTTTTAACAACTCAAAAAGTATGGGTATGTTTGATAGATGCCGTGAAATAAGACCAACTTCTAAAAATGTACCTTATCGCTCTTAAATAGTGTAATAAGAATAACTTCCAACAGTTGGTCTTATTTCACTCCCACAAAGTGCAATAACGCCAACAAAATTTGAGTAATAAGAAGAACCTTGCACCCACCCCGTAATAAATCAGTAAACCTAAGCAGGGGGGCAGCATGCCCCCCCATACAGAATTCATAGTTTGAAAGCGCAATCTTAAAATGATTGCAATGCTGGAGAAGTGTGTCTTGTGGGTTTTGGAGGCAAACACCGCAAATGAGGTCATTACTAGAATTTTTAGCTTTGCTTTCAAGCTCGTTGTCCTCTTCTTCACCTTCTTCATCCGTGAGCGATAAGACCACAATCAGTGAGTCCAAAATTCACAAGAATTTTGTGTGAACTTTTGGCTCACCTAAGTGGGTAAAAAGCCCATTGTGGACTTTTGGCCTGTGGACTTATGGACCCTGCGCCATTAAATCTTAGTTCCAGCAAAAAAGATGGGTGTTTTCGGCTAAACAAAAACATAAATCTAGAAATAATGTTCAATTATAACTTTTTACACACATTTATAATATTTTGTCTCCATTTGTAAGCATTTCGTTGCCTATGAGTTACATAAAGAAACATTTCAATCCAAGACTTCATAGGTATTTAATAAAAATCTTTTATAATAAAAGTCACAAAATTCTATCTTTTATTCTGTTATGATTCTTAACAGAATTCATAAAAGTTTTTTCCACACAGAATACCAATTTTAGAGCTCGTAAAAGATTTTTTGACTGTTCGAACTTTTGTATGGAAATTCATAACAGAATAACAGAACGAATTGATAAAAGATTTTGCCGAATAGGCCTGATTGCCTGTCAGAATTTTGTGAGACAGAACAGAAAAAAAAAAAAACAAAATTTTGAAAAGGAGAATTTTTGTGTTAAAAGGCAGAATTTCGACCCGCTCCCATAAACCAACAATTTAGCAGTGAAGAACATATTTACTCAACGAAATAATTTGTTCAGGTACATTAATTAACAAATAATATTCGTTGAAAAATATTGTTGATTCAACAATCAATAAACGTTGTTTGAACGAAAACAAAACGTAATTTAATGAAAAAAATCATTGAGCCAATGAAAGTCGGGCATAAACTAAAGAACGATATTCGATTATTCAATGAAAACGGTACGTATACTTATGAAAATGTTGTTAATCAATGAAAGAAAATTGTTGACTCAACGATTAAATCGTTAATCAACGAAGAATTTTATTG
This sequence comes from Cheilosia vernalis, assembly GCA_949126925.1. NCBI lineage: Eukaryota > Metazoa > Arthropoda > Insecta > Diptera > Syrphidae > Cheilosia > Cheilosia vernalis. Next base: position 14,351,506 of record OX421361.1, on the reverse strand, counting down.
ATGAACAAAATATGTTAATTTATGAACGGATTCCGTGAGTTTTTTGAAAAATACGTACCTTTATTAATGAAAGAACGTTTTCATCAGCTGAATTTTAATGAAAAATTCGTTTTGACAACTTAATTCGTTGTCAGGGTATAGTGTTAGAAAAAAGCTCATGACAACAACTGGTGTAGTTCTACCATAAGACGTCTGACCACAACTGGTGAAGTGCTGGAAAAACATCCTACTACAACTGGTATAGCGCTCGAAACAAACAGCAGCCAACAACTGGTGCAGCTAGAATAAAACGTCAGACCTATTGGTGAGTAGATATAGAAGAAAACGCCAGACGACAAAATGCGTAGCAATAGAGTAAAACGCAGACTAAAACTTACTGGTGAAGTGTTAGCATTAAGACGTCAGACCACAGCTACAAAAATGCAGTGTGACGAATTTATATTCATGTTTGCGAACTGAGGTGACTTGAAACTTACAGCGACAGGGGAACATTTCTGTGAATACTGCCGTTCGATAGTTGATAGTATATTTCCATAGTGTGTAGCCTGTAGCATTAAACTGAGGGATAGCGATTCGGTCAGAATAGGATGTGGAAAATGGGGTACGCCAATTGCAATACAAAAAGCATTTCAAATAATTTGCGCTGTGATCGGAGAGACTCTAACAGTGGGTACCTACCAATGGCAATATTTCTTTAACTGCAGTTTTTTGCATTAAGAAGACTAAGACTCAATTTCAACTTGAACACGACCTGATCTGAATTTGAGCACGTACCTACGACAAAATATAACGACGATCTTGATACGCGATATCCAATCAAAGTTATCCCGCAGAGGTGCTGTGCAATCCTTTCGTTATTCTTGTACCACACTCATCTTAAAATGTCTACCGAAATGCAAAGAAACAAAGCGATACAGCCATTCCAACAATAATTGACTTTTTTTTTGTGTTTCCACAACAACATCACATATTCTGAAAGTCCTCAGACGCACTTGAATTTCAATCCTTTGTAAGCTTAAATTAGCAGAATAACCAATATTATATTTAAACCACTCAAGGGGTGGAAAAATAAAAACGAATTGCTGAGAGGGTAAAAACACGTGTCCCCAACAAAAGGCTTTACACAAGATGCTTTTTTAGGTACGTAACCACCGCACACCCATACATAACCGCACCGTCATGCCATAATGCGATTTATTTTTGGTTACATTTAAGAAAATGAAAAGAATATAAGCAGTTTCCAGTATGCACAGCATATTGAGTCCTTTTTCGTTGTGCTATGCGGTGAAAGGACGATTTATGTGAAAAGGTTGTCGTTCCATGCCTCGCCATGCAACACGAATCAAATAAAACCATCCCCACCCGCTTCTGAAATATCATAAAAATATTCCAATCGCATATTTCTTTTATACCGCAAATCAATACACATACTTTGGATGTATTCTTGCGATACCTCCGGTCTATTTATAAATTGAAAAAAAAAAAAAATAATAAAAATAAAAATAGTCATAAAGAAAAAAATTGGGGTGAGTGGCGCAATACTTAAGATTGTAGCTTTGTCCCGTGCAATGGCGGACGGGATAAGAAAGTAAATATACCTAGGAAGTGATGTGGAAGTAGACCTAGACGAAGCCGCAAGAGGAGATTTACCTATCCGTGGAAGGAAACTATAAGTCCTTTAGGTGGGGGATTATTTGTTGTGTTTTTTTTTTCTTCGAATCCTTCGCATCGGTTTTGGGCGATCTGGAGGAAGCATTTTCGTCCATGAGGAATCAAGATGTGAATGGATTTTTCATATAAATAGTATTGAATTGGCGGAGATTAGTGATATTTTCATTTCTTGATAGCATAGGTCCTGTCTGTGGTGAGGCGATGGGAATAAGAGCTCGCCTTGCAGATGACGAATGGCGGATACAGGATTAATGGGTTTCCGGTAAAATAATCAAAGTTAAGTGCTAGTAGGAAGGTGTGTTCAACAAACTGATTGTGTCGCTATTAGAATATTAAAAGTCCAGAAGGAAACGTCTTAAGGAGAACATGAAATGTTTGCTGTATGAGGTGATTTTATAGAAAAAAAAATATTGTTATTGGAAAGGGACCTAGAAAGTGCAGACAGGTAGTCAAAGAACGAGCTATGCAGAGACGTATTGGTTGAGGCTCAAGTTCATTCTGGACTGTAGTGAAAATGTGCACCCTTAAGATGGTAATAATAAGAGTTGATCTGCTGTTTACGTTCTCTTCCAGTATGTACCTACGACTTTTTCTTCATCTTCGAATATTGCTCCTTGGAAACGGTTTGGCGTTTCCTACGTACACTGAAAAAAAAAGACGTGGTCATATTGACGAATAGCGTTCATCAACATTGATATGACGTACTTTTCCATATTGATGAACAAATTCATGAAAACTTTTTGACAGTTGATGAACCGTTTTTCAATATGAGGACGAGGAAAGGCATTCATAAATTTTTTTGTGAGGATTCGGATGAGAATTTGGCGTATTTTCTTATGAACTAAGTTCACCATTTCAACAAAACATTTCATCAATGTGACGAAAACACTTATTTTGATGAATTTAGTTTAGAGTTTTCGTCATATTGATAGCGGCGTTCATCGTATTGATGACGGATTTCATTATATTGATGACCGCGTTATTAAAAAAAAAAAAAAGTCTTTCATTTTTATTAGGGAAAATGTTGATGTAATCGTTCGTCTTATGTAGATGAACTGATTCGAAACACAATTTCGTAAAAACGGTGTAGACAAAAGTTTTTAATATGAACAAATTCAGACTCATATTATTACTCAGCTCGGCCATTTTACTTTAGTTTAGATATAGCTGCTACGGTATATTGATGAACAAAATTAAATTCACCATCATCATATTGATGAACGCATCATATTGATGAACGCATCATATTGATGAACGCATCATATTGATGAATTTCGTTCTACACAGGGTTGCATAGAAAAAAATCGTCCATGGTTTAACGATGAACAATGAAAAAAAAAATAATAAAAAAATAGTTAGCGCAACAGGTCCGTAGGGACCCTAGGCTTAACTTCTCGCAATCATTCGCTTGGTGTGAGTTTTTCATTTTTGGAACGAATGGAAGGTATCTACAATTTTATGCCGATTCCAAACGGCCGATTGAGAAGCTCTTTCAAGACAGTTATACTCTCGGACGTTTGTCAGACGTTCGTGAGAGGTGGCGCAGTGGAAAAAACCCTGAGTTGGAATTTGGGTTTTTGCGGGATTCGGACCTGGGACCCCTTGCTTAGTAGTACACTAACCACCAAGCCACTGCGTCGAACATTGAAAAAATCCGCATAAAATCAAAGCACAGGCGCGATTATCATCGTCGCAGTTTATGTTGATGACATACTGCTAGCATGCTCTAATGGGACGTTAGTGCAGATAAGGTCCAAATTTGATGTGTTTGACAAAGCACCAGTTGACCATTTCCTTGGCATTGAGATTACAAGTGGGCGAGACGGATTACAAATTTCACAACAACAACTGATTCGTAATCTACTTAATGACTTCAACATGAAAGAATGCAGAAGCCAACACCATTGAGAACCAGGAGCAAAGTTTGTAAAGTGGCACGATTGTTCCAAATGCAAAAAGGTGGATCAGAAGCAGTACCAATCACTGAATTGGTCTTTTGGCCTTTTTGAGTTTTTGTTCGCGTCCGTTCGGTTGCTCATTTCAAAACTGATCCACATCTAGAACATTTGAATGCTGCTAAACATATGCTGATGTACTAAAGTTCGACAATATTATTACTAAACTTAATTATTATCCGACAGGCGACAAATTAAATTAATTAGCAGAAGCTGATTGGAGCGACAAAAGTGTAGATCGAAATTCATACACTGGCTTCGTTTTTTTTTTCCTTTCTGGAGCTGCTAATACATGGGGATGTAAGAAACAAATTAACATCGCCTTAAGCAGAGTATGTCGCTCTATCAAAAGCTGCGGCGTTTCGTAAAGGAATTTGGATTCAACGAGATAGTTGGAAACCCAAAGAACTTTTTGGCGACAATGTCAGTGCGCAGAGGTTGGTGAAAAATCCTGTGTTTCCCAACCGAACGAAGCACACCGACATTCAGGCGCACTACGTTCGAGAAGTCTAAGGAACAACTTGTACTCAACTGATAAAATGATCGCCGATGTGCCTACAAAAAATTCAAAGGAAGTCAGGCGTAGAGAGTTCACTCATTTGCTACGGTTAAATGTATAAAATGAATTCAAAACATTAATGAATTTTTTAATATTATTTTTCGAAATATTCCTTATTGTTGGCTGTTTTGAGGAAAGGTTTGTTACGTTTTGTACTTATATATATTAAGCGCATAAGAGTGATACTGTTTGAGAACACACTAACACACTCATGTATCCAGTACAGTGGAAGTCGGTTATAACGACTGTGAAGGGACCGGAAATAAGGTCGTTATAACCGGCGGTCACTATATCCGACTGCCATCCACAAATATTCAGGAAAAAAAATAACAAAACATTTACGAACGAAAGCAATTCATTTTATTTTTAAATTAAATTAATTCTAATTTTTATTTTATTTTAGTGTTTCGGAAAAAAATCAATTTTTGTTTGTTTTTTTCACGTTTATTCCATCTCCCTTCAAACGGAAGATAATAAAATGCAAATGTTTTTACTGAAGGCGCGTTAACCACAGGTAATCTTATAGCAGTTGTCCGTTGTGCCGGCGACACATCAAATAAACTGCCATAATATTCAACGGAAATACAATGTAGAGACACGGACACAGTTGCACAATGTAGACTGATCGTCGTTATATACGACGACGTTATATCCGACGATCGAATAGCTTAAAATATAAAGAAACTAACCAAATGATATGAAAGAGGACGTTATAGGCGACTGGTCCTTATAAGCGACTTCCACTGTACTATAAAAGGCGAAGCTGAGGTGAAAATGATCTCTTATAGTTACATATTCCAAATAAATCTTTATGAACCCAACAAAAGCCGTTGAAGTCCTTAATCGCGTAAACATATTTCATTCATACCTCTTGCACCGGCTTAAGTTTACCGAGTTGAAAGGGTTTAAGTGTAACCGAGAATACTTCGCAATATTAGCGCCGCCCTTTTCTAGGGAGGTACATAAAGTCGTCCCGGTAGGCCTGGGCATGAGTTATAACTCCTTATCCATGAAGAAACAAACTTCCCTTAGAAACGACTACGTGTTCAATGTAGGCAACTGTATTCTATTTCTACATACCCCTTTGAATCAAGTGGAAATATTTCCGAAACAAGCCCCGCTTTGGGCCGCTGTGTTGCAGTGACAGTTGCGGAAAATATATTTTATTTTTTAGTTCAGAAACATCTTGATTTCAAATAATTTTGTTGGGTTTCTTCTTAATTAAGCACCTGGAAATATGCTAGGTACCCTCTTTTCCTTTGTATACTATTGGTTGGCCAACATTTCAGAAAGTCACCGCGTTTGCCATAAAGATTTCCGAAACAAAATCCAGATAAGAACTATCAAACGGCCTACTCAAGGGTATAGTTACCCCACCACCTCGAGTATATGGTTTACGATTATTGTCATATTGCTCGTGCCATTGCGTAACGACGTCGACTTTCCGCTCATTTAACACATTTATCCGAAAGAAAAGCACACCGCCCACATCTTTGAGCCGTCAAACCGTCATTTGCAAGCATTTTAAATATGAAAGCCATCCCATGGTGGTGTACATACCTCGCACAATTTCATTCGGCTTTTGTCTTATAAAAGCAAAATTACCAGATCCTATGTAACCTCATTATTCTGACTATTCACCGCACATTAATATATTTACCCGGGCGCCATGCTAATAGCGCGCAAGCGAGGCACCACAAAAATAAAATAATTTACAATCACTCACAAGTGCGACGCCGTCAATATGGGCACCCCAACCCCACCACCACCCACCACCGTCATACCGCAATCTTTCGCACTGGCAAATGCCTAATTTTATGCCCTTCTCGCATGCAAGAGCACACAAAGTAAACTCACTCACTCGCAGTCAGTCACAGAGGTGTATGGTAATGGCTGCGGCATATATGCCATAGGATGGCGTATCCTTGTTGTGTCAGGACCTTATTCCCCAGATTTTATGAGCGCCAAGAGAACTTACAAGCATACCGCACACACCGTCACTGCCACACGGTGTAATTTATTTTAAATGGTTGAGTTTTTGTTTTTTTTTGCTCTTTTTTCCTGAAGGTGTGCGTAGGAGAAGAGCGAGCGGGTGCCAGTGCAGGGCTACCATTTTGCGCCACGTATGCCAAGAATCAGCCAAGAACCAACAGAGGGAAGCAGCGGCCCACCCGCATAAGAAAACGCATAAAAATTTGTAACTCCTGTTATGTTTCTTTTAATGACTTTTATGGTGATGCTGGTTGCGGAATGACAAACACACTACACACGTATAAATATTTTATGTGCAAAATTACCATACACACGTATAGTACCTACAACAAGCTGGCTGGGGCGAGTGACACTTTGCTGTTTGGCGCGCGGCAGAACCCCCACCACCGCACGGCTTTAACTCGCTTCTTGAAGGTGAAAAACAAAAGGGTTTGGGTTTCGAGTTCGGAGACACCAGTCGTCAGACTGCGGGGACGAAAATTACCATACACTCTCGTACATACATACATCTGCATAAATATTATTTCGTTTGCTTTTCCGCTGGCTTATCCGCCAGCAGCTAGCTGGCTCACGGTGCCATGCTTCCATCTTCCATCTTCCATGTGAAGTAATCACTTTGATGATGATGGCCATGGAGGCGAGCTTCTGCTTGTTGTGCTTCCGTCTCTGTGTTATAGTCTTCTATGGCAGTACCAGTTGTCAGAACAGTGAAAATGAGCAGTTGGCTGTGGCAGGAGGGCAGCAAAAGTGCGAGCTGCAAGAAAGGATTCTTTTAATCGTGAATATGCATGATTGTGGGTACATATAACTTGGATAGTCTGTCACTTGGATGTGGTCTGCATCCTTCGGAGTAAACTCGTGTTCGGCTTTGTTGGGTTTGACAGGTAAAGCATTTTCCATTTTCTTAATTCGCAATTCAAGAGCGAAAGTGGTGGCCTGAAGGACTATTTGTCTTCATAATGGAGAATATAATTGCCCACTAAAAGGAATGTTTTTTTCTTCGGTGTATTGTGTTTTATTTAGCTGCTGTGGTTTGAGACTTTGTTGAATGTAATATGTAAGTAAGTGGGTTTGTTGGTAGCGATTTCTGGGAAATAGTGACGTTCCCCCGAGTACAATAATTGTGAAAAGCTTTGCCAGTATTTGCAGCACCGATCTGCTGGGCACAGGACGCACCACGTTTGGGTAGAAGAGCCGAAGCAAAATCCCACCCACCCAATTTAATCGATGTAGGTAATCCGCTAAAGTTTGAAGTATACCAAATCGTTTAAAAGGAGAAAGATCGACATCATCGTCATCTTATGGAAAATGGAAGTCATTCATTCCAAGTGAGGAAGGAAGTGAGCTTCCAAAATTCGAAATGAAATAAGGGCCCCGAATTGGGGTATATTTTCAAAATAAACTTATATTTTTAAAATAGAAATTAGGCCCCAATAGAATGAATAAGGCCCAACAAATAAAAGAAATAAAACCCAAAATTGGGGTAAATTTTCATAATAAAATCTGCTCCATTTTTGGAATGAAATTTTGGCACCAATGATTTTGGGCTCATATTTTTAATTCATGATTTTCAAAGCTCGATTTTTGGCAGTTATTCTAGTAATCGCTTAAATTAATGTAAAGTGTAAGCCCCGCGTAACCGTGTAACCGCGCGATTTGTTCATCTATTCTGTTACTCGCTGATGGTTTCCAACACGGGGCTTACAATTTAAAAAAATATCTCGATTTGTTCAGCTATCCTGTTATAGTCGCTTAAATTATTTTAAATGCAAGTCTCACGTTGAAAAAGATCCTGTTTTCAGCTTTTCTATTACATAATCTTTTAAGCCATGCATTATTTTTTTTTTTTTTTTATAAGACTACGCACCCAAAGTAAAAAAATAAAAAGCCAAAAAGCTACATTTTTCCACGAATTAAGACAATTTTTGTTGCTGTTGTTTTGTAGGAAGTGGTTCGAAATTCTGGTTTCCAAAATTCTGTCTTGGCACACAAAAATTCAGTTTCTTTTTCAGTTCTGCTTTACAAAATTAAGTTTTTCAAATATAAAGCAATAAAATTGAGTTTATTCATTTTTTTTTTTGCAGCTTAAATAGTAAAAAAAAAAAGTTATTTACAAACTATTTGAATTTCATTTCATTTCTAGACAATTTAATTAAAAAAAAAAAATAATAAAAGGCACAATACAAATTAAATTAGATAGAAAATGTTAGGAAGCTCTCGCTTTTTTTCAAATGTTTGCATAATTTTGAAAGCTGCAAAGAGAATATTGACAGAACCGTTTGGTATTTATTTTTTTTTTTCTCCAATTCAGGTGGAAATCTTCTAAAAGACACTATAAGGACCGCCGCGTGTTCATAGTAGTGTGAGATTTTTACTCACTAAAACCACCTCCCATAAATTGTTCCGAACTGCAACTAAGTTATGACTTACCAAGGATTTTTTTATCACGAAGCTAGACACGTTTGCTGGGCAACAAATTTGGCGATATTTCCTGATCGTTCCGCATTTTTAGCGCGGTTGATAAAAATCGGGCTAAGTCGGAAGGTTAACTTCGTTGTAGACGCCGCCGCAATAAATTTGTTTCATTGAGAATTTTACCAACCGAGTTTTTAACGTGTCCTAATTGACGACTTTTATGTTTTCGAGCGCAACTTTTCGTGTCATCCTTAACCGTGTGAGTTCCGAGGTCTCTATGGAGATTTTCATTTCTAATGTACCACGGTGTACTGACGAATGATCTTAACAATTTAATTTTAAAAGTTTGTAAAATATTTAGATTTGTTTCACTGGTGCAACCCCATAATTGTATACCATACGTCCACACATGCTTTAGCACTTGCTTATACAATAAAAGCTTGTTCTCGAGGCGTTTATAATGCGAAGAAGGGTTCTGTATGAGCGGTCTATTCAAACATTGTTCTTCAATTGCGGACGGCTACTCTGTTGGCACTGATGATTGACTCTGCCTGTTTGGGGATCCTCTATAATTTGACGGCTAAGGTTCTGTCAGTTTGTTGTGATTTTCGCCATTCAAACATCAAACCTCCCCAGTCTCCACAGTATATTTCTCCGTTGTCATCCAAGTGGTGTAAAGGACTTTGTTTACCTAGGCTCCGCTAAGACCTCAGACAATGACACCAGCGCTGAGATTAAACGAAGAATAACTCTTGCCAATCCCTGTTTCTTTGGGCTAAGAAAGCAATTGAGTAGCAAAGCCCTCTCTCGAAAAACTAAAGTGACCCTCTATAAGACCTTAATCATCCCAGTCCTACTTTATGGTGCAGAGGCATGGACTCTATCAAAAGCGGATGAGGTTACTCTTGCTTGCTTCAAGAGGAAAATTTTTCGAGTAATTTTCGGTCCCGCCTGCATAGACGGTGAATGGAGGAGGAGATACAGCGACGAACTGTACGGGCTGTACAGCGACATCGACCTAGCCAGAAGAGTGAAGGTCCAACGACTGCGGTGGCTGGGTCATGAAGAGCGAATGGACGTGAATGCTCCGGCCCGGAAGATATTCGAATCCACACCCGAGGAACGGCGCAGTAGAGGAAGACCGCGACGCAGGTCGCGCACGCAAGTGCGGAAGGGGACCTTAACCAACTGGAGTCAGCTGGCCAAAGATCGTTCTGGTTGAGGCCCAGGTCCACCCAGGACTGTAGCGCCACCTTAAGTAAGTAAGTGTCATCCAAGTGCGTCTTGGGACCTCGGGGAGTTGATTACTAGATGAGTGCTTTTCCTCGATCTCAGCACGATCAGTTTGGCGCTGCGGTTTTATGATCTAATGAAAGACGTGTTTCCTTACGAACATCGAGTCCATTCTGCGAATGATTTTGGAAAGACGGGTTGTAAGGCTTCTGTTTGGGAGGACGCTTGCCTTAAATTACGTGATCAGATCAGTCAACTAATCGCCTTAGAAGTGTTGCCTTCAAAAATACGAAATATTTTATCTCTCTTCCTTACTGCCAACCGTCTTCAAATGCTTTTGTAAATATTATCTTGACTATTGCTGGGTCTACTTTCCCCACAACATGACAAAATATAGACCAAACTAATCCGACTACAAACCGAGCTTGCTAATCAAAATCCTTCGAGGTCTCTGCTCCGCATATATCCCCGTATATGCATGTCGTCCATATCCATTCCAATCAAGATGCGAATTTAATTTAAATTTCCCGTAATTCTGTCGATTTCCCTTGTTTAATTAATTAGTCAGCATATATAGCTCTGATGCAGTTGCCAAATTTACTTATAGCTAGACGTATGCTTCGAACCATTACCCCCGCCGGCAGTAACATTCAATAACCACTCAGCTCAGCTAGCAGCAAATTTGCCAACCAAAACCATTAAAGGATACACAGCTTTACACTTGTGCCGGCCATGTGTCTGGCTTAAAGCTGCTTCCTAAACGCTTCCGCAAAGCCTCCTTCTCCCCGAATTACTATCTCTGCCACTGCCACTGCCACTGGTACTGGAACTGGTACTGCTACTGCCTCCACGGGAATTACTGTCACCCTACCGATATAATCATTTCGAAGTTATAAAATCACTGCTGGCACTGCCACACTCGTAGGATGGGTGTGTGTGAGGCCCGCGTAGCATATAGGGTACATGTTGCACTGTCATCAATTTTAAATCGAACAATGGAATCGAATTAGTTTTGCAAATCTACCTCCATTCTGCCATGACTTTTGAATATCTGTACCTATAGACATCGGTGCGATGCAGAGTCCCTGTTTATATCGGTCGGTGGTCGGCACCACCACAACGACGCTGATGATGGCATACTCGTATATATACGTTTGTCATTGTTCAGCTACGGTATAGGCCGGCCGACTATGGGTAGGTATTCCTCGTAATGGACGACTAATGTTTTGCATAATTTAGGCTCTATGCACACTAGAGCCAGTGCCTATGAGGCAGATCTATCTTGTCATTTGTCAATACAATCTGCTGTATTATTCATCACCATGTCAAGAAGTCGGATGAGCCGGCCAACATTGATGGGGGTTGGCTGTACAGCTGTACCTTTCCATTGATCATCATCAGAACGCCTAAATGGCTCATTTATTAATTACTTTGAGAGTGGTGGGAGGGGGAGGCTCGCTTTTTGTATAACGCTCCTGTGAAAAGTTATATTTAAAGTTGCCAGTGAGGCTGATTGGTAGGTGGGGAGGGGGCTATAATCTGCAAATTAAGGGAAACTGAACGAAAAACGCAACGTTTGGGGAATATCCTACTCCGAGTCGAGTCGAGTCTCTCATGAAATTTAAATTGAATAATAAATAATGATAATGCCTCGATGGGCATGGACAAGTCGCTTTGGGAAGCAAGACATCGAGATGGGATGTGGATTATTATGGAGCTTGGTTTTCTCCATATCATTGATTAAAGTGTAAAAGGGGGGCAAAACTACTGTGCGGACGATGTCGGTTGTTGGTGGGGGTTATTGGCCAAAAAAGGTAACTCGTTAGATAGATTTATTTTAAGACGTTATCAATTTTGCAAGAGACCTAAGGTGGTGCCTATAAGAGAACTGAACCAAGTTCACGGTGGCGTTAAAACTTTTTTTTTGGCGCACGGTCCAAACGAAATTATTCTCTTTTGACTCATATCTTTCGATTTTATGGCAGAGCAAGTCGTTGAAAAGTTGTATGTATTTTTTAAAAAATGGGTTAAAAAATTAAATAGAAGTTGAAGTTCCTTCTGTTAAGTGAATGAATAAATTTTATTAATTTTTGAATAGTAGGCGCAGTGGCTTAGTGGTAAGTGTGTTGGACTACTAAGCGAGGGGTCCTAGGTTCGAATCCCACAAAAACCCAAATTCCAACTCAGGGTTTTTTCACTGCGCCACCTCTCGCGAACGTCTGACAAACATCCGAGAGTATAACTGTCTTGTAAGAGCTTCTCAATCACCCGTTGGGAATCGGCATAAAATTGTAGATACCTTCCATTCGTCCCAAAAAATTAAAAAGTAAATATCTTAAAATATAAATCGAAATATGAAGATTCAAATTTAAGTTATTTTAGTTTAATTTATTTACTTTAAAAAAAAAATGTAAAACATATAAAATAGTATTTTAAAATTTGTAAAACATACCTTAATCTAAATAACACCTAAAGTAAACGACCAGGTTCACATTTTTAACGATAATGTTGTTTAACAAATATAAACCAATTAGAACAAAAGTCGTTGTTAACTCTAAGTGTCCTTGGACGTCAACTGATGATATGATGATATCAATGAGATTTCCCTACGCGATAGTCTTTTCCGGCGATGGAAAAGGTTTGAATGTTCTGAAATGCTCTATGCATTCAAAATAGCCAGTAGGTAACCGTGTTATGTGCATGATAAGACACACACGCCTTCACTACCTTCACAAATTTAATACGAACAGCTCCTCTAAATTCTTGTGGAAATAGTAAAAAAAATTGGGCATGGCAAGAAATGCCCTTCTGTAAATGATGACATTGATATCAAGGAAATTAATAACAAATTTGCTAGCCCAATCCTGGTCACCCAAATCAGCTCCTCACATTTCATATCCAACCACTCCCAAGATGCTATTCTCTTTCTGCAGTGGACATATTCACTGTTGGCAACGCTATTTTCTCAATCAATCAAAGTGTGTGGGACTAGATAATATTCGACCCGATAAAAATTCTTATTCCTATGACCCTCTAGTATATTACTTATATTTTTAATTCCATTTTAACTACGTCGGATTATCCAACAGTGTGGAAGATAATTCCGATACCAAAGAACTCAGGAACTGTGAATATTTATCGTCCAATTGCCATTCTGTCCTATTTGTCGAAAGTCTTTTAGGTAATTGTCTGAAAACAAATGAAGGAGCATATTATAAATAGCTTGAATTTATTAAATTCTTTTCAATCTGGATTTAGATCTTATCACAGCTGCATAACGGCCTTGTTAAAGGTATCTGATGACATCCACCAAGCGATAGATAACAAATAAACCTTGGTCAAACTATTAGATTTCTCAAAGGGATTTTATTCGGTTGCACCGATGATTTTATGTCAAAAATTATGTAATTTGTTAAATTTGTCTAATAGTGCAACTAAAATGGTTTCTTGTTACGTAAATAGTCGCGTTCAGGCCGTTACATTTAAAAATAAACTTTCCTTCTTTAAAGTGATACTTAACCACACAATTAAATTGCCAAACATTCCCACACTTTTTACTTTCTTTAAATACATTACGTAAGTCATACGAAAAATTATTGTGGACTTAAGTTCAACTTATTTTTTAAGATTGTGAGACTATGGCTCGAAATGTTGTGGACCACGGTGAGTTATATGTTCACAATTGATTTGTGGACTAATAACACACTCAAGCCCTTAAGGCCAAATCTAAAAATGTTAAAGGTAGCCTTTGAATGTGGCTTTGCTAAAGCTTTAGGCCAAATTTTCAGATTCGGTCTAATTTCGTTTGGCCTTACTTGACGGCACACCGTTTACGCTAAGCATGTGGACCACTGAAAACGATCTATCATGTAAGTGTCACCGCCGATGTGCTATATCTTACTATTCCTACTATTCCAACGAAGGAGGAGTGGCACAGCCAGTCAAGAACGGTGCCTATTAATCAGATAAGAACTGAAGGCCAGTGGAGCTATAGAAGAGCTACAAGCGAGCTCAGTAGGCCAAAAAGAAGACATGCAGAAAGACAAGACTTTTCAGTCGAACTTAATTAAGTTCATCCAAAGTTGAATATAATATTTTCAAGAATGCAAAACCCGAACGTCAAGTGTGCTAATAGGTGATTCACATTGTAAAACTCACTGAACAAACCCTACCGAAACTATTTGCGCGGACGTGAACTCGGGAAGACGCCCTTTCTGGTCGGATGCAAAAAGTGATATGAATTTAATTTTCCTGGCACATTCTCCGAGCTGAGTTTCGCGGCCTACTCTATTCTACCTAATAGAGCAGGAGGGTTTTCCGACCTTCACTGGCAAAGAAGTCCGACGCCAGTCTTATTTACTTCCTCCGACCTTCACTCAACGGGAACCCATAAGAGTCCATCTTCGGGCCAGAATATATGCGACTGAAGCAATAAATATGAAAAACTTCTTCGGTTGTTTGGTTCTTTTGGCTACAAACTATTGGATAGGCTTAATACAGAAATATTGGCGTACTCCTGTATAGAGTGATCGGCGTAGTGTGTGACCATGCCTATAGACACCTGCCTACAAAAATGGACTTTGAAGACTTCAATGGGTTTCGTAAAATACCTCGCATAAGCCAAATTGAAACAATGCAATCACCTCCGCAGCAGATTACTGTCCCGCTTCCATCGGAAACCCTCGACGATACGCTTAACGTCTATAGCCCTACCTCATATAAAAATCAGGGCTACCTACCTGAAAGCTTTTAGTGCTACAAAATACCGATTGCGCTTCGACTGGCTATACGCAGTTCCTTTGACAACATCGCAGGTGTATATAGGAATCCCTTGTAGATGTGATGGAATTCAAAAAAAACATCCGCAACACCAGTCCCGGGAAGAAGGCGTAATTTCGCCCACATTACACGCGTCCACCAGAAAATTTCTACTCAAGTTCACATCAACAGCTACGAAATTGAGGAAACCATTCAAAAGGACTAAAATACTATACAAGCAGCTGTAAACTTTCGATACACTTCCAGAGATACACACTACTTGAAGAAAGGCCGCATGTGAAACATGCTCCTCCACCTATATCTATACCCACATGTAAGGCTTCGCTTAACAATACAGGACAACCGACATGGCGACTACAACAAATACATCGACTTCAATGGGAGGGAGACAGCAAAATGCAATCCATTGGCTTTTCATAGTCGGAAGGACATTATGTCAATATCGCAAATAGTTAATCTTTTTGTGGCCTCAGGAGCATTAGGCGAAGTCCCTGTGGGGTGGCACAGGAATATATATATAGAGGATTGATGCGAGAGACCCTTTTATGATTCAATAAAGTGTAAAATAAGCGCTCTGCCAACTCTCCGCAGTACAAAGACTTTTGATTTTGTGCACCGAAGACCGCAGAAAAGGACTGTGTGCGCTCAGGCTATTACTAGCTGATAGTGTGTTCAAAATTGGAGGACCGTACAACGTCGTCGTCTACATCGATGACGAGACGACGACGATGACAACGTCAACGTCAATGGCTTTTATGTACTCCAATCCTAACTTGTTACTTCCCTGGGGGCTGAAGTGTGTTGTGAAAATTTTATTCAATTGGAAGGTGGTTATTTTTTGTCTTTTTTTGGGTTGTTCTGTTCTTTTTTTATTTTGTTGGTCCTTTTCTTTTGTTGCCGGCGTTTTTGGCTTTTAGTGGCATTGCCACTGATGCTGATGGGCAGGATACATAAAGTTTGTAGCTCTCATCTGGATGCTGGAGCAGTGGAGTAGGTATGTACTAAGTTTGATGTTGCGCGCTAATGTATTCCACTCAATTCGACGGAGAGTTGGATGCGGTGCGGCAGTGCGGTGCAATTTGGGCTATCAACTTTGTCAGGATTTGATTTTGTTTATTGGTTTACTAAGTGCGCTCCTCTGGGATTTCAGATTTCAGATTTCAGACTTCAAATTTCAGGACGAAAGGGTGAACTCGAGAATAGTTTTGAAAGTTCGCCGTCATCTGCATTATCATCAGGGTAATAGTTCACAGAACGATTTTAAAGTTAAGACTTTGTTAAAGGTCCTTTAACTGAAGGGCTCGTCCATTTAAATTAGGTAGGTATATCTGCATTTAGTGGGGAGAAACTTTACCCGCACATGGAGGCGGTGGGTCGTTTAATGCTTGGCTTGGAGTAGTTACGCCAAAATTAGGATAAAAGGTCTTAAATGTTTTCCGATCTCAGGTATCGTGTTCCAAAGTAAGTGACCTAATTGAAGTTGAAACAAAAGTCGAGAGAGAGCAAGAGGTGTTCACATCAGATCTGTTGAAAAAGGTCCTCCAACAGGGACTCAACTTCATTCAGTAGCAAATACCTGTGATGGCCTCTTTACGAAAGGAATTTTGATTCCTCTGCATGCCATATATACTCGAAAGGAGGTGGTAAGTCATAGACCTTTTTGAAAACCCGCTTTAGTGATACAAGAGCTTCAGCTTTAATTTCGTTCGCTTCGAGTTCCCCGAAAAAGATTGTCTTCTTGCGGAGGGATCTTATAGGAGCGAAGATAATATCAAGGTTGAAATTATTTCGAACTACTACGCCCTCCAACTTGAAGTGATTGTTTGAACCGTTTTCTGACAGTCAATTCTTTGTAAAGATTCCTCTTGGAAGGAATGGTTTTGCTCCATTAAGGAGCTCTGTTTCATTCCGCCGCATTAGAACGAAAAAAAAAAACCTTTAAGCTTAAACAATATTTAGATATATTGCAAACGTATTTCCAATAGTGAGTTCTGCTTATGAGTTACCCAAGTAGAGCGTTTGTTGGAAAGGAAAACGTTGATCGAAATGAAACACTCGCGCCTGATATAAGCAAGCTTGTGCAAGAAAATTGAGAATAATAATAGTAATAATAGAGAGGGCTTAGTGCAAGGCGAACTTGTATTCTAATATGTGTGTAACACTGTGGATAACAATCGAATCGTCACCCGTCCTTTATACGGTTCTTCATAATTAACAGACTGACAGAAAGTACAGTTGGTTGATTTTGCTTTTGTCTTCCTTAAAAATGCACTCCTTGAGTCTGACAGGAGACTGCGAGCAAGGTTCGAGCTTTAAGGCAGAATAACCCGAGCAAGTGGTACTCTAGCGGAGACAAACACTATACGGAATATAGAGCCGGAATCAGTCAACAGGGTATTGGAAAATTGGATTGACATCATGCCCTACTATGACCACAGTCGTTTCTCCCATAGGCCAAAAGGCCAAACAAATTCATTTTTGCAATTGGTTGTCTGCGACGCGAAGTTGAGTGTTTTTCACATCAAAAGATAAAGTGCACGACTGGGTCGGAACGAAACTTTCTCGATACTAGGCAAAAGAAAACAAAATCCTCTTTTGGATATTCATCTCATATGGCAGTTATATAAAATAACAATATAAGTTTTTATATCACTTGATTTCACTTGATTTTTGAGTACAGGACAAGTGTACACAGTAGCAGTTTCTGTTTTTGACCTAAGGATATGTTTTAAATTTTGATTGGAATATGATTTAAGTTTTCAATTATTGGAAGTATTGCTCGTGATAGACCGATATCTTTAGATAGATTATTTAATAATTCAGGCATTTGTGAACTTGCATTAGTAGTTATAAATTGAATACACCGATGCTCATGTGTGTGGTGCAAATGAAGTTTTCGTTTTTGTAAAATTATCCAGACATAACAGTTGCAAATATTGCAATGTTTTGTTGGGAAAATACTATTGCGTAACTATTAAGCTGAAAACTGACTGTATGATATTGTTCCAGATAAAAGAAATGCTTCGTTTTTGACATTTTATCGAAATCGAAGATATGGGGTTTTCGAGATATGAGCAGTTTTTAAAATAGCGTTTTCGGTGCTTCGAATTGAAAATTACGGACACAATAGTTTTGAAAACATCCATTTGACTCTAAGTTTGCATTATGGTCAAAATCGTTACTGCCGTTTTAAGTTAACTAGACAAATCTATATTTTAAAAAAAAATACTATTTTCATAAATCCATTGTACGATAATATAGAGAAAAACTGAGCTTGCTATTAAGTTATAAATGACCACACTACCTTAGAAATTAATTTTTGCTACAATCGTATAGACCGTTCTCGAGATATGTCGAAATTTCAAAAGTACCGTTGATCGAATTTTTAGCCAAAAACTGGGTACGCAGTCATGGTAACCTCACCTACTTAAGCTTAAATATAAATTTTGGTTGAAATCGTTAGAGCCGTTTTCGATCAAATCAAACTGGTACGAAAATGTTATATGGGAAGTACCATTAATACTGAGGTTACCTTGCAAAAAAAAAAAAACACCCAAAAACTCCAAACCCGAGGTTTGAACGTAATCCGGGAAGCCGTTTAGGCTGTAGGCCTGTGGAAGGACGGACAGACAGACAGACGGACAGACCGGATAGAATTTTGCGACCCACTTTTTTGAGTTCCTCTATCATCGTAATATCAGAATGCATTAATATCTCGAGTTCGAAATTTTGTACTAAAACAATATCTTTCTCTTACTAGGTAGTGGAAAAAGTTAAACGGCCCCGAATTGTAGGCCCAAAAACACAAAATCCGAAATTTGAACCAAATCCCGTCAGCAATTTATGCTGTAGGCCTCGGGAGCATAATATAATATATAATATAATTTTTGGCGCAACAGGTCCGTAGGGACCCTAGGCCTAGCTTCTCGCAACCATTCGTTTTGTGTGAGTTTTAATTTTTGGAACGAATGGAAGGGATCTACAATTTTATGCCGATTCCAAACGGCTAATTTGAGAAGCTCTTTCATGACAGTTATACTCTCGGATGTTTGTCAGACGTTCGCGAGAGGTGGCGCAGTGAAAAAAACCCTGAGTTGGAAATTGGGTTTTTGCGGGATTCGAACCTGAACCCCTCGCTAAGTAGTCCAACACACTAACCACTAAGCCACTGCGCCTCGGGAGCATACGGACAGAATTTTGCGACCAACTTTTTTTAGTTCCGCTATCACTATCAACGTAATGTCCGAATTGATTAAGATCTCTAGCTGGATATTTTGTACAAAAACAATATCTTACTGCGTAATAAAAAAAGTTAAAAATAGGACTTAAAGATACACCGTAACGAAGTCAACATTTATACAGTCCAGAAAGTATTAATTTCTTGAATTAATCCATGACTTTAATGACTTGACAATTTTTTTTTACGGCAATACCTACAGAAAAGTCGTAGCTTTTTGCATTTAATTGCGGGTCTACTTATTCCAAGAGTCGCCAAAAAAGTTACGTGCCCAGATGGGACATTAAAAACTCTGGTGTTGCGAAATCCGGAATTCCTTCCACCACCCACACATTGTATCCACCATAAACATCCCAATTACAAGGACATTCTATCCATGGCGCCTCAAATATTTGTGCCAACCGCCATCAAGCCCGAACTTTAATTGACGCAATTGGAATCATTAAAAACATTAAAAACGAGGAAGAACTTTGATTTGAAACGATTGATCAAGTTGCACATCTCATTTCCGACATCCGGGGCAATGGTCCACATCCACTCTCTGTGTGGCGTCTTGTCTGGTGTACTTAAACCCCAACGTTAGTTGATTGAATACACATCCTTCGACGAATGTGTTTCATTGTACTTTCGAGAAAAAAGTTTTTGTTTTTATTCTTCCAAAGACCCACTCTCTTGCAAGTTATGTTAAAAATTTCAAAAGACATCAAAAATTCCTCAGAAATCATCACTCTGTGAAATGCAAATTGTGACGAATTCCCTTAGCGTCTGTCACGACCGCCCTACCCCTTTTCATATGCGGAGAGCACGGAGCACGGAGCACCAATGCGCCAGCCGGTATAACTATGTATTCTGCTGGCTTTGCATTAGTGCATCATGAACTCGTCACCCTTTATGTTTGTCTCGTACACGCGTTGACGCCCTGAAACACAAACGAAGTTAATCACTATGAATTCTGCATGAATTGTAGTCCCCGTCGGCGTCGTCGTCGTCGTCCTAGCAGTCGTCATCATGCACTCGTCTCTAGTGGAAGAAGGGTGTCGCGAGCGTTTCCATACATCGTGACCTACTTACCCAGCACCAGCAGCAAGCACAAGTAGTTGGAGTTTGTTTTGTGGTACAAAAAAAAAGGAACTGGCGCTGCACTTCATCACTTCATGGTGATGGAGCAGCGCAGTAAAATGAAAACAGAAATTTTTCAGCAGGGATCTAGCAAACCAACTATGCCATGATGCCATCCGCACGGCACGTCATGTGTGTCGTCCGATGAATTTCAAAAAGTTTCAAGTGCTTGTATACTTTCTGTGCAACGAGATGCTTGCTTAGGCCCACCATCCACCAATCTGCAGTGTAAACGAAATCAAGAACGCTGTGACGCGCTGACTACAAACATGATATACATATCAACGTCATGCAACGCGGGTGTAAGTCATTGCTTACGAAAAGGGGATCGTTTTGAAATGATATTTTTTCTCTCTCAGTCTCTCTCACTCAGCTTTCGGTCCTTTAAGTGAAATTGATCAGGTTAGGTTAGGTGATACTCTTTCCAACAAGCTCCCGTCGCCAGATGGCGTACCTACATGTCCTCAATTTAATATCTTCTTATAGTCGACTACATTGGCTCGACGAATGGACAGTAATGCTCCAGCTAAGAGGATCTTCGAATCCCAGCCCCCAGGTTCGAGAAGACAAGGAAGACCGAACCTCCGTTTCAACGACCAAGCCATCGAGGATGCCAGAGCGCTTGAGCTGGACAACTGGAAGCAGCGTGCCCGGGATCGTAGTGGATGGAGGACTGCAGTGTCTCAGGCAGAGACTCTCCACTGGTCGGAAGCCTGTTAAGTAAGTAAGTAATTATAGTTGGAATGAAGCCCGTTTTTAAACGGGCCGTCAGACGAAGTTTGTATATCGGAAGACACGCCTTTAGGTGGCTTTCGAAGTTCATGTTGGGTATTTTTCACACAAATTTTGGTCCATTTTTAAGGGTTCTCGGGTTTACTTCGTTATGCGATTTCTTGTCATGTAATTTTGGAATTTTTGTTGGGTCGTGCATTTTTGGCATGTTTTAGGTACCGGTTTTTGTTGTGCTTTGACGAGTTTTTTGTCGCGTCTTTGCTCACTTTTTCTTATGTTTTTGTCGCACTTTTGAAGTGGTTGAAGTCGTGTTTCTTGAGGAGTTATTTGATGTGTCTTTGAGAAGTTTCGGAATCGCTTTTTGGCGAGATTGTTTTATAGCATTTTTTACACCATGCTGATTAGCTTTTCGTGGGTTTTTCTAGCAAAAAATAGTTTGAACGACTTGACGGTTTAAGTCTCGTTTCTTGAGGAGTCATTTGTTGAGTCTTTGAGAAGCTTTTGACACGCTTTTTAAGAGTTTTGTGCAGCACTTTTGAAACATTTGAGACAGATATCAAGCGCGTCTTTCAACATGGCTTAAGTCGCTTTTTTTAAGGAGTTGTTTGTTCTGTCGATGACGCGCTTTTTTGTAGCATTTTTTTCAAGTTTTTGAAGTGTTTTTGTATAACTTTCAAACAATTTTTTTTTAAGTCTCATTGCTTGAGGGGTTATTTGATGCGTCTTTGAGAAGTTTTTGCCACGTCTTTTACGATTTTTTTTTGGAGCAATTTCGCCACTTTTGAGTTTTTTGAGTGTTTAAAGCCCTTTTTCAGATTTCATATCGGGTCTTTTAAGTTGCGTTTCTTGAGGAGTTGTTTGTTGCGCCTTTGAGAAGTTTTTGACGGGATTTTTGGTGAGTTCTTACGCAACATTTTGCGTAACATTTGACCTTATAAAACATTTTTTTTTAAATATTTTAAGGTCCGTCTTTAAATTTTTGACGCGCTTTTTGACGATTTTTTTTTGTTCTTTGTAGTATTTTTGATACCATTCTGATGAGTTTTTCAGGGTGCGTCTCTCAACACGGTTTAAAACGCGTTTTTGAGGTGTTTTTGAATCGCTTTTAAAAGCATTACCCGATTCATTTCTTTGACTCTCTTCTCGATGCGAGATAGATGAATTTTTAGGGGCGTATTTTGATACGTTTATTGTTTTGCTTTTAGGAACGTCTTTCTTCGGATTTTCTGTTTCGTTTGTTGACGGGTTTTGGGGCCGTTTTCAAGCTTAGTTTGGTGAGGACTGCTGCATTTTACAGCAGAGTTTTTTTAATGCGTTATTTATCACGTTTACGTCTTATTTTTCGTCCTTATTTACAGTCCCCAACAAATTTCACAAAAATCAATTTTAAGAACTCAATAAAAAAAACCCTAAGACGCTTAAAGGCTGGCATGCGGATATCCTCATATGAATGACACGGAGACTGACATGGAGCTGAACTACCTGTACCTGTCGAAACTGAAACTGAAACTTTGAAACAGTACGAGCCAATGTGAGGTTTGTGGGAGAGAAAAAATTGTCGGAAGTAAAACACACTTCATAAGACACGCCCTTAGCGGCATAATGGACTAGCACGGCTTCTAGGAACAAAGTTCAATCCAACCACACAAGGTAAACTACGTTTTTGAAAATATCCCCACCTCTGCATCATGCATACAGCATACTCCATACATGTGTTACCGTTCCCGAAACCTAACCAAGGTACAATGGAAGCCAAACCGGATCTCACTTCTCACTTTCCCAATCACACGTGACCTGGTTCGTTAGACCCTAAATTTCATATATATTCATGACACACAATCAGCAAAATTTTGGTTACAAATTCTATAGAACAAAGCCGCCCACATATACCAGGAAGCAGGTCCTCGTCGTTTGAGAAGCTTGACACAAGCCAAACTCTTTAGCTTTTAGCATTTTCAACAGACTGAATGGCAAACACCGGATGGGCTCCCCTCGAAAACTAAACTAATCTAGCTTTTTGGTTAATAATTTCAATTTCCAAGTGCTCTGCATAAAGGAACCATTTGCAAAGTTTTTCTGTGGCTTGAAAGTTTTTGACACAAATACAAATTTACAACCGACTCCCATAGTCCCATACGCTCCAGCATATTACACCCCAATACCTGAAATGTATATTTGACCCAGAAAAGTCATACCGAGTGCACATAACTTTGCGTCTCTTGTGGGTTATGCTGCTGAATGACCTTTTTAATAAATCAACGTACTTGTGGCATGAGCTGAGCTGCTGCCAACACTGTTATGTGTGTGTGTATATTCTCGCTCCAAATGAGGTATACTCGCGTCTCTATCTCTATATATTTCTCAGTAATCATGAGATATGTGTTTTCCAAAATGATATCATTCTACAACTGAAATGAAAAATTGTTTCAAAAAAGAAAAAAATTGCGGCGAAAAAAAGGAAGAACATCACATGACAGCACACGTTGAGGTGATGTGCTGGAGCAGTGGAGCGTGGAGCTGCTCACTCAAACCAATGCCAAAGCAGCGCATTTTCCATAAATCACATTTTAATTAACATAATTATGGATGAAGAGGTAGATTCAGGTGGTGTGTGTGTGTGTGGATGGGATGGTCTGGACTTGCGGTCTAATGAGAAACTCTGTGAATTAGATCTGGATGTGTACACACTTGGCATCACTTTAAAGGATTCCAGTAATAGCTTTTAATGCATTTTGACGGGGAAGGTGTATGTGTTGAGTAATTCGTTTCAGTGTACACTGTACACATGGTGGGTATATAAACTCGGAGAAAAATATGGTGGGATTTCTTTTAATGTTACACATATCCATTTAGGCAGAGCATTCCAGGCCAATTTTTAACCCAGAGGACACATCAATTTTCATACGAAACTGAGTGAGGGTGATGAGCGGAATTGAGCGAGGAGGAGCTGTGCTTTCTTTGTAACCACTGTGTCTGTGTATTGTGTAAGGCAGTTTAATGGAAAGTGATGAAATGTGTCTTGTAATTGCTAAACAGGATGTTAGGTGCACTTTAGGCACATTAGGACGTACAATATTTGCAAGAAGAAGTTATAAATTATTGTTATTGAGGCCCCTTGCCTGAGGTTTCAATCCGAAGCAAAAGTCAAACGACTGAGTCTTTTGATACCTAACCAAATGTTTGTTCGCTTTTAATCCTAAAAGATTATGTTTTATAATTTATTGTGAAAGCTGTTAATGAAGCCAATAAACTAAACTAAACAGGGTGTCCATATCGTTTGGAAAAAGTAGTCCTAGAACCTGTACAAAAAAAAATATACCTACCCATGTCAAGATATTCACTGTACCACTGTGATGTAGCCATGTAGCGTTGGCTGCAATTTATGACAGTATGGCTGGCTTTCACTGTGGACGTTGAAAAAAACGAGTACCACTAAGTATGACAGCTCGCCGACTTGATGCAGTGATACCAGATCGACGGATTTATCCCTTTTTGTAGGATTTTCTCACTTAAAATAAGCTAAAAGGGCCAAAGGGTTTTTTGAAACCTCATAGTACAAAAAAGGGATTTTACTTTTTGGTCAATTTTTGTTCACAAAATGCTAGTTTTAATAAGAATAAAAGAATTAGTCAACCTACGATCGAATTAAATATTTTTATTCTTATAAAAAAAGTCATTCAAAATAATTGAATGCATTCATTTTCTTCTGCGGCAAAACCGAGATCTTGCAACACAGTTTGCGGTTCAAACGAGATAGAGTTTTTTGCATATCAATGATTCAAAAAATTCATAAGATATTTATTTTAAGTAAGTACGTTTTTCAGAACTCAATTAAAACAACTACGCTATACTTGACACCTAGAGACTCGCTATAGTTGTTGTAGGTAATTGCTTGCTGAAAATCCTACTTTACTTTGGTTTGCTGAGGTTGCCTATTGTAACTTGTATTTGTTAATAATTTGTGTAAAAAAGACTAAATTTAATGATATACATGTTTTTTTTTATTTAATACTTCTTGGGATAAATGTGGGATTTTTGAAATTTTGGTGAGGGATGAAAGGGATTTTTTGGGTATAGCCGTGGAATAACCTGCTTCTAAAGTCTGTCATCACTGACTTGATGTGTTTCGTTTTTATTGGCATCGATTGTTCACATAATGCAGATATAGTCGACGAATCCGGTCACGACTGAGTAATAAATTGACGTTTCTTACATATAGCTGGCGTAGGAACGCTACTAATTTTTGCCTTCAGGGTACATCTAATCCAGGCCAGAAGATTTATAAATGTCAAAAGCGTTTCAACTCGTGTTTTCTACGACTTCGATCGGATATGTGCGCCTAGAATTAGTATGAATGGTCCCATGTATTTTGAGCCTGAAAATAATCGCGCCAGCGCAAAACTCAACTAAACTGAAAACAACATCGGAACTAACTCAATGGTTCGAGATCTTAGAGAGTTAGTGGAGAGCTCGTTGAATCCCAGAGTGTTCTGCTGCCGCGATAGATGGGGAACCATTTTATTTTCAATTTCACTTCGTTGAAATGTGGGGCGCAGGGACATAAGTCCCAATTTTTACTTTTGGGACTTATATCCAACTTAAGTGAGACAAAAGTCCCGAATTCAATTTGGGACTTATATCCCACACCATCGCGACATAAGTTCCGAAGATGGGACATAAGTCCCAAATTTTTTGGAGAGGTGATGTACAGCAAAAATCTGAAAATTTGGCCTTTTTTCGCTTTACAAAAGAGAAATAAAGCCATATTTCAACAGTTATTCTTATTTCACTCCGACACAGTGCAATAACGCCAAATTGGTGTTATTGCGCTTTCAAACTATGAAATCTGTATGGGGGGGCATGCTGCCCCCCTGCAACCCCTCTGCTTGGGTTTACTGTTGGATTACGGGGCGGGTGCAAGGTTGGTCTTATTACGCAAATTTTGTTGGCGTTATTGCACTTTGTCGGAGTAAAATTAGACCAACTGTTGAAATATGGCTTTATTTCACTTTTGTAAAGTGACAACATCCTTGTTGCGTGCTCCAAATTCTCTAAGCTTATCAAAAAAAATATATTAGGTGGGACATAAGTCAAAAATTTAACTTTTGGAACTTATGTCCCGATGGTGTGGGACATAAGTCCCAAATCGATTTTGGGACTTATGTCTTACTAAAGAGTCCCAATTTTTACTTTTGGGACTTATGTCCCTGCGCCGAAATGTGGCGTGTTAGAAAATAAAGTAAAAAAAATGTTCACTCTGAAGATCGATTCGTTAAACATGTGGGAAAAAACAGACGGCCCAAAAACTGTTCCTTGTGGGACCCCTATATATCGACTTTACATGAGGAACAAAAAATAAATACAGTAACATGATGCCCAATTATCTGCGACCACAATTCATTCTTTATTTGTCGCGAAAAGTCTGAAAAAGGGGTTACACCACATCCCTATAGAAAAAGTAAATTCAACATTTTACACCGCAATTTACAGGAATACACGTAATGGGTTGAGGCGTCAGCAAGTTAAGCAGTTGTATCGAACTGCATGAGTATTGCAACTCTGCAGTCGATGTATTAAGTAAATATGTATATAAACTTAACGAAAGACCGAGAAGGTTCTGAGATTTGTGTGACGAAAGGCAGTCTTTCAGCAGGAACCAACCGAGAAGGTTGTATATGAGAATAATAAACAAAAGTGGTTTTTTTATAACATTTTTCCACTATAATTGTCTTGTGTTTTTATTTTCTGATGGTTTTAAATTTTTTACCTCGGATTGTGCGTATAATTTCGCTGAGCTACGATACATTTTGGTCCGTGTCGAGCCGGATAAGGTGCCAGTGACGTGATGGTGCAGGTTTTTATTTGAAAAAAAAAAAAAAATAAGTGCATTGTGAGTGAGCAGGTCTCGTTTTATTGAGAAACTAAAATGGTGATGGTGAAATTGCGCTACGATGAAAATCACGCAGTCGCAAAATAAAAAATATAAGTGCATTGTGAGTGAGCAGGTCTCGTTTTATTGAGAAACTAAAATGGTGATGGTGAAATTGCGCTACGATGAAAATCACGCAGTCGCAAAATAAAGAAAAATGTGCGCGGGAAATTAATACATGATATGTACAGGAAGTGGCATATCATCAGCAGGCAGTGCGCAAAAATAGCACTGTAGGTACATCATTTTGTACCTAGCAGCATGTAAGTAAGTGAATAGACATTGTTTCGTTGTTTACCCCTTTTGCAAGCAGAAGCGACCCATACAAATTCTTCATCAAGAATTAAGAGCAGGAGCAGGTAGGAGTCAGGAGTGTTTGTGTTCTCGCGCCACAGCGAAAATACACACACACCACGAGCAGCGAGCGAGAATCGAGAAAAATATTTACAAAAAATATTCTGCCGCGCACTCGCAGCAGCTAGGAGAAGGAGAAATGAGAAGGTTTCGTCAAAAACGAAAAGAAAAAAGGGCAACGAGCGGTCGAGTTTTGCAAGGCAGAAAAATTCAAACCGAAACAATGTTAAATTTTTTAGAGATAGATACCTAACAATAATTCTTTTATAAAATTTCTTATATAAGCCTAAAATACAGTCCACATTGATAGCAGGACAATTAACATTTCTTAGATATTGTAAACCTTTGTTTGCAAGTGAAAGGTGATGGTTGCGGTATTGTGAATTTCTTAGTTTTTCAGTGAATGTGCGCTGGTGTCGACAACGAGGGTGCAGGGGCAGGGTGTCTGGTTCATTTACGTTTCAGATGCAGAAGGAAAATATATTCGAATGAGTGAAGCGAGTGTGCGTATTCCTTTTTTTTTTTTTTTGTGTGCTTGTGTGAAGGGGAACAACAATAATTCCATGTTTTGTTTTGTGCTTGTGTGATAGGGCAATTACAAGAATTCCATATTCTGATTCTACTTTTGTGTGATGGGAGTAATTATTATTATTATACATAATTATATTTATCTAGAACCTAAATATCAAATTATGGGGATTGTTGTTGCTGCTGGGTTAAGATTTATTTTTCTTTCAGGTTGCTTGTGTTAAGTTTTTTTTGTTGTCACCTTTTTTTTCTGGCCAAGTTGATAGTTTGTCGAGACATCAAGAGAGGGGGAAGGAGGGACTAGAGCACAAATGTGCCAGTCGCCATTAATTTTACAAAGCGAGAAATATGGTCGAGACAAACAATGAGCAGCGAAGCAGGTGGAACTCAGAGCACTTGAGTGCGAGTTACCAAAAAATAAAAGAGAAAGAGTGAAGGAGGAACTTGAGTGCAAATGCACCGGTTGCTGTAGATCAAGATGTTAGTTGATTTTTATATAGGTAAATAAAAAAAAAAAAGGAGACATAGCAGAAGAAGGAAAAAACTCAAAGCACGACGGTGCTAGTTTTTAAGAGAAGGAGCTTGCAAGCAGCAGGAGCAAATATATCAGAATATGCTCAATTGAGTTCTGAAAAGCAACAAACAATATAAAATTGTTGTGAGAAACTTGAATTATAAAACAAGAACATAAAACAACAACAACTATAAAAGCAGCAACAATTTTCCACCCCATTAATTTGATTATTTCATTTAGTTAGTTCCGCATAATGGGAAAAGCCAATTGCTTAGTACCTACTGCGGAATATTTCTTATTTATTTACTTTCACATAATGGGAAAAGCCAATTGCTTAGTACCTACTGCGGAACATTTCTTATTTATTTACTTTCGCATACTGGGAAAAGCCAATTGCTTAGTACCTACTGCGGAACATTTCTTATTTATTTACTTTCGCATACTGGGAAAAGCCAATTGCTTAGTACCTACTGCGGAATATTTCTTATTTATTTCAGCTATCGCATATTGGGAAAAAGCAAAGTGCTTAGTACCTATTGCGAAATTTTTGTTTTGTTTATTTCAGCTATCGCATACTGGGAAATGGCAATTCCTTAGTACCTACTGCGAAATATTTTTTATTTATTTCTTAACATATATTTTAATATCGCATACTGGGAAATTGCAAATTGCTTAGTACCTACTGCGAACTATTATTTATTTTTTTATTCCAGGATAAAGCATTATTGAAATATGATTTCTAATGCAATACACTTTTTAGGAAAAGAAAAGCAAGCAGGCATTTTTTATTAATAATAAAAAAGGTGCAGGCAAGCAGGTGAAAGAGATGGACAAAGAGCAAGCACGCAACGATAATTATACGTTGCATGCCGGAATATTTTCGATGAGCTTGAAGCCTATCAGGATGCTTGGTCGCAGGTGAAGGTGTCTGAGAGCAGGATTGCGTTGGCCAACGATTTGTTGATCAACTGAGATGCAACGCAGGGTTGCTGAAGCAGAGGCAAAACATTTGCCTCCTATGCAGCATGAAAGAAGGTAGCAGAAAAAACTCCAAGATTAGGAGCAGCAGGCAGAGCAGGACATCCCATCGAAGTCCAGGTTAGTCTTCCATTCGCCAACACGATGTGTAGAACACCTGACGATCGTTCAATGGTGATATTATAAAATGGCAGGGTTTTGAGATTGATTTGTGGCAGCGATCTATGACAATGATATAATAGCGCCCGCCTACATATTTTCGTATCTAAAGGCATCGCATTGGATGGAGCAGCAAGCAGGAAAATTGAGCAGCCATGTCGTCCATACAGCAGGCGCGGTCAGCTCTAAGCAAATGTGAGAATGTGCGAGCAGGTGGCAGCAATGCCCGGAGAGAGGAAGCAGAAGCTGACAAAAAACCATTACCTAGCCACTCGTGCAAATCTTTGAGTCATCCAATATGGCGTTGCCCGGAGTTTGCGGTGTCGAACTTGCGGGCCAAGCAGGACTTCGTGAAGGAGAAAACACTCTGCTTGAATTGTCTGATGTAAGACATGCACCGAAGGAGTGCTTCCAGGGACCGTGCGTACAGTGCACCGGGAAGCAAATACAATAGTGTACTCTGTACTCTATG
Organism: Cheilosia vernalis; assembly: GCA_949126925.1. Lineage (NCBI taxonomy): Eukaryota > Metazoa > Arthropoda > Insecta > Diptera > Syrphidae > Cheilosia > Cheilosia vernalis. The sequence continues at coordinate 14,321,880 of OX421361.1, read as the reverse complement.
AGAGAGCTTAAGAAGGTTGAAGCAATGATCTTCCATGTGCAGGAAAAGGGAAGAAAGAGAAGGAGCTAGCAGGAAGGCGGAAACAAGCAGAAGATAGATTGACTAGTTGTCCCTTCCGAGAGCCGCTCTCATTTTGACAAAACCAGGACAAAAGCAATAGCAAGTACAGCAGGAGTGAAGGAAGCAGAGAGTGAGTCATAGGGTAAATAAAGCTATAAGTAGCATTTATTTAACATATTTTAATTATAATGAGCAAGAGCAGCGAAAATTTACTTTGATGCCTACGGCACAGGTAATAATCGAGATGGATGGCAGGAAGTATGGGCCAATAAGGGAACAACCTGACCTAGCAAGTTATCAGCTTTCCCAGAGATTGGGCTTACCAAAGGGGCAAATAGCGAAGAGAGTGATTGGTGTGAAAGGCAAACCACACTTCTTGTAGGTCCATGGTTCAATTCGCAGGTTTCAGTAGAGCAGGATTTCTGGGTACTGCCCAAAGAAAGTAAATGGGAGCCAATTGTGCCTACACACAATTTGGGATCGCCACGGATGGACATGTCTACGGGGTTGCCACTTGCGGATCTAGAATTTTGGGAAGCAGGTCCCGTAGATTTATTGCCAAGGTTTATAGCAGAGACATTTATTTCTTTTTAAGGGCATCAGCCTGATGATGTTCTAGAGATGGAAGCTATTTTTAGCAGGATCATACTCGGAAAGTATGATAGCGAGAAGGATAGCATGGGCATTGAGCTTGAGCAGGTGTCACATGTTGTGTACATCGAAGACAATCAACATCATGAATCGCTTAAGCGTTTATGGCAGTTGGATGGCATTGAAATGTCATCAAGCAGGTCAAAGGAGCAGGAGCATGTGGAACAGAATTTCATCAATACGTTTTCACGTGATAATTCTTGCAGGTTTTTTGTGACGATTCCTTTGAAGGAATCAGAGAAGGAAGCTTGGAGCTTACAGTGAGACATTATTTCTTTGCTTTAGAGAGAACGCTAGCAGGAGATTCTGAACTAAAACAGAATTCATAAGAGCGTATGAAAGAGCAGAGCACATGACACCAGTAACTGGTACAGTGCATGGCAGGCTTATATACCACATGCCACATCATTGCGTCACTAAAATGTTTAGAGTCGTATTCGATGCGAGCCGCAGGACAAATAAGGGCATTTCATTAAATGAAGTGTGAAATGCTAAGTGAAAAACTACAGAAGGATTTGCACGAAATTTTAATGCGTTTCCGCAGGCATCGAGTTGCTATTAGAGAGAATATTGGCTGACGGTAGTCACCTTTGTTATGACTTCATCAGCTTATGACACTGTAAGAGCATTAATACAGAGAAGCAGAGCAGGAGTTTCCAAAAGCTGCTAAGGCAATTATGGAAGACTTTTATATGGATGACTGTACCACGCGTGCGGATTCCAAAGAGAAGGCGATCGAATTATCGAAAGATGTCGATCATGTTTTAAAAGGCGCAGGTTTTGAGCTTAGAAAATTAAAATCTAATTCCAAGGCTCTAGTGAAGGACATGAACTATGAAAAGCAGAAGTCAACCTTGTTCCAAGATGATAATAAATCATCGCTTTTGGGCCTTAAGTGGCTGCTTGAGAAGGACCAATTCACACTTGCAGTGAAAACACCAGTGACTATGCAGGAAATTACGAAGAGAAGGTAGTGAGCTGCGTTGTGCAACTTTACGATTCTAATGGGTTCATAGCTCCCGTTACGATTGTAGGGAAGATTCTTATCCAAGACATATGGCGTTTAAACGTTGACTGGGATGAGAAATTACCAAGAGAGATAGATGAGAGATGGAGAGATTTTTGGCAGGAAATAACATTCTTAGAGAATGTAAGAATTCAGAGATGGATAGGTACCTCGGAAAAGGTACGGAAGGAATTCATGGTTTTTCGGATGCTTCCGAAAGAGCATATGGAGCAGCGAATAATGTGAGAAAGCCAAATGGCTGTATTTAAGCCATTCTTCTCACTGCAATAACACGGGTTGCGCCACTTAAAACAGTGACAAAACCAACACCGCGATTTGAGCTTGCAGCAGCGGAGCTATTGGGACGACTAATTGTTAGCGACATCAAAACAATGGAATGTGAAGCGAATAGAGTCTCGTCTATACAGACAAACACTGAAGTCAAAAGGTGGAGACATGTTGGAGCGAAGAATAACCCTGCTGATCTCCTAACTAGAGGAGTAAACTCATCAGCATTATGGTTGATAATGGAATGGTTGACAAAACCTCGGTCGAGCTGGTCATCTGAAAAGTTTGTGCCAAATGTTTCAGATGGGGGGAGGGATGAGAATAAGGTTTTTGTGATCACGAAATTCACAGCCAATTTATCTATTTATATGAAGTGCTGGAGAAGGAGTATTCCATTCATCGAATACACGTCTACATTAGAGAAGGCTATAAAAATAATCAGCTATGTACTTCACTTTATCAATGCAACTAGAGCAAAGATAAGATGACGGAAGGATGATGAGAAGAGATATGGCAAGAGACGGAGACGTTCTGTACGTCGTGTGAAAAGGAGAGAAAGAGCAGGAAACATAGCACGAAATAGAGCAGAGAATATAGCAGGAGTACTTGAACAACCGTCTTTCGAAGAGAAGATGGAATCAATTGATCACTTACGAAGAAAAGAGCAGGAAAATTATTTTGCGAAGGAAATTATTTGTATAGAGAAGCACAGGTATTTACCTGACAAGAGCAGGATAGAATCCTTGAAACCAATTCTGGATGGTGAAAAGATTCTGAGAGTTTAGGGAAGGTCAGAGAGAGCAGAGATGGAATATGAGAGAAGGCATCCAGCAATCGTGCCAAATGGTTCTCGATTAGCTTGGTTAATCATGGATAGCGCTCATTAAGCAACTACGCATGGAGCAGGGCAGGACATAATCCAAAGCTCCGAATTGAGCAGAGGGATTACCTACATAAGTGCTTGATTTGTGTGCGACATAACCGTCGCTTTGAGATGCAATTGATGGCTGATTTGCCACCATAGAGAGTTACAGCAGGAAAAGTTTTTCAGGGGTAGATTACGCAGGTCCGTTTGAGATCAAAATGATCGACAGAGCAGGTGAGCAAATAATAAAGCAGAAATGTTGGGTTTCTGTCTTTGTTTGTCTTAAATAAGAGCAGAGTATATTGATTTGATATCAGATCATACGTCAGTGGCGTTTATTGCTTGTTTCGAACAATTCATAGCGAGAAGGGGCAGGTGTGAAAGGTTGTATAGCGACAATGGGACAGCATTTGTCGGTGCAGTGAAGGATTTCAGAAGGCAAAAGAGCGTTGGCTAGTGAAGGATACTTTTGAACACTTAAGTCCGAAAGGGACGGGATGGAGATATATGGCTCCTGCAGCACCACATCAAGGTGCAGCGGTAAAGTCAATGAATGAATGAATCATTTGACGAAAATTGTTGGTGTGAAGGGTTTAGCATATGAGCAGGGTTTGACACTACTACTTGGGATGGAAGCCATATTGAATTCAAGACCGCTTTATCCATTGAGCAATGATCCAAATGATCTATAGGCGTTAACGCCGGGACATTTTTTTGGTTAGTGAGGCACTCGTGTTACCGTTACCGTTCGTAACGAATGAGATCCCAAATACAAAAGGTATAACATTATGGAAGGAGCGTAAAACTGTGCTTGCGCATTTCTGGAGCAGGTGAAAGGAAGAGTACCTATCTACTCTGTATGAGAGAAAGAAATGGTGAAATACGGCTTGAGAGAAGGACAGTTGTGCGTAATAAAGAGCGAGAATTACCCACCATCGACATGGGCGATTGGGCGGATATTGAGATTAGAACTAAGCAGAGATGGACTAGTTAGGAGCGTTATACTGCGAACAGCAACCAATCAACTTACGAGGCCAGTACAAAAGATCTGTATCCTGCAAATCGAATAGCTGAAATGATTTATCTAATTATTATAATTTATATTTATCTTTAGCAGAAATATTTTAAATAAAAAGCGAAAGGGTAGAAAACCGTAGGTTTTCGCCGGGACTGTATCGAACTGCATGAGTATTGCAACTCTGCAGTCGATGTATTAAGTAAATATGTATATAAACTTAACGAAAGACCGAGAAGGTTCTGAGATTTGTATGACGAAAGGCAGTCTTTCAGCAGGAACCAACCGAGAAGGTTGTATATGAGAATAATAAACAAAAGTGGTTTTTTTATAACATTTTTCCACTATAATTGTCTTGTGTTTTTATTTTCTGATGGTTTTAAATTTTTTACCTCGGATTGTGCGTATAATTTCGCTGAGCTACGATACAGCAGTATTAAACTTGGATTACAAGCAAACGCGGTTGCTCACATCATTAGGTAACTTGAGGAGGTATTTTTCTGACTGAAACACGACTATATTCGTACCTACCTTCAAGTTCTTAAGTCATTTCTTTTTCAAGGGGAAAATGACGCGACCGAGTAGCAAAGAACAGACAACACAGTTGTAGGCATCCTTCGAACGCTGAGCGAAGTAACAAATGAATGAAGATGACACATCATTATGTAAGATGTCCTCTTGAACTGTTTTTCTTCTGTCTGTTGAAGCAGTTTTTGTACGTCTTTTGTTTCGGGTAAAAACTGTAGCTTTACACTCGTACCCGTGTATTCTCTTTTCCCTCCTTCGATATAAGTTTTAGTAATTACGTCGACAGGTACACGCATACACACTGTTTTTTGTGCGTACTTGAAGTGAAGGCTTGCATGTACGAGACAAGGGTATCGAAAAGGTTCCGAGCTCTTGGTTATGTTTAACCAAAGTTCTTGTATGCTTCCAATAAAAGGAAATAATGTCGGTTACGTTTTTGCCGTAAGGCAAAAATCCAACTCATCCTTTGAGGGAGGTTACATCATACACCAGCGCATAAAATAATATATACGCCTCAAACTGCCAGTTAAGCTGGTAACGTAGTAAGAAATAAAATTTAATTTTGCATGAGGTATTTTCATGTCTTTTTTTGTCTTCTTTTTTTTCTGGGTAGGTATACTTACCAAACTTTATTTTCTGCTGGTGGATAGAGTTTTATTCTCCTCAACTCGTTTTCACGTGGTTTAATATAACATTTTTGTTTTTTCTTTGCGGAGAAAAGCAAAAATCAGCGGAATAAAAGGAAAATGTTGTTAATTTTAAAAATAATATTTTAATTTGGATAAATGCCATAGGCAAGAAGGACGAGAAGATCGATGAGGGTAGGCATTTCACGTACATACCCACTACGAGCATGCATGGAAAAAAGAAAAATAATTCATCTGAAAGTATTCGATTTAAAAATTTATTTCGAGAACCTTTCTCAGGTCCTTTTGGATGTATTTTGACGGAGTGGATAGGTAGGGTTGGGTTTTTGACGGAAGGGCTTAGCGACGTTGTGATATCATCGTCATAGCAGATGATGATATACTGATTACATTACAACAGATGAGTTCTCTATATGCTGAGAGTAAAGTGCCGTCCTAAGAATGAGCACTAATTGATCGATTCTTTTGAGATGTTCTAGTTGTAGCGTTTGTATCATGTGTCTGTACCAAGCTATATGGGCGAAATTAAACAAAGGGGCGTGGCACTTTCTACAGCAAATAGCTGGACCGATGAAGAACCCTTTTATTTTCAAATTGCGTACCTGAAATAGGCTGCAAGTAATGTGACAGGTAGGCAGAATATGGTACTTAGTTCTACATATTTGTTAACAAGGGAAATAAATACGGCCCGAAAGCTGTTCCTTGTGGGAGACCTTTTCCACCAGAGAAACAAAGAAGGTACGTTAATGAATAATTATAGTAACTTGAACTCAATGGCTATAATGCATCTCCAGACAGCTTAATCAGTGGTTTGCATCCCAAAGCAAACAATTCTATACAAAGTTGCATAGTTTCTAGTAAGCTTCCCAAATCTTTTAATCCCGTACAATCTAACGACAGACGATTGTTCTTAGCGCCGAGGACTTAGGTTGGTTTGGACTTCTACATCTGTTCATGGTTCTTTTCTGTTTAAGGCGCCCCTAGAGAATGAACACTCTTGTAGCAGAATATATATTTTGTGTAGCTTTCGGCGCACCCGAGTAATTGCATAGACTTTTGGAAGGTGGTACCTCTGGCGTTGGCTTGGATGAAAACAAAAAAAAAGACATGGCTCTGTATATAGCTTAATATACTTTATCAAAAACAACTTAAAAAAAATGGTAGGTTTCGATTTAGAACTCATGGCTCATAGTAGATCGGTGGTGGATTGAACTGGGCTTTAAACACAGTTGCCTGCTACTTGATCAACTACTTAGTCGGATATCTCGAACTGCCTCACATAGGTATTATGGTCATCATCACCACTAAAAAGTCTATGGAAGTCGTTTATCCAAATTCAATTGTTAGTTTTTTTATTTCGGGATTTAAAGTCTGTATTTCTAAAGTTTCACTTCTCTATCGAAGAGAACTCAACATTTGGAACAAGAATTTGCACTTTGGCAAATGAGGCGGGTTTTCATAAGGGGAGTGGCGAACTTCATGCAGTAAAATCGCCTAAACAAGAAGCAAATTGATACCAATAGGAATTTAAAAGCAACTAGAGTGGAGATTGCTTCGGCGGAGTGGATCAGTTCTTATAGTTCATACTGAACTACAGAGCATGGGGATCTAGGTTCGCTCCCCGTGAAAACACAAATTATCTATTCATTTTAAAGACCGTCTGAAAAAGATTCACGAGAACAACTGTCTTTTAAAAGAATCCCATAGTTCAGCCATTTGAAGGGGCATAAAATGATAGGTCCCATCAATTAATCAAAATAAAAACACTCACCTACAAGGAATGCCTGAGAGAAGCTAAGCCTAGGGTATCTAAACAGACTATTTTTGTATTTTTAGATTGCTTTGGCCTATCAACAGTAACCTTCGCTTTAGATGGGAATGGAGAAAAGTGCACTGTTACTGAATACAGCAGCTTCCGATGCGCAAGCCTGCATCTGCGGCTGCAAGCTTCAGCAGTTTCATATTATAAAGCGCATTACATAGGTATTTGCATTGAAAAATGATTTTCAGCTCAACGAGCAAATGGGAAAGAAAGACCCACAGGAAAGCAGGTCGAACTTAAGGACGCAGAAATAATTTCACAGAGGCCTTTGACATCGTACAACAGTAGCGAATCCGACGGAACGTACAATAGAAAGCTTTAACTTTGAGGTAGTTAGGGACTTTCGTTGACAAGATTTTGTGAAGCATTAAGATGGTTGTTGCCTGCTGCCTATTTGGGGTAAAATTTCGTTCCTTTTGATACTTTTATGGACATAAAAGACCCATTGACATCGAAGGAAGAAAGGTGAATGTAAAAATGTTTCCTTGCTGCAAAAATATTTGTCTTTTCTGTTCAACGGAGTTTATAAACTCTCACCGACAGTATCCGTTCCGTAGCGAAACCTCATCGACAGAGTTCTACGATTATGTACCTGTTTTTCCAAATGATGCACAACTTTGCATCAGGCTATGAAAAAATACCATTCCCCAACTGCCTTATCTAAAGGCAGGTGCTTCTCCACTACCCGATATATCTCCATCAACGTACCTGACACAAGTCATTAAAATAAAATGTGAAAATGTGATTTCTTGCTTCATTAGGGATAACATTTTGTGCACTGCTTTCAAAAATCTTGTTCACCTTCTTTGAATGATTTCGTTAGCGGGATATGCACCATTGAAAGGATACAAAGGAAGCTCTGCAAATTCAAAGACACTCGACTCTACTCTCCCTTAAAGCAACATTTTTCCTAATTGCATAGTGAGCAAAATATTTCATTATAGGTTTAAACTTTAAAGAGACGGGCTGTGCCTACATCCCAAATCCCTCTGAAGCCCTTAAGTACATATAGGTGTGCAGCATTTGATCAATTGCAATGCAACGGCTTTTTAATTACGCGGCAATAGCGCCGCACATGATTACAGGACATCCAACTGACAGATGCACATAGCACATGTATCGAATGGAGGAGAATTCTAATTTCAAATTGATTGCCATATGTATGACACGACTGTACCCATGTAGGCTCCATATATACCCACCAGACCCACCATCAACCAGATAGAAAGGGCACATTTGGAACATGTTTGTATTAATCCATTAATAGCCACATGGGACACTTCGATTCCCAAGTTAATTACCATTCCCATTTGCAATTAATTACCACTTCCATACTTTTACTATGGGGGAAGAAAAAAAAACAGTCAACTAAGCCCTACAATTGGAAATGGAGCTATTTTCCATGGGAAATGAGAAATATTTAATCATCGACTATTGATTGAGATATGGGACGCTGTCACAGAGTCACCGATACGGCTACACAATTGCTGTGCATAGTAATTTAGATGTGTTTCTGTGTTTCACAGGGCATCTGCATATTTTAGCCACAGTCTCCTGGCAACGAAAATAAACATAAACCCGGATCTTTAAACGAAATAAGTGAACAAATTTATGGGACAAGGTATCTACTGGTGGTAAGGAGGGTTATAAATAATGTCCATTCCAGAGGGCTCCATATTATAATTGAGATGACAAACATCGGAGCATCAGGTGCAAAAGACAATGACTGGCTTAAGTAGTATTACTGTTGGTAAACTTTCTTTCCTCTTTACTTTTTTTTTGTTTGTATCTGTTTACAAGGACAATGAATAATAAGTTCAGTGAATTCATATCTAGATGTGTAGAGAGAGCGAGGGAGCCACATGAATTATGTGGGACACCGAACACCGAAGGTTTATTTTATTGCTTGATGGTACCTATATGAAATGTTTTTCAAATGTGGCCGTAGTTAAATAATAATAATGCCGTAGATTGTTATTGCTAAAAGCTAAATAGGCCAACATTATGACAGAAAATGAGTACCCGCCACTGTGTGGAGAATGCGACGATAAATGCTGCCACTTTGGGGCGATCGTAGTAGATTTACGTCCGTTTGCTGATACCACCAGTGATGCCAACCCAAATTTACAAAAGTCTTTAGATTAAAGATAAAAATTCTTTAGAATTCTGTACATATGCTTGACGAAATTCTGTAGAAATCCAGACTTTTTTAAACATACTAAAAGTACTTAAAATTAAAGTTTTAAATTTCATAAGACATCGGTCTTTAATTATACCTATGTATTGATTTTGTAAAAGTATATAGGTAGTATCATACGACTCAGATTAAAGTTTCAAATGAAATACCAACTGGGCCACAGTTTGTCCCTCACTAAATGTAGCCCATCGGTGCCGTGAAATAAGGTCAAGCGAAATAAGGCCAAATCTGAAATTTTGGCCTTTTTTCACTTTACAAAAGTGTAATAAGGCCAAATTGGTGTTATTGCGCTTTCCAACTATGAAATCTGTATGGGGGGGCATGTTGCCCCCCTGCAACCCCCCTGCTTGGGTTTATTGTTGGATTACGAGGTGGGTGCAAGTTTGGTCTTATTACTCAAATTTTGTTGGCGTTATTGCACTTTGTCGGAGTGAAACAAGGCCAACGGTTGAAAAATGGCATTATTTCACTTTTGTAAAGTGAAAAAGGCCAAATTTTCAGATTTGGCCTTATTTCGCTTGGCCTTATTTCACGGCACCTAGCCCATCTGCATTAATGTAGAACTTAAAGAAGGATCATACCACGATCTTCCAAAGAAGACACACGACAAGTGCCCGAAGAATGACGCAGAAATGTTCGCACATGAACAATAACTTCTAATTGCATTAAAACTCACCGAAGATGTTGATAAATTTGAGTGGAAATCATCAAAAATGTACGAATAACATTTTGGCAATAAACTCCCGCAGCAATAAATGCTCAGTAATTCATATTGAATTCACAAAAATCCACTTGTTTGACAATCGAATCACATTTAATCACCAAACAAACAATTCTATTTAATTGAAAATCGCGAAACCATTGAAATTGCTAACGAAACACACTAAACAATTGTTTGAAACAAAATTTATCACTTATCAATTACTGAATAGAACACTTTTGCACGCAAAACAGATGATACACAACACACAACCGATTTACCATCCACAATCCACAACACTGTCATACTTGAGGTAAGTTCGTTTTCTAAATCAACGTCGGTCTCTGTGCTTTTGATTTCGTTTGAGTATGTACCTACCCAGGTACTTTTAAGTTGAAATGTGGATATGACGCATGACTGACTAATTACTTGAAACCAACGTGAACAAAAGTAAAGTTAAGAAAACAATGCAGAGTGCCTATATTTACGTACATATTTATAGATAAAATAAATATTCGGCCACATTTTGCACCTATTAGTTACAATCCGATTTAAAATGCAGGTCAATTAAGTCAGTTAAAATAGAATTAAGGGAAATTTCTCAATCTAGCGCAAAACTATGCGCTGAATTGAGAGAGTGTCAAATGTGAATTTGCCGCTGGCGGTATCGTTCTAGCGCGAGCGTTCCTTCAAATGGGATATTTTGTGCTGGACGTCTAGCGGGCAGTGGAACGCGGCCATTCGGTTGATAAAACCTTACAATAAGAACCGTTCATAAATAACGAACGAATTCGTTCGATCGCAGCAATTCATGAATTTCTGGCTGTAGATCCTAAATAAAAAACTTCGATTCTGCTTTTTGATTTGAACCTTTATAATTTTATTGGTTAAGTCGAGAAGATGATGGGCGCCGTCACAAATTATTGCCATACGGGCTCGTTTTATGGCATTTTTCTTCACTACGGCGAGAACTTCGGGCGACAGATTCTCGCACTCGTGTCGAATGTTGTCCTTGAGGGCTTTTATAGGGTCTCGGGCTTATTCACGTATACACGGGACTTCAAAAAACCTCACAAAACAAATTCTGGAACGGTTAAACGAGACCTGGGAACGAGACCTGGGAACGCCGCCTACAGAAATTCGGTTGTGGTTTGCGCAGTGTGTGCCGTAACTCCGTCATGTTGGAACCACATGTCCTCTAGTCCTAATTCGTCCAATTGCGGCAGAAAAAACTCGGTTTACATGGCCCTATAGCGCGCACCGTCCACTGTTGTCGTTTGACAAGCGGCGTTTTCGAAAAAATATGGGCCGATGACTCCTCCAACGTGACCAGCGCACAACGCAGTAACAGTAAGCGGGTGGAATGCTCCTCGTGCCTTACTCGTGGATTTTCAGTGCCCCAGAAGCAATAGTTTTGCTTGTTCACGTACCCGCTGAGGTGGAATCGATAGACACGATTATTCCGCGTTCTTGGGGAGTGTATCGCTCCATGGCTTGTTCACTTGTATTCTACATCTGTCTAGTCCACAAATATCAAAACAGATTTGACATTGACGGACATTTGAAAAAATAAGAGCATCTTCCAATATGGTGATCTCTTTTGGCCTACCTTGTACTATATGTAAATTGTGAATAAAGTCTGACAGTTCTACTACAAAACTTCAATAATGTTTCAATTCGCGGAGACATTTTGATACTTACATTTTTCAGTTTGAAGTAATTTTGGACAGTTTTTTCTTAGATTAATAATTAAATATACTGAATGGTCGGTAAACACTAACAAACGTATTTATTAGCTTCCCTTACGAAGACCGTCCGATGTTGTTTAGTCAAACATCACGTAAGGATTTACGCAGCCTCTACTTGGCTACTTGTTATTTATAAACATTTTTCCGCGGTAAATTTACTAAACGAGGTTTGTAAGGTAAGAATTTCGATAGACTATTACAGAAAAAACTGAAATCTATTAGTTTTTGACCTGAAACCGACATCATCATTTTACACAATAAAACTTCAAATTATCGAGAACAATTCTAAAAAAAAATGTCTTCGGAGGGGCTGCTGAAATATTAATCATATATCTATGTGTCTTGCTATTTATCCACATTTCTCGTCCATTCCACTAACCACAACCAAATCTGATGCCTGGCCGTAGGCACATCCTAAAACATTCCCTACAAGCAACACAACTGCGGTAGACGAAATAATACCACAAGCACACAATTACATTTTATAATTGCAATTTGCATTATGAAACTCGTTTGGCGCAAATTTACACAATATGCGAAATGAATGCACAATCAAAAACTAGTTTCACTTTTTGTTTTTTTTTTTTACAATAATTGCAATGACATTTGATGCAAAAACATAATATTTACGTATAAGCTGTACGCAGGCTCTAAACGCAAATTTTCGCGTTTTAACTTACGCAGCCCTTCAGTAACGTTGCTTAAGTTCGAAAAATCTTTATAAATCACGTTTTCCTGCGCAAGGGCATTTTAGAGAGTGCGTAAAGATAAGCAGAGTCTATACTGGCTGTAAAACTTGCTGTTCAGAAATTTATATTAAAATTGATTTGTTCACAGTTCGCCTTTTCGCAATTCGCACTTACATGAACAGCCATCACGCATACTTAGTTAAACAAGCCCGTTTAGCGTTTAAAATGATTTAATTTAAACACATTTCGTAGACCGGTTTAAATAGGTAATTTTAGTTAAGTCAAAGCCCCATTTATGACTTTGGTTAAAGTCGTATATTTTATTTATTTCTTCTGTGTCAGGAGGTGGGAAACAAGGAAAGGTTAAATAATAATAATTTTTGGCGCAACAGGTCCGTAGGGACCCTAGGCCTAGCTTCTCGCAACCATTCGTTTTGTATGAGTTCTCATTTTTGGAACGAATGGAAGGGATCTACAATTTTTTGCCGATTCCAAACGGCTAATTGAGAAGCTCTTTCATGACAGTTATACTCTCGGATGTTTGTCAGACGTTCGCGAGAGGTGGCGCAGTGAAAAAACCCTGAGTTGGAAATTGGGTTTTTGCGGGATTCGAACCTGAACCCCTCGCTTAGTAGTCCAACACACTAACCCACTAAGCCACTGCGACCGACCAAGGAAAGGTTAAATCCATTTAATATTTAAAAACTAGTCAATAGATTTCGCAAAAAAAAATTATCAGTTTGTTTCAATAAATTATTTGTTCCCTACTTTACTTTGCTTTGCTAAGATCGAAGCTCAAAAGGACGCCTTATGCACGTACTACCAAAACTTGATGAAAGTAAGACCAATGAAACCTTTGGAAAGTAAGAAGTTAAAAACTGAAAACAAGCAAAAATAGAAAATTACGAATTTTTTCTTCGTTGTCGTGGTGTTTTCGTGGAAAACGACTTTAAACAGCTCGTTTTGAAAACTGAAATATGTAAGGGAAAACGTCTGTTTTTGATGAAGTTTTGGAGTAACCTGATTTTCGGCTCGGAGTTAATAGGTTTAAGCCTGGTATGTTTTTTCGTTACTTTCTATTTTGCTTTCCCTTCTTTTAGTTTTTGATTTCTCTATTCGACATCACGTTCGATAAATTGAAATTCTTTCGCTGGTAAATTGAACATATTCGTCTGGTAGTTTTGCTGTAACATCTATGCGATGTCTTTCGGGAAGTCCATAGATATTTCAATGCGAAAAACGCCATAATTCAGGAGTCTTTATAGTAATGGTCCATAACCGAGCCCTGTTGTACTCCTCCGCAATGGCTACATATTCCTTCACGACATCATCTGTGTTTTGGTCGTCAATCTATAGGTTCGCAGTCATTTGATAAATCAGCCAAACCGGACATTTGATCTTGTTTTCGCTCTCCATGTTTATGTAGTGTCCTTTAAATGTCGAGAATACGGCTTTAAGCTTAAAATAAACCATAGATTTCGACCATCACAAATCAGTTATTGAGCAAGAAAAATTTTCATTCGACCAGATACTACCGCCGTCTTGCAGGGCATGATAATGTTTGACCAGCATCACAGTTCACTCAACTTGTCCCTATACATACAACGTTGAAAATTCGTATTGAAAAAATACTTAAAATTAGTTACTTGTTACAAAGCACCAACTGTATGTCTATACTTAAGTAAGTATAGACTCTTCAAAACAATCCCAAACGTACACATTATCCTCTTGTAGATTGTAGTCCTGTGAAACACTGACATAATTAGGTTCCTTTTCAATTATTACCGATTCAATGAATTTCCCGGCTACGCAAACTGAACTGGAAATTTTCTCTTTTTCTGTTTGCACGCGGGGAGGAACGAGGAAGTACTGTATGCAGTGTTCCAGAAACCAAAAATTATCTCAGTGGACAGTGGAAAATTAAATTTGCACGTACGCTGCCGTCAGCGTCGTTGTCTTGCCTTGACAGATGTTCTGCGGTTGATACCAAGTACTTTTACTGAATTTCTAATGAAATATAATATTGTATGTGAGATGAGCTGAGCACACAATGATAATTGTAAATTTCACCGAAATTTGTTCTGCAAATTAGATTACTGTCATAAGATGAAGCGACTAAGCGGATAATAATTTCATTTCGACGAAGGGGGATGGATGTCCGTGTCCATGGGTAATTGTAGAATCTGTCCACATTCAAAATGTTACAGGAAATTGGGTAACTGGTGCAAGTAGAAGTGTCATGAAAAGTAATTGGTGCACACAACAAATTTTGGTAGTTGGGAGTAAAAGGAAAATCTTTTTTTTTGTTTTTATTTTATTGGATTCGTATTTAAAAATTCAATGCCCTAGTTCTTCGCAGTTCTTTATAGAATGAATATAATTTTTCCATTTCAGACTTTTCCTCTTGTCTAGTAGCTTTTTGGAAATTTATGTTATTAGAGTAGCTTTATAAAAAATTCAAATATTTTCACTAGCGGCGTGGTAGTTTTTTCAAACAATTTCTAAGGAGAATCAGTTTTTTATAAATCAAACTTTCGCGTTAAGGTTTTCTATTTATCCTGCCTCCTTGTTTCGATTTTGTTCGTTTTTTAGAATTTTTAGATGTTGCTTTGGAAATAAGGATTTAGAACATGTTACTGGGTCCGAAATGTATATATATAATTGGCTTCAAGTCCAATTTCACCCCAAGTCATCCATTTCTCAACTTTTCATGTTTATGAGACAGAAATTGGGAGTTGCAATCCTATAGAAAATCTCCGAATTGCTTCTTCTATCGTCTTTGAATAGGTCCCCGAAATACTTAACCCCTGCTAATGAGGTCTACTACCAGAGTAAACTTGTTTTGACTTTTTGAGAAAGACAATGACACATGGCCCCAGATGCTCGAAAATCTTTTAAACTGTTTTTTCAAATTGCAATTTATTCGAACATTTCTTTTAAGTCTTAACAACAATTTTAAAATATTATATCTTCCATATTTATAATTCTTTCGGGGTTAAACTCGATAATATTAAAACACCGGGAAATCGCCATGCGGTCCTAATTTGGCATCCAATGATTCTTCCTATTGCATATTTATTTTGACTTTTCCATGTCAAAAATTAATTAGGAACCTACGTATGTGCGGTACAGTAAATTGAGAAAATCGAGAATTTCAGATTAATGTATTATACGTCTGTCAAACGTGCTGGTTTGTTTTTAATTTTGTGCATCGCTTCAACAGTTTTATCGTGTTTATACAGTTGACTTAAGGTAAAAATAAAATATAAACAGTTAAAACGCGAACAAAATAAATATTGAAAAGCACGTAGAGAAGTCCACAGAATGGGAATGGGACATCGCGTAAGACCAGATCAGTAATGCCTATCGAAGTTTTTATGCCTACACCTGAAAAAATTATGACTTTTTTAAAAAATTCCATATTTTACTATGGTAGTACATTGAACCTTTTTTTGTTCTCTGAAATTTAAGAAGCCCCAGGTTCACTTCGAACAGTAGAGCCACCTAAAATAAAAATATCCAAGAAGCTAACAGAGGATTTGCCTACCACTGTTTTGTATATAATTTTGTTTGAGGTCGCGAAAGTCAAGTTAAGAATTGGAAAATTAGTATGACTCACAGTTACGAATGAAGATGAATGATGCAACTTTGATCAAGGTACCAGACTTACAAAATGCTCAATTTATTTATATGGATGTAAGAACATTTCACAAAACATTTATGCTTTTTCTCAAAAATGATTCCTTAATGCATTGGAGCTATGCCTAAAGGGCATAAGTAATTGTGCCATCACTGGACCAGATCCACAGGCAAACAATTTCAGATTGCATGTAATGAGCACAAGAGCATACAAGTTCAAATTGAAGAGCGGCAAGACGCGCATCGTTGCTGACATTCGACCGACTGCATCAATGACTATTGTGTGCATTTAAAGGCGAAACGGCCGGCCTTGGCTGTGCTAGTTGCAAAGAGGAATTGGTTCCATTAGACGCACCTCCTTAAAATCGCTGTCCCCAATAGAAAAACTGCTTCCGTATGACCTCATTCGGAACTAAAATCATTTACGAAATCGGTTTCATGCCGACTTTCTTTTATGCATTATGGAAACACACCAGTTATAACAATGGCACATAAGTCTACACTGCATAATTCGGATTAACAGATTCCAGGACAAGTTTACCATCGGATGGGTGCATTCTTGCCAGTAAATAAAGACGCACTACAATATCTGCAGGTGTACTTAAATTCAAAGGAAAATCGCTTATTCCATTGCGTCTCGGTTTAACTAAGACAAATAATAAGTCAAAGACAACGCTGGATATTACATAAATGTTTGCACCCTTTTCGTTCAATAAAGAATAAAATCTTACTTAAACTGAAAAGAGGGCCATTTTGATAATTTTTCAAAAAGTGGGGGCCAAGGGTCCTGAGGCTCAAAAAGGGGCCAAACGGCAACGCTGATTTGTGGCATCAATATTGAATTCCCATGTTTTTCACATTTTCAGTTGTAAGTAGCATATGCATTGTGCATGTTGGGAATAAATTGCTTTCATTACATTAACGAATTTGTGCGGGACGAAGTTCGCCGAGTCAGTGTATATATAAAAATAAATTAAATAGTCTTTCTCAAAAAGTCAAAAGTAGCCGGCCGGCTGGTACGCATAGATCTCCGATCTGAAAGAATATTTTTAAAGACTTTCGAGCACCTGCGGCCATGCGTCATGAGTCTATTCTCGCACTGTGAACCGAAAGGAGCACAAATCAGTTGCACCTGTCAAATTGCTCGACGCTTTAAAAAACGTTTCCAATTCGCAAAACAAAGTCCTAAAAATCAAACACGTGTGTTTAGGCCCCAGGGTGCTTCCGTATTTTCAATACATACCGCCCCATCTGCGTGCATGTGCGAAAACGCCTCCGTCTTAATGTCCAAACTCCAACGCTTATGTCTGTCTCTGAAGTCGGCCCCTCCACCCACCGTAGCGGAAACAACATTCGTTTCGTCAATATAATCCATTTAAACCTCCTGCTCCTCGATTGTACTTACAATTTTCTACAATTTTCGTCATCCCTATCTCCGGTCCTGGTATAAAATATTGAGTTCCGCAAATCTGTATCCGAATCAATATTATTGTATGTGCTTGAATTTTTCCTTTTTATAAATTATGAAAAGCGCGTATCAAATCAGAGATTGGTATTCAGAGACGATCGTAATATTTCATTGGGAAGCCTACACGACGGACTGGGTCCTGGGTGTATTGTGTTTTGTATATTGCTCTCGGTTGTCAGTTGACAATTCAATTTCCTCCTTAACAACCAATTGATTCGAACGAATCTCCCCCCGGCCACGCTTACCACTCTGACCTGCCTGTCTGTCAGTCTACTCACTGCTGCTACTGCTGGTGCTACTGCAAGGACGGTGTACATTTCAAACGTACACATACCTCACCTTTCTCAAATTTAATATTTAATTTCGCTCCGAGATGGAGCAGATTCGAACAGAGACAGAAAAGTGCTCTCAACATGTCAATTATCCTTTATTGTAAAAGTGAAGTGCCTGTATTACGTTTACGTTTACGCCCGTCCACCGAAGGATATGCATGTAAGGTTGGTTCGTCGGAATGTGTGCGCCTGATGGCGGTAACTTGCGACTTGCAATTGTCTGTTTGATGGAAAAGTTTTCGATATTCGGCATCGATTGAAAGTTTTCCTTTATTCCCCCCGAAATTGTCTGACGGGGTTTTATTGTTCTGTTATATGGGAGTTTGTGTATATTTAGGTGAGGGGGAATAGCCAAACCGTTTGTTCGAATATCAATACGAGATTAATAATTCATTTCGCATGAAAGTGGATATTCGTGTTTGTCTTAATGATGAAGTACAGGTAGACAGGTAGGCGGACTGGTTTGCGTGTGCGTGTGGCCTAGATGACGGTTGATACATAGTTGATTGGTATAAAACTTCTCATGGTGATTAATTTCGCATGATAATTGTATACAGAGAGGAATGTATGAGGTATGACGAGTGATTGGCAGCAGTGTTTTCGGATCCATCAGAATATTTTTACCCAATGGTAGGTAATATTTTTGCGCATTTTGACAGACGGAGGTGGATATTAAAAAAAAAACCTTTTTGCTTTCATTGAATAAGGACGAGGACAGTGACTGATGGCATTCTTTACTCCGGATTGTTGGTAAATGCATTTTTGTGTCTACTGCTACCATTGACCGATGGAGGGGGCTTTTAAAATGATACGACAGCATCTGTCTTGTAAGGTCTGTAGATTCTAGGTAAGAGGGAAGTCATCCCTCATCCTCTTATTAGAGGACCGACAGTAGGCCAAAAATATCGCTTGCTTTTTATGGAACCACAATAAAAACCATAGGTATAGGTAGCCGTTGGAAGGTATAGAAGAGTCAACTGCCAGACTTAAGATATAAATATGATTGTAAGACACAGAGAGCGGGTGGTCTCTCTTAAAGGGTGCCTTTTCTGGTGAGGTCATCAGAAATATTTTCAGTCCGGAGGCTGTGCAAGGATATTCAACAGCAAGATTTGCTGAAGTTGCCACAAGCTGAAGACCACAACTAACGCAATTCATTTGCAAAAGAAAGAAGTAGAAGCGGCGGTCCTGCTTAGAACCCAATTAGCACTGTGATGTGCCTTTTTGTTACCACGACTCGTGTTACCTAGTTTTTGATGTTTGTTAAGGGTGTGAAGCATTCGGTGCCTATATCCAACCTGTGGAGTTGAGGAAACGTATTATGTCTGATATCCTTTTACCCCAAATGTCGCTAAAGTTGTCGAAAAAAGGTTGGTTCAGTGTGCGCAGTCTGGCTCTTGCTAGTGCCGGACATTTGCAGTGAAAATGGAAAAGAAAAGGTTTGCCATTTTTGAACACGAGTAGATAATATAAACTACTATATAAACTACTCCTAAATTTGTTTATAAGTTGTGAGAGCAGTAGCTATGTGGTTAGTGTTTTGGAAAACTAATCGAGGGCTTTCTATCCTAGTAAAAGACTGCTATAGGTTAGGTTGAAGTGGCCGCCGGCAAGCCGACACACTTAGACCATTTTATAAGGACCCTTGTGATACCACATGAATCTAAAATTCAATTCTTCCTACTCGTTGAACCAATTGGAGCTTCTGATGAAGCGAAGGAGACAAAAAAGACAGCTATTGTATTCGTACAAAATTTCCAACTCGAGATGTCAATCAATTCTGACATAACGATGATAGAGGAACTCAAAAAAGTGGATCGCAAAATTCTGACCGTCCTTCCGTCTGTCTGTCCATAGGCTCCCAAGAATTAAACGGCTGACGGGATTTGGTTCAAACATCGGATTTTGAGTTTTTGGCCCTACAGTTCGGGGCCGTTTTTTTGGCAGTATCAATGGTTCTTCCCATATATAAAATGTGTATACCAGTTTGATTTATTCCACAAAGGCTTTAGCGATATCTAAGCCAAAGTGGATATTTCAGCTTAAGTAGGTGAGGTTAACATGATAACATAAGTACTCAGTTTTTCGCAAAAAAAAAAACAATAATGTTACTTTTGAACTTCGGATATATCTCGAAAACGGTTCATTCGATTGTAACTAAAATGCATTTTTAAGGTAATATGACCATTTCTAACTTAATATGTAATCAAATTCAGATTTTCTCTATATTATCGTTTAATGGATTTAAAAAAAAGGCATTTTTCGTTTATGGATTTTTAAAAAAAATTAATTTTTTTAAAAATATTGTTTTCTTTAGTTTTACTGAAAAAAGGAACCAACGATTTTGACCAAAATGCATACATAGAGTAATATCTATTGATGTTTTCAAAATAATTACTTCCTTCATTCGCAATTCGAATCACCGAAAACGTTAATTTCAAAAAGTGCTCGAATGCCCCATTTTCGATTTCTGCAAAACCTTAAAACCACGTAATGCTTACATCCCGAACAATAACTTAATATCAGTTTGCAGCCAAATAGTTAAGAAATTGTATTTTTCAAACATTGCATTTTTTGGTACTGTTATGTTTGTGTAATTTTACGAAAACGATTTTGATAAAAATACATATGACAAATAATAATAATAATCGGGATATTTGAACGTCCCCAACTAGATTTGTCGGGACTAGGTACCCGAACGCGCTGACTAAGCAACTTGAATTGTTTTTGTATTCTCGCGGTCGGTGTTACCTTTCTTCGACTAAAATCCAAATTTGGCACTTTTTTCGAAAGCATGTAACGAGTTTTGCTATTTACACACTTTTTATTTGGAAAAGGCCCTCTTTAAAATTGTTGTTATTTCCAAATAAGTAGGTATCTACGTTTAAAATATAACATGACTCTTCATTATAACACTTTTATATAGTGTTATTCGAACTAATGGTTGTTAAATTTCGTGCGAAAATTCTTAATTTTGCAGAATAGAAGCATCAGAAATGACACCTTTTTCTCTCACCGGCCTTTTTAAGATATTTTCGAACTAAGCAGCGTCCACTCTGCTTATTTTAAATTTGACTCTTCGAAGTGTCAACTGAGTATGCAGGCAGGATTTTCTTTACTAGATTTGTCGGCTTCCCCTCCATATACGTCAACTGCAAAAACTACTCATGTGACCACTCTGAGCCAATAAAAAATTAAATACATCTAGTCAGTCAGCTGTCAGACTTACTAAACTAGGAATCCGAATCCGAATGCCCAAAACACATGTGCAGAACTCACTGCGCAGCAAGATTAGAATACACATGTTGATTATGATTATAGACACACGTAAATTCTGCACTCACTGCAGCACTGCAACATGTCTCTATTTCTAAATTTGCTGCAAAATTCAAACATACCACAACACAAAAGAAAATAAATTGCTATTTCAGGTATTTGGCATCATCGGCTTTGGACACTGCTGGTTGTGTTTGTTTTTGTTTTAGTTGTAAACACATCAGCTGCTTAGTCGGCGATTGACAGTTGCCATATTAGCCGATGCAATGGATGTCAAACAATTTTCTGAACATCTGTTTTACTTGCAGCACTGCATTCTGCGCTGCGTACAGAATTTCTGCACATGTGTTTTGGGCAGAACGTCCTAAATAAGTATTCTATAAGGTCCCCTACTTAGTTTTTCAAAAATGACTCTTCAAAAGCCGATCTGTGTTCATATATTTTTTTAAGACTTAATACCGTACTTCCATTGAAAATGAAATAACAGCGACGCAAAACTTATTTCTAGCAAATATTAACCGATCTATCACAAACACATTGACAACTTAAAAGTCAGTGTCAGCGTCATTAATCTATTCCAGTGAAAAACAAAATCATGCCCTTTATAAAAAAAAAACAGAAACTCCAGCTACGTGTGTCCTAGTACCTACTCAAAAATCTTGTTAAGTGTAAGTTAGCGCTTACAACTCTCTCTAACCATAACTTGGAAAGATTGCCTGTTATGGAGAGCGAAGACTTATGAAAACTTACATTGTCATTTGATATGTACCTACACTGCCTTATTGAATAAATGACCTAAAAAGTGAATTTTTTTAACACTCTATTCTATTCCTACATTTTATGTACGGTTGCTTTCGACTTTCTACCTAGCTACCAATTGACTCATCAATCGATCATCGAAGTCGATCAGCCCGAATCTTTTTCCATGGGTGATGGGTCTTGTTATAGAAGCTGTAGATTCAAAAATAATCGCCCTTCCGACTTTAGCATCATAGTGACCAAAACAGTCTTAATGTCAATCTGCGGCATCTTTCGTTATCATACGTCTTCTGGAAAAGACTGGAAAGACTGTAAAACACTGCTTAGTTGCGAAGTAATTTTCCTCTCGGCCGGGAGCACAAATAAGTGTGCCGTTTTTAAATAAAGCTGATAAGTATTGTGACAGTGACTACGCATTGTGAATGTCCACGATTCAGACCCAATTATTCTTAAGTTCACGGCATGAAACATTTAAGCACTGACCTTGTTCATCGTAAAAGATGCCACAATATTCCCCCGTCACAACGCAAAGCTACAGTGTCAGCTGTGTTCCTACCCAGGGGCTCCACTATAAAACAGCCAACTTTGGTGGCCACCTATTCATCCGCCGCCAACTCTTTTCCGCGACGCAAACATGTCCAAACAGCTTACTTAGGGGATAACACTAAATAGTTCGGCATGACTGCAACTCAAGCCTCTATCCCTGATTCCACATAGAGAATACGTCCGCTCCCATCTGCAACAAGAAAGTGCATTTGTGAGAAAAAAGAAACCTCCTCCACCCCTCACTCATCAATTCCACGGCACAACTACTGGTGACTGCAACCTCACCTCGAAACAAAAACCAAACGCTTGTCATGCCAACTCTCTGCCGGTATGCACTCGCCCGTAACCATAATTTAATTTTGTTTGTACTTGTTGTACCTTTTTCGCTGACGGTTTAATGACGCGCATAGGATATTATTGATATGATGGAAATGAGGATTTCATTTTTATGACACGCTCGAATGATTAACAGAGTGGCAACGTCCCGCGAACATCAAACAAAGAGCCTCATCATCATCGCATTCCCATGCAGTTATATCGCCGGAAGATACAACGCCATGTCGGTGCCGCCTTCTCTAGACGATAAACGAAAACGAAAACGACCACGAAAAGGAAGCCCAAACCAAACGTCATGTGAAATGCTTGACTTGTTTTGATTCAGCACACTGTTCGGTCGGGTCGGTCGGTCGGTCTTGATTGATTCAAAAATAGCCCTTCTTTCCGGTTTCGTTTGTCAGTTCAGTGTATGACTCTGATGCTGACGAGCTATGGCAAGACAGCCATTGCCAGCCCAAGCAAGGAGCACTTTCTCAAGCGCAAAAGTCATTTATTACTCGTTTACTCGTCCGAAAAGTTTAATTCCATTAAAGACTCATACACACAAACACGCAGCCGCAAAAGAGGTGGAGAGGACACATGTCAGAACCTTTGATGGGATTTTATTTATTTCACTCTTTTCGTTTGCAGTTTATCACGTGAACAAAAAAAAATTAAATAAGCAGAACCACCTTTGTAATGCGGTGGAGGAGTCATAACACGGGAGGATGTCGAAAACGGGTGCGACCAGCGACCACCCGCTGAAATGAATCTCTCCTGTTGTATGCAGACTGCTACAAGCTACACCGGAGCTCCTCGTACATACAATGTCTGTCCATCTACATCGCCCTTGATGCGTGCCAGTCAGACTGTGGCGCGTCTGGCAGCGGACACGCATACATCAAACTAACGAGCATAAACAAACCGATTACAGGATAAAGTATTGTTTTACTTTTTCCGTCCGAGGGTCTTAATGCGTTGCAATTAGTCAAAGCGAATCGGGCAGGCTGCAAAGCGGAATGGTGCAGGCCAAGACTGTGGAGTATAGACATGCTCTGTATACTATTAGTAGTAGTGACAGACCCACTACACTGATTTCACTATCCGAATCAGACAGACAATTTGGGGTGGCAATGCAAAGCGTGGATATGTTTAATGGGGTTGAGTTCAATGGCACATCGACCATCAGGAAGAAGGTTCGCTTTCAAGGGTTGGCCGTGCAACGTCGCGGCCATTTCATTGCCGATGACCAAATTGTGGATCGCTGGCTTAATGACGACTGAATGCATTAAGTTGGTGCGGCACGGCTGGTTCGTGGTGGTCCTTGTCATTGGTCTGGTCGAATGGACAGTCATGCGATTATACAGGAAGCCAGCTTCAGCAATCACCTTCGATTTGGTGACCGCTGGTGAGCGATTGTAATTTGGGTAGCCAACCTCTTCCCTGTGGCATTCTTTCAACGGTGGCGCCTCGGTGTCGTTGGACTTATCCCCTTGTAATGAAGGGCTCTTCGATTCGAAGCGCAGGTGGAAAATTTGGCGCGCCTTGGGCAAATTCAAAATTATGTGCGAGGACATTTTGCGAACAACGCATTTGCAATTGAAATGTGATGTCAGTCAATGAATGTGCTTGTGCATGGACACCTACTGACTGGTGAGGATTTTAAGGAACTACTTGGGAATGGAATGCAAATGGTGTTTGATAAGCGCTTTCGTGGACCACATGAAGCCCTTATGAGAAATGTCGGAGCGTTAGTACGGAACGACTCTTGCTGCCATTGTGATCGGCCATCATTATTAACCATGGATGATTCAAGGATGTATCAAAACCTGAGTTAATCAATATTCGAACTTGTTTTTCGCCGATGTAGGTATGCTCCGCTAGATACGACGTTAGTTATGGGCCTCCTTCCTAGGCTCGAGCTGTGAAAGAAATCGGGAAAATATTTCAAACGAAACGCGCGGTCGATGGAAAATAATGCACGGTTACCCAATATTCTACATTTCACTAAGACAGTCGGTCAAAATTTTTCGGACCAGATTTGCCTAATTAAAATCCAACTTTTTGTCAACTTATAGGTAGCATGTTTGACATACGACTTAATCGTAGCAATTTAAAACTTGAAACGCGATCATAATCGGTTTTACGAATGCAAAAGTGTGTGCCAAAATAATCCCTCCGATGAAATGTCAACGTATGTTGCTTTTTGAAACATCTTGTAGGAACTTACCCAGCCCCAGCGCAACTTTCATAATATTGTTGTTCATAAAATATACAGATGAGGTTAGTGCTTAAATCCGGAAAAATATTATTTAAGCAAATATTACCTACAAAAAGCTATAACTTTTTTTTTAAGAATTTTCACACCCAAACTAAATATAGCTTTTGGACAATCGTTCGATAATTTTATACAACACTGGCGGACCCCCTGCACACTTCAAAGTGTAAAATAATTGCTTACTTACTTAGGTGGGTGGACCTGGGCTTCAACCAATACGCCTCTTCAGTTAGCGCGATCTTTGGCTAACTGCCTCCAGTTGCGCACTACAAGTTGGTTGAGGTCCCCTTCCACTTGCGCGCACCACCTAAGGCGAGGTCTTTCTGTACTGCGTTGTCCCTTCGGGTTGGAATCGAAGACTCTTCGACCCGAAGCTTTGGTGTCCATCCGCTCTACATATGCCAAACATCTTAGACGCCTGATGCGTACTTTTCTGACTAGGTCGATGTCGCTGTACACGTACAGCTCGTATAGTTCCCTGTTATATCTCCTTCTCCATAGCCCGTCAACGCAAATGGGACCAAAAATCACTCGAAGAATTTTGCGCTCGAAACGACCAAGGAGATCTTCATCCGCTTTTGATGGCGTCCATGCTTCTGCACCATAAAGTAGGACTGGGATGATGAGGGTCTTATATTAAGTCTCCTTAGTATTTCTTGACAAGGCCTTACTAATCAATTGAGTTCTTAGATCAAAGTAACAGCGGTTGGCAACTGTGATTCTTCGCTTGATTTCTAAGCTGATGTCATTTTCAGAGTTAATAGCGGAGCCGGACAAGTCCCGGACTACCTCAAAGTTAAAGCTGTCTATCGTGACGTTCTGTCCGATTCGTCGATGGTGTGTGTCCCTTCTTGTTGACAGAATAAGTTTAGTTTTGCCCTTATTCACCACTAAACCCATTTTTGCCTCTTCTGTGCTGATACTTGCAAACGCACCAGGCAGTGACAGCTCACTGTGTTCTGCCAATGATGGCGATGTCTACTGCGTATGCAGGTAGTTGCACAGACTTCTGGAAAATTGTGCCTTTGATGTTGGCTTGTGAGTTTCGAACAATCTTCTCAAGAACGATGCTGAAAAAGTCACATGACAGCACGTCACCTTGACTAATTCCATTTTTGACATCAAAGGTCCCGGTGAGATTGTTTTCGACCTTTATGGAGCAGCGAGCGTTCTCCATCGTTATCTGCAAAATCTGAAAAGTTTGGCAGGGATGACAAAACTAGACATGGCTCTGTCGCTCTGTATAGCTCGTCTCTATAATTGTTGTCATAAATGGCCTTAAGATCGATAAACAGGTGGTGGGTATCGACTTGGACTTCTTGGGTAGTGTGAATATTTAGTTGGTTGTGGACTTACCGGACCTAAAACCGCACTGGTCCAATCAGTTCGTTGACATATGGTTTCAGGCGTTCACACAGGATGGTAGAAAGGATATTATTATATGCGATATTAAGGATACTGATGCATAATTTCCTCTTACCAAATCTTGGAGACGATTACATAAGCCATTAATATTTTTACAGAAAGTCTTGTACTATTACACAAACGGGGTTGATTAATATTCCGAAGAAAAATAATTGTGACTATAACTTTGAATTGGAGATTACACTTAGGCAAACGAACTCAAAAATTCTGTTGGTAATTCACAATATCTTCTTCATTAGTAACTGTATCCACAGACTTGTACGAAACCAAGTCTCCAGGAATCTTGGATTGTATAGCCATGTTTAGTTCACTGACAACTTTGTTCTTAGCAGATGAAATTGGTCTATTATTTAACCACGCATGGTATTTATATTTTTGTCCTATTGTAGCGAAAACACTTTCAATCAATTCCTCTTTTGACAGTACAAAACGGCAAAAATCATATGGCAATGTTATCAATCCAGTTTCATCAACTGGCATCGCACCATTTCCAATTTCAATTGCTTAGAGAATTTTCCAGCATATGGATTTTTCTGCAACTCATAACGAACGTTGATAGTAAGTTTCAATGACTTAACAAATCTAGCTGTATAAATATTACATAAGACTTTAAGCAAGCGTTAATTTCATCAGCAGCTGTCGACCTAGGAATGACGGGCAATGTCTGTCTGAAATCGTCTAACGATAAAATCAATGCACCACCAAATAACTCTGAATTATCTCGAACATTCTTCTTTCCAAAGCTTCGTCAGACTTCTTTTTTACCGTATTGTGCATTAATTTCAAATAATGATACCGCAACGTTTCAATAACTATGCCGTTCCAGATGTTCTTGAAATGTTACATGTTGGAGTTTCATTAACTTGGCAATTCAATGACAATTTCAAAGAAGAATGTGCTGTCCGACCACCATCTAACAAAGAAGACGCCAATTTTAATATGGGAACGTGTCGTTGCCAAACAACAATGTAATTAAAAACGATTTTCCGGTGCCTCCAGGTGCATCCAGAAAATAAAATAATGAGACCTTTCAAACCATTCCAATATTCCATTCATTTCCAATTTAAAACCTTACCTTGCAAATATTTCCCCATATACACACAAATGCATGCATGTTCACTAAAATGCCTATAACTCATTAACCAATAAACATACAAAGACCGTATGTGCACAAAAACCATAGATAAGAACCTCCGAACATGCCGGTAAATAAAAAAATTAGAAAACCAATTTCAAATTCATTTAAATCAGTTTGATTAGCGTTAAGATGTTTTGTTTATGGGATGCACCAGCCAGTGGCGTAGCTAGGGGGACAAGGGCCCTGGTGCATAAGGAAAGAATCGTGCCCTCCGCTCTATCAAAATCTTCATGTGTTCAATGGAAGAAAAAGGGAGTAAATAAACAACGACGCACATGACAATATAGAATATTTATTAATTAAGAGAAAAAACGATTTTTAAGAGAATTCCCCGTCCGATTCACAATCTCTTGCGCGCTTTAATTTTTGCGAATTCGTCTTTAATTTCACTCAAATCCAAGTTTGATTCCGCCTAATTTTCTATTGCAATTAACGATAAATAATGTCGGAGCCTCGGAGGTCTACTGTAGGTTGCACGGAAGCGTCGAGGTAGTCATTTTCAGCAGGGGCATTGATGGTAGTATTGGTAGTTATTGGATCCTGATCTACTCGAGTCTCTTTATTAATTAACACAGTTGCGTCGGCGCTATCAATAAATGAACACTTGTCACTTTTGACCGATATTTCGGCTGTTGAAGGAACTGTAGCAGAAAGCGGTTTCGTAAAAAAAGCTATCTAGCTTGGGCAATTTTTGTTTATACTTTCTTCTCTTTCTTGACGTTGTTTCCGCTTTGCGGCACCGCTATGTTCCTTTTTTCTTTCCATAATTTTCAATTGTTAACTATAGAAATTTTAGAAATTCGGAATACTTACTGGGATTTTCCTATAGTGCTTGTCAATGTTTAGTATAGATTACAGGAAGCTCAACAAAAAAAAAAAGCCATAAAACAGCTTGTTTGGTAATGATGCGGTAAAATCAATATTAACTCATAAGAAGATAATTATTATAGTTTCTATAGTAGCTCGTTTGTCAATTTGAAATTGAGTTTAGAAAAACGTTGGTTATTTTTTATTGCCGATCAGGTTGCCGTTGTGCTGCAACCTGTATCATACATATCTTGCCATCGAACATTTTTTTTTTGCGAAAATGACTTTTACCAGAATTTGGTGCCATATGGATGGATGTGCGGAATAGAAATCATAGCATTAGTGGTGGGACTTGATGAAATAAGGCTGGTTGTAGGGAATTACGAATAACAACAGTCAGCGACACACCTAGCATCAACTACTGTAGTACGTCCCAGACCCCAGAAAGTTGAAAACATCGCCACAAATACTGATGCAAAGCAAGCACGAATGAAAACTTCTTTAAAAAGTTGATGGGCGGAATTAACGAATTGATCTCACGACCGTCAAGCACGTGAGCTGATCCAATGTGCTACGCCGGGCGTACTCATCCAAAATACCATATAACTGAAATAACGATAACAGACAAACAAACAGCACATGCTTATCGAGGACGCTTGGCGCATGTGTTGAAAATGTCAAATAAATAGTTTTATCATTGGTGATGTTGATTGAATTAAAAAAAAAAAAAAAAATATTTTTTTTTAAATTTTTTAATTTTTAAAATTTTTCATTTTTTTTCAAAGCTGAGTCTAGATGCTCCAGGGCCCTGGTGCACTGCACCACCTGCCCCTATGATAGCTACGCCACTGTGCACCACACTCCTTCGTCCAATATTGACCAAACTTTACAGGGACACTATCAGGACAATACCTATGATTATTTATCTTTAAATTTAAACTCAATAAATTTGGGGGTTTTCGAGATATAATAATATTTTGAATGCATTTTTTGTATGGGAGGTGCCACGCCCCTATAACTCATGAACCAATACACCGATAAAGGCCGTTTATACTTAAAAACCCTGGTAACGTCACTTTTCATGGGAAATTTCCAGAATCAAAATGGGTTCACGCATTACAGAGAACATTGGCGACAAACACAATACAACTTATTAAATCTGTTGGGAGGACTTAATTTTATAGAAGTTTGGCGTTGCGATAGCAATAGGCTTTAAGCTTTATATAAAGAATATAAAAGCATTGACAATGCACCCAAATTGGTCATATAGACCCTGTAGTGTGACTCAACACGCGACCACACTACGCTGGTTATCCGAGCCACCGTCAGCATACTGACCTCCCCAGTAGTCTATGAATGAACACAGCTGAGCCAGCTATAATAATTATATTGTAACCTAGTTGTAAGTAGAAACCATTAGTCACATAAGTCAAATGTCCAATAGTTGTAGTGAATAATTTAAGTATAAATAGCATGTAATGGCTTGGAAATTTTCATTTCAAATAAACATCAACCGAAGGCCAACATTCCTTTCTTATCATTGCGGCATTTTTGCCTCTGCTTGTAGCGTTGCCATCGCTTAAACTGGCACCATTAGGGAATCATCCTCCGCGTCCCATACACTCACCACAACCCTGAATGCGAGGGCTTGTCTAGTTTTCGAATGACATATTTAGTGCTAATATAGTTTCGCGACTCGTCTGGATGATGGACTGACATTCGCTGCTCCGCCGTTTAGTTATGAGTACAGGTAAACAAAAGTATCTATTTTTGAAAGTATATCATTGAATCTTCCCTTAAAAGCCTGAAAGGCTTTCCACAAATTTGGACCTTGAACTTTGTGACTGTAGTTTTAGAAATATTTGTAAAAATTTGCACGTCCCATACAAGACAAGACATACGATAGGGCCCATTCAAAAAAGCAAGTTTTGCAAAACTAACACACTGCAAAGCAGGAAATGCTGCCCAAATGAAAGTTCTCTGCTTAGCATTGATGCCAGTTCATGCAATTACGAACTCTCTGCTTAGAACATGTTGCACAATATTTCATTTATGAAAGGACTCATGGTCTCAAAATAGATTTTCTAACAACTCGTGCAGTATCTTGCGTCTTAGTAATGGAAGAGGACTGAAACTTCGACAGGTACCACATTCATTACACTGGAGCAAAACCGTAAACATTCACAAATAAACTCCCGATTATGCAAAGGAAACAAGTCCTTAAATAGAAATCTTAAAAAAGCCAGTAAAATGTATACCTATATCTATATCACCCTCCAACTGCCGCCAGACTGATTTGAAAAACATTGGCGGCCTAATTCGTTTGGAAATCGATATTCAAATTCTCCTCGCAAAATAAACCCGATTTAAATACAAACACATACGAGTGCTCGAATAACACCCTTGCCATTCAAGGCTATGCACAGGCACAGGCAGCACTTCACTTTCGTGAATGTGATTAAATAACGATTCAATATAAGCTAATAAATTGGACCACTGCAAGGTATAGAAGGAAATAATTAGTTGCAAAAGGTCGCCTGCTTATTTCGCAATCTCAGTCCTTATAGAGGAGCTGCAACAGCTTTTCTCGAATAAAGTAATTAAATTGTGTTCAGTTTGTTTGGTCGTAAAATATACAACAGCTGTCGGAGATATTATACGGCAAAAGGGGTTGAAATTGGAACTCTATGCGCCGACACATCAATGTAATCCGAAGGAGGTTGCAATTTCCATAGGAAAATAATATTAAACCTCGATATTTATACACTCATGACGTTGTTACTTTTATGGCTGTTGAATTACGAAATTGTGCAATTAAAAATAGGAAAGCGTAGACTCCCTACGCGCAATTTGAGATGAACAGTGAAAATAGGAACATATAAGGCGCCAGATCGTCTGACTATTAATAAGTTTATTTCTATAGTCGTGATTAATACAAGTAGCAATATCCGTTACCATACATTTTGACACAAAGACCTTTGGCACGGTCGTTAATGAATACTCGGACGTGTTTGACAGCAAAGATTGCTCTTTTGCAAAGACGTCTCTTTGCAGACAAAAGTTGATTTGAAAAAGGTAGTTACTCCTGTGATAGGGACTGCAGGAAGGGCCGTCGGTATTTAGGTACTTTCAGTTGTTAACCTTCAACTTTGAAAACAAAACCAAGTAGTTGTGTATGTCTAAGCCTATAAATAAATAAGTTAATCCAAATTTTCCGCGTGGCATAAAAAGACAAGTAAATCAGTGATGGCGGCGGCTTTACCGGAGACATCAAAAAAACCATTGATCCCAGTAAGGCGACTTCATCGATAGGTTCAAGCACCGCGGTCTACCAGACTCTTCAGAAATATAACCCGTGATATCAGGATAAACATGTTCGGGGAAAAAATAGACAAAAAAAGGTAAGTGCATTTTCAAATGGACAACGGGACAAACGTTTGAAGTTAAGTTGAAGGGATGAGAAACAGACCCTGCTAGCACAGTCACTTAGCTCAAAAAGATCGAACACTATAGCGATCCAGGTTGTATTAGAAAGCCAAACAACTGGCTACTGGCTTTATGACCGAAAGACCGACTCTTCAGTGAAGGAAATCTTTTCTTCGAAGCTATACCTAACAAATTATTCTAAACTCTCACCAAATCTCGCAAGCCAGGTCTGAACACCGAGGGCAATATTTATCTTAACAAATCAAGTGTCAAAAAAAAAGATATTTTCAGGGTGCTTATCTTTGCATTTTTACTTTTTTTAAAATATTAACAATTGAAAAAGTTGAATTTTACTACACTAAATTTCAACTACGCAGTTGTGTAGGTACCTACATACTTTGATTCGGGATACACTTTTCTTCCGTTCTTCATGCGCATGCCTGTACAAATTACAAACGACGTCACGAAAGAGAGTTACAGTCAAGATTAGTGAAAACATATAATGCTCTTATGACTCTTAACACATTCACAGATAGGAAATCTAAGAAAGAATTTTAATTTCAAAATCTACGGAGGAATTGGTTAGGTGTTGTCGATCTCCGAAACCACTAAACCGATTTCAATGAAATTTTGTGGATACCCATCCAGTTGGTTTCAGTTTTAAAGATAGGATACTATCTTTACTTTGAAAACTTTCTTAAGTATCGGGCCCTAATCTTGCTTTCAAATATCCTCTTAAACCATCAACCGCAATATTTATATGAAATGATCACCACTGCATCTTCACAAAGATCGCGGATGCTAACTCACCCGCGACATGCCTCCCTTACATCCGAACGTCAATTTTTTGTTTACTCAATCCGCCTTTGGAATTCCCTTCCTCGTTCTATTAGAGAAATGGACGACTTATCGAGATTGAGGAATAAAATTAAACTTTTCTTTTCCCAGTAATGTAAAGATACCTGCTACCTATTAAGTTTATCGACTTTTTCTTTTCTTTTTCTTTTCTTTTTATTATTTCTTTTTTATTATTTCTTAGTTTATATATGTTATAACAATTACTGAAATTTTTGTTTAAAGCACTTGAAATTAATTTTTTTTTTTTTTTTTCTTTTTATAATAAATCTTCGAAACCCTAGCTTTCATAATGTTAAATATTAGCAAATCACTAAATTATAAGACAACATGTCTTAATGTGGTTTTTGCATTTCTTGAATAAAATAAAAAAATAAAAATAAATAAAAATAGTTTTGGACCCGATAGTTCGAAATGAAAGGCACGGGTGGGTACCCCTAAAAATAAAAGAGACTCAAGAGCACTCATAACTCGAGAATGGATCGTCAAATTTTTACGATTTTGGGCTTGGAGGATTCGTTTTGGAACGACATTATGCTACTTTTTGTCGTGAAAATAAAAGTTACAGGGGTTGAGATTGGGAATAGAACTTAGTATGGGAACCGCACTTTGTAAAAAAATTTCTGGATAGGAAAACGGGTTGTGTCACTTCCAATATAACAAAACTTATTTCAAAAGTTTGATTTTTAAATTCTTTAGATGTTCCGGGCTCACCGCTACACAATTTTAATTCGAAAGTCGGCTCAGTTATAATTTTGTTGAGCAACCCCAATTAACCGAAACTTTTTTAACGGATTGGGTTTGATTTGAATGTGAAGAATCTCAAATCAAATGTCTTGGAAGCGAAGATTTTGACTTAAAAATTCAAGCAACGGATTCCGATGATTTGCAATTGGTTTCCGAGCGCCTTCAATTTCCCATGCATATCGCTTTCATTATGAAAAAAAAATAATAAGTCGCAAGGACAATCGGTGGATATTTGTGACATCAATTATTGAATTCCCATGTTTTTCAATCGTATCAATCATGTCGTATGTGGCGTGCTCACGTGTGAGCAAAATCTTCCGCTTTGTGCGTCGTGTACCGTAAAGCACTTTAGTGAAACAAATTAAGGTTGGCTGACACGTCAATCATTGCGGTTTGATATTAACACATCAACAATGCTAGACTTTAGTTATTTGTATTTTTTTTAATATAACTTTTGAATACAGAATTTGAATTGACCGAATTACATAAAGCAGCATGTTCATTGTTCGTTCTCGGAATTATTATTTTTATTACATTAACGAATTTGGGCGGAACGGAGTTCGTCGGTTCAGCTAGTCCGACTATAATTTTGCGCCAATGTTTTTAATAAATTATAAAATCTACTTCTAAAAATTTAAATTTGTCTCGGTTTTTCATCTCTTCTACTTCGAAATACGATTTCTAAAGCCGAACCCTTTGGGGACTTCCGAACTTTGACAGTTGATAGCGGCTATATTGTCGAATTCACTGTCAATTTTTCAGTCTATTTTGCCAAATCACCATGGACGGGCATAGCGTTCAATAGGACGTGCAAATGATAAAATTGTTTTATTAAAATGGATGTTCAGTTCGCCCATTTAGCGGTCGCCATAATTGTCCTAAGGAGAGGACTATTCGCAGTGCTATGGATAAACAGCCAGATCGTTCGATTCGACCTCGTTTGACTTTTTCTTGAGGGGTTTTTTGAAGTCTCTGGTCTATGCGAATAAGCCACGAACTACAGTAAAAGACAGCATATCCCATGCCATCGGTCAAATTCAGCCTGAATTATGCGCCAGAGTCATGGAAAATTTAAAATTGAAAGTTGAACATTTCGGATGCTCGCCACCCAGTGAAGCCGCTGCGGGCATTTGAACTATGTTATATTCCATCGATAGGTTTTTCAAAAGAATAAGAAATTTTGATGATATCTCATACACACTTTAAAAATAAATAAATTGTTGGCGCAGCAGGTCTGTAGGGATCCTGGGCCAAGCTTCTCACAACCATTCGTTTCGTGTGTTTTTCATTTTTGGAACGAATTTGGGAGGGATCTACAATTTTATGCCGATTCCAAACGGCTAAGTGAGAAGCTCTTTAAAGCTCTTTAAAGTGGCGCAGTGAAAAAACCCTCAGTTGGAATTTGGGTTTTTGCGGGATTCGAACCTAGGACCCCTGCTTAGTAGTCCAACACACTAACCTCTAAGCCACTGCGCCTACATACATACACACTTTGCTTTATATAAATTTTGAAGACAGGAAACGCTTAGTGAAAGACCTTTTATATGGATAGCACCGACTTCGAGGTAGTTAACAATTAGTATAGTGTTGATTGGGAAACCCCCTTTTACTTCTATTTGGCAAAAGAAGTGCATGTAACTCCTAATCCTAACTCGAATGACCAAATTTACGCTCTAAAGAACTGATTAAAGTGGATGGCAAAGCGTTCGGTCTGGACAATAGAAAATGGAAGACCGCAGTCTCTATACAACCCATTTAAAACGTCAGAGTATTAGATGATGGTTATGATGGAGGAAAATAACCTCGATTGAGGTTTTATTTAGACCATAAAGCCGTAGCTCGGCGATAACATCGAGGCTCATTTTTCAAAGGATCATATACAAACAAAATTCTAAAATAACTACCCCACATATAGCATTGCGTACATTTCGGTGTTGATAAACTGTCAAAAACCACACCAACTTTTTAAGGTCATTCAGAAGGATAACCCACATGAGACGCAAAGTTATGTGCACTTATGTTATGGCAAATCATGCGAATCTCGTAATATATCAATTATTCTCTGATTCATGGTTAATGGTTTAGCCAAGCTTCCCACAACCTAGCATTCGGTAGTTTTTATATGTGGGAGCAAACGGAAGGTACCTCCAATTGTATGCCCAATCTGAACAGCTGTATACAAAGCCTTCTCAGGGCAGTTATACCCTCGGATGATTGTCAAACATTTGCGAAAGGAAAATAGCGCAGTGGACAAAACCTTTTTATTCTTTTACTGGGTGTGAACCTGGACCACCTCCCTCAGGAGGCATATTTTTCATAGTTTTTGTGGCGATACTAGTAATTTTACTTTTAATTTTGTATAGGAATGCAGTTGTGAGTGTTTAAAGAATAAAAACATTTATTTTGGGAATTCAAATTGTTTGTGTTTAATCATCCCACAGCTTGTTAAAGTTTTCTAAAAAGTATGCGCATACAAACAGAAAACAGACATTTCGAATGTCTTGCTCGAATAATCAAACCAAGTTATAGAAAATTTCTTTTAGCAAAAACAAATATCCTAAAGCCTTTATAAGTCCTATCAACAAGTCTTCTCTAATACCAATGATGATGGCAATTTTAATGACTGTTTCCGTGGGCGGGTTTCCGCATTTGATTAGGGAAAACGTTTTACCCCTAAATATATTTAACATCAAGCTCTCGAACAAAAATACAACACCCAACGCACTCTTTGAGCAACAACTCCCTTTTATCTCGTTACATTATTTGGAGGAATTACATTTTGATATTGTTTTTTTTTTTTTTTTTTGCTTTTGTTTGCATTTGCACACGCGTCCATAAAAATAAACCGGCCAGAGCCAGTATCAATTGCTAGCCACCACTACCGCACCGCCCTATACGAAATCACTTCAATTCCAAACCAAATAAATTATTAAAATTCTATTGCGCGTGTTTCGTATCTTCCCCATATGGGAATTTCTGCCACAGAATTTGTTTGAGAAAGAAAAAAAAAAAAAAAACAACTCCAATCTCCATCTACTCCAAGTTGCCAATCTCTGTCTCGCTCTCTTTGTAATAAAACTAATGAAGTTCCCCGAGGATGGTAGCGAAAACCGAAATGATAAAAAGGAAAAACAAGTTCGCTCCTCTGGATGGCTGGCGGATCTCGTTTGCATAAATGTAATATTAAGATTCTCTGTGTAACGTGCTATGGAATGGATATGGAATAGCTGCGCCAATAAAGTTTTCAACTTTAATTCTATTTGATTCATTTATGATGAGGCTGATCCGTATTTTGTGTGTATGTGTGTTTTTTTTTTTTTTGTAATTATAACTCTCGGTATGCAGTTTTTAATGGTGGTTTGTTACCTTTATGATTGTAGTTGAAATGTTGTAACTGTTGAGCAGACGATTTAATTGCATATGTGTTTTTGAAAAGGCATGTATCTCCAGGCGACTCTCTCCAGTTGTTCGACTACGCGTTGTCCCTCCGTAATGGAATTGCGGACACCCTTCGGAATGGTGTCAATATCCTTGGGGCGTACTGGGTTCAAAAATCATCATTTTCGAATTTAACATATTGGACGAGGGTTTTAAGCTTAGTCCAAGGAAACCAAGGGCGTTGCAAACGCTTGGAGTCGGTGCGTTGGACATAAGTAGATGTGACTCGCGTTGAGCAACAAATTTAAAGAATTTTGCGCTGCAATAATTCAGCTTTTGCCACTGCTATACTGCTATTGCTACTGTTACTAGCAACTCCTACTTCTGCTGTTACTTCTCAGTGTTGCTGTTTCGGCTACTGACACTGCCACTGGTACTGCTCTGTTAATTTTACTGCTACTGCGAATGCCACTAGTGTTGCTAAGAAGTACATTGTTGAAAACTTTATGTAATTTAATCCACCAACGGTAAATGGTTCTGTCAAAGAGATTTGGCTCACGTTTACTTCACTCAAAGTTGAAATCAACTTGGGGATTTTTATTCTATATTCAAGCATAGCTTTAAAGGTTATTTTAAAAATTTTAGTTGTTCATCAGGACAGGAATATTACTTCTTATAGACATCTGATGTGGATTTATTACCTCAATCTATCTGAATTTTGACACAACTGACAGAAGTACAAGCTCAATAATTAAACTTGAACTGACTTTATCTACCTCTATGTAAAAAAAATCATCTTAACTCTGACTGATTCTGGAAGAATTTGTGTAAGCAGTACTACACCGATGAACAGTCCCTTTAAAAACTGGTTAGTTAACCAAATGCCTGTTTATGCAGATTCAGGAAGCTAAGTTGGATAATCTTGCTTTGTGCGATTGAGGAGAAAAGCGAACTGCGAGCTAACAATATGCATGTCAAACGAGAAGTTTTTAGAGCCGAACTAGAAAATTTTAAGAGCAAGTTCCTCCAAGTAAAATAAAGTGCACTGGGTCGAACGAAACTTTCTCGATACTAGACAAAAGAAAACAAAATCCTCTTTTGGATATTCATCTCATATGGCAGTGTGATATAAAATAACAATATAAGTTTTTAAAGGTTAAAGCTCTCAGTAACTGGCAATGTCGCAAGCGTCTACTGTACTATTTTATAAGGTCTTAGTCCTCACTCGCTTTGCTGGTTGAAGGGTTGTGATGCGTTTTATGAGAACACAAGCGTTCTCACTTAGCCTCTCACAATCAACTCCTACTCTCACCTCCACGTTGGTGACCGGTGGGTGCCTAGTACCTCGACTGGAGATTGGGTAACCAACCCCTTTGGAAGGTCGTTGGAGGCAGCGGACGAGAGAGGGGGGAGGAGTGTCTCCTCACTAAGACACTTCCTCCTGTTCCAGACGGCAGCGGACGAATTCCCTAGATGGAGTCAACGGTGGCGTCTACAATTCCAGTTAGGCCGAATTACTTAGTGATATCCCTATAAGAGCTGCTTCGACGTACTCGGACCCCAGGTCTATAGGGATCTCCAATAACACGCCAGGTTATTGGAAAAGAGTTGGTGGCGGATGAACCCTTAATGGGTCAACGGCAGCGCTCATATCCCGAAGTGGGTTACTGGCCTCGGATTATCCGGCCCGCTGTCCTAGGGTGAAAACAAGGACCTGGCCCTCCAGGTTGGGGGTTGTGCCGTCGGGGTAACTTCCCGACCATGGAAAAAAGCATTAGTTATGGGAGAGACACGAGGAGCCTCGGATAACGAATTCCCTCAAACGGCAACCAGACCCGGAACGTCAACGGACAACGACCTAAGAGTATGCACCTGGAACGTGCGGACGCTTTATACTCCAGGTGCTACTCAAAAACTTGAGTCTGTCCTCGCGCGGTACAAGGCAGACATTACCGCGGTCCAGGAGATACGATGGATAGGATCAGGTATGATGAAAAGGAAAAATTGCGACATTTATTACAGCTGCCATAAAAGATTGCATGTATTAGGGTGCGGATTCGTCGTGGGAAATCGGCTAAGGTCAAAAGTTATTGACTTTAAGCCGATAAGTGATCGCCTGGCTGTGATCCGCATCAAAGCTACTTTCCAAAACATTAGCCTAATATGTGCACACGCCCCTACCGATGAGGCTGAAGACCCTACCAAGGAGGAGTTCTATGACCTCCTGGATAGAGCCTACGGAGCCTGTCCGGAGTATGACGTCAAAGTTGTGCTCGGGGACTTCAATGCCAAAATCGGTCAGGAAAACATCTTTGGCGGGTTAGTTGGTAAGCACAGAATCCACGAAACGACAACAGACAACGGCTACCGACTAATTGACTTTGCAGCAGCTCGTAATACGGTGATAAGTAGCACTAGGTTTCCAAGGCTAAGGATCCACACAGCAACCTGGCGCTCTCCAGACGGTCGAACCGCCAACCAAATCGACCATGTGCTAATCGATGCTAGGCACGCATCCAACATCCTCGACGTGCACACATTCCGAGGGGCAAACGTCGACTCTGACCATTTTCTTGTCGCTGCTAAATTCAGAGCTCGACTGTCCAACGAGAAGAAGCTGCGAACCGCTCAAAAGAAGAAATTCGACGTTGGACGCCTAAGCACACCTGGAGTAGCCAGAGCCTACAGAGAGCGCCTGAGTGAGAAACTCCCCGATGTGCATTCACCTACCACAGACGCCAACAACCAGTGGTCCCAGTATCGCGACATCATCAAGGAGGTAGCCGAAACTACTATAGGGTACCAGCCACCCCAGAGAAAAAGCCCGTGGTATGATGATGAATGCGTACGTCGGAAAAAGGTGACAGAAGATGCACATATGAAGATGCTGCAGCGCAAAACAAGGGCAGCGAGGGAAGAGTATCGAGCCAGGAGGAGGGAGGAGAAGAAGATACTGCGTCGAAAGAAGAGGGCTTACGCAGCCTCCCAGCTCAAGGAGATCGAAGAGTCTCGCGATCGAAACAACATCCGGAGATTTTACAAGAAAGCCAAGCAACTGGCTGCTGGCTTCAAGACCGGAACGCAGGCTCTTCGAAACAGCGAAGGAGACCTAGTCACCGAAGCGCAGGGAATAGTAGATGTGTTTAAGCAGCACTTCCAGCAGCTGCTAAATGGGCATCATGTAGAGAGAGTGATAGGGCAGGAAGAGAACCCACGTCCAGTCAATGAAGAACCAGTTCCACCACCCAGTATAGAAGAAGTTGGCTTAGCTATAAAAAAGCTCAAGAACAACAAGGCCGCAGGCTCTGATGGTTTACCAGCGGAGCTCTTCAAATACGGTGGTGATATTTTGGTAGGGCGCATGCACCAAATCATCAACCAGGTATGGATGGAAGAAAGCATGCCCGATGACTGGGCTATCAGCTCCATATGTCCCATCTACAAAAAAGGCGATCCTATGTCTTGCAAGAATTACCGAGGCATATCCCTGCTTAATGTCGCATACAAGATCCTATCCAACGTACTGTGTGAACGTCTTAAACCGTTCTGCAACACACTAATCGGCACATACCAGTGTGGCTTCCGGCCCGGCAGATCGACCATAGACCAAATTTTCACACTGAGGCAAATCCTGGAAAAGACCAATGAATTTCAAGTCGAGACTCACCACCTATTTATCGACTTCAAAGCCGCATATGATAGCATTCATCGTCAGGAGCTCTATATGGCGATGGCCGAATTCGGGATCCCGGCAAAACTGATCCAGCTGTGTCGCGTAACGCTGGAGAACACGCGCTGCTACGTGCAATTTGGAAGTAGCTCCTCCGAACTATTCCAAACATGCACCGGATTTCGGCAAGGAGATGCGCTATCATGTGACTTCTTCAATCTCGTGCTGGAGCAGATAGTGCGCAGGGCAGGTGTCAACACGGAAGGCACTATCTTCAACAGATCCGTTCAGCTACTGGGGTATGCGGACGATATCGACATCATCGGTCGCTCCCAGCGTGCCGTGACTGAGGCTTTTACGGCGATTGAGGAACAGGCGAAATTTGTTGGCCTTGAAGTAAACGAGGACAAGACCAAGTATATGCTATCAACAAACAAAAACACATCTGTCCACCGCCTAGGACAAAACGTCACTATTGATAGCAACAATTTCGAGGTAGTTAAGGAGTTTATCTACCTCGGTGTAAATATGAACTCCACGAATGACACCCTAGTGGAGATCAGGCGAAGAATTACCCTAGGAAACCGCTGCTACTTCGGTTTGGCAAAACAATTGGGTTCAAAACTCCTAACTCGAAGGACGAAATGTACGCTCTACAAAACACTCATCCTGCCAGTTCTGCTTTATGGGGCCGAGTGCTGGACGATAAGCAGGAAGGGAGAGCTGATATTGGGCTCCTTTGAAAGAAAAATTCTTCGTCGGATTTTTGGTCCTGTGTGCGAGGAGGGCGAATGGAGGAGAAGATACAACCGCGAACTCTATGAGCTGTACCAAGATGTGGATGTAGTCCAAAAAGCCAAAACACGTCGACTACATTGGCTCGGCCACATCGAGCGAATGGACGACAATGCTCCAGCTAAGAGGATCTTTGAATCCCAGCCCCCAGGTTCGAGGCGACAAGGAAGACCGAACCTCCGTTTTAAAGACCAAGCCATCGCGGATGCCAGAGCGCTTGGTCTGGCAAACTGGAAGCAGCGTGCCCGGGATCGCAGAGGATGGAAGGCTGCAGTGT
This sequence comes from Cheilosia vernalis, assembly GCA_949126925.1. Lineage (NCBI taxonomy): Eukaryota > Metazoa > Arthropoda > Insecta > Diptera > Syrphidae > Cheilosia > Cheilosia vernalis. The sequence continues at coordinate 14,280,533 of OX421361.1, read as the reverse complement.
CTCAGGCAGAGACTCTTCACGGGTCGGGAGCCCGTTAAGTAAGTAAGTAAGTCCTCACTCGATTTTTCAGTACAGGACAAGTGTACCTAGTAGCAGTTTCTGTTTTTGACCTAAGGATATGTTTTTAATTTTGATTGGAATATGATTTAAGTTTTCAATTATTGGAAGTATTGCTCGTGTTAGACCGATATCTTAAGATAGATTATGTAATAATGCAGGCATTTGTGAATTTGCATTAGTAGTTATAAATTGAATATCCCGATGCTCGTGTGTGCGGTGCAAATGAAGTTTTTGTTTTTGTAAAATTATCCAGACATAACAGTTGCAAATATTGCAATGTTTTGTAGAAAAAATACTATTGCGTAACTATTAAGCTGAAAACTGACTTCGTTTTTGACATTTTATCGAAATCGAAGATGGGGTTTTCGAGATATGAGCAGTTTTTAAAATTACCATTTTCGGTGCTTCGAATTGAAAATTAAGGACACAATAGTTTTGAAAACATCCATTTGACTCTAAGTTTGCATTTTGGTCAAAAACGTTATTGCCGTTTTAAGTTAACTAGATAAAACTATATTTTAAAAAAATTACTATTTTCATTAATCCATTGTACGATAATATAGAGAAAAACTGAGCTTGCTATTAAGTTATAAATGACCACATAAACTTAGAAATTAGTTTTTGCTAAAATCGTATAGACCGTTTTCGAGATATGTCGAAATTTCAAAAGTACCGTTGTTCGAATTTTTAGCCAAAAACTGGGTACGCAGTCATGGTAACCTCACCTACTTAAGCTTAAATATCAATTTTGGTTGAAATCGTTAGAGCCGTTTTCGATCAAATCAAACTGGTACGAAAATGTTGTATGGGAAGTACCATTAATATTGAGGTTACCTTGCAAAAAAAAAAAAACACCTCCAGAACTGTAAGCCCAAAAAACTCCAAATCCGAGGTTTGAACGTAATCCGAGAACCCGTTTAGGCTGTAGGCCCGTGGGAGGACGGATAGACCGGACAGAATTTTGCGACCCACTTTTTTGAGTTCCTCTATCATCGTAATATCAGAGTTGATTAAAATCTCGAGTTCGAAATTTTGTACGAAACCAATATCTTTCTCTTACTACGTAATGGAGAAAGTTAAAAAGTTGTTCCTATAGATATGGTAAAAAGAACGCACCGGAATTTTCCAATTCCTTTTTATAGGATAGGCCCAAGTAGCAAAACAAGTTTTGATGTAGGAAAGGAATCATTGGAAGCAAGATCTGCGCTACTGGAAAACAAAAAAAACAAAGTAGCGAACACAGACAGGATATCAAGCGAATCCTACAAATATTGCACACCCAATTTCCTGAACGAATTTTATAGATTTTTGAAGTAAAACTTCTTTAGTCGCAGTGAAAGGCCGTATAACGTTCTTCAAAATTTCAGTCAACTAGATAGAGGAGAATTTCTAACGTAGTGAGAAGGAGCAGGAAAGCTATATGCAATTGTTGTTGTCAATTATTGAAGTAAAACTTATTAGGTGGCAGTCAGATTTCAAGGCCATGTAACGTTTGGAAGAATTGAAGAGAGAAGAAAATTTATAACGTAGTGAGTTTTACTTCTGATGATGTGTGGTCACAAGCACAATCTTTTTTTTTACAAATCTGAGGTTCTCACTTCTCAATAGTTATAGAGGTGAGCTGCATTGGAACTGCCAGATGGTAATGAGGTAACCCTCATTAACCAGTTTAGGACTTTTTTGACTTTCCTTGTCATCGTTGCTTTGAGTTCAAAATTCATGTAAGGCAGTTCAGTTATTCTTCTCAAATGTCACTTCGAAAATATTCTTGTCGTCACTGCACTATTTACTATAAATCTTTGCTAAGAGTTCGCAGAAATAAAACGAAAAATTAAAATCATGCAAAACTGGTGAAGATGACTATAACCGTAATCTTGTTTTTTTAACTACATATATCTACCTATACAAAATGTAGATGTGCTCGAGAAGACAATGAGAAATGGACTCGGACTGCGTCCCCTTCCACTATCTGATTGTCCGTTTGGGACTTGTCTTGCATTCATTGTCGTTGGTCCCTATAGCCTAGATAGACTACCGCTTCTTGGCAGCGACAAGGCGACAACTCATGGCGATTATGGAATTACGTACGCAAGTTGTTTGTTGTCATTCTCGGTCCCTACTACCGTTAGTTGGGAGTTACTGTCGATGTTAACTATTGTCGTTGCAGTTGGCGTATAGAGTATAGCAGCAGTATTCCCCTAGCTCGCTTTCGGTCGCAACTACCGTTTCTTGGGGGCGACTGTCGAAGTCGAAGTTAACGATTGTTCTGTGGTAGCTATTGGTCGTTGCAGTTGTCAGCTACCGCTATTTGAAATCGACTGTCGTTGCTAACGATTGTGTTGTTGTATAGCCCTTGGTGGTTGCAGTTGGCATAGACTGTAGGAATATATCTTCAGCTCGTTTTCGGTCGCAACTACCGCTATCAGGTAGCGGCAAAATGTTGGTCATTGATTTTTGATAATCACCTGTTGCGTATCTCGGCCATAAGTTGAGTAATGTTGGTTTTTAATGCGTCTAGAGTTCGAGTATTATTCGCGTAAACACGGTCTTTTGCGCAGCCCCTCGGAAAAAAATGCAACGGTGTCAAATCGCATGATTTTGGTGGCCAATTGACATCCCCAAAACGTGAAATTAAGCGACCAGGAAACTTCTCACGCAATAAAGCCATAATTGGTAGTGTTGTGGGGCTTGTTGCCCCGACTTGTTGGAACTACACATCGGCCCCGAAAATCACTCAGATAACATGTATTTGATTTGAGGTTCTTGATTAAAAAGATATGAAGGGAGACCCTCTAAACTGCGCCAACTATAGAGGCATCAGTCTCCTTAACATCGCGTATAAGATCCTTTCTGCCGTACTGTGTGATCGCCTGAAACCATATGTCAACGAACTGATTGGACCCTATCAGTGCGGTTTTAGGCCCGGTAAGTCCACAACAGACCAAATATTCACACTACGGCAGATCCTGGGGAAAACCCAAGAAGTCCAAGTCGATACCCACCACCTGTTTATCGATTTTAAGGCCGCATATGACAGCATTTATAGAGACGAGCTATACAGAGCCATGTCTAGTTTTGACATCCCTGCCAAACTTGTCAGATTGTGCAGAATGACGATGGAGAACGCTCGCTGCTCCATAAAGGTCGGAAACAATCTCACCGAGACCTTTGGTGTCAAAAAAGGATTTAGACAAGGTGACGCGCTGTCATGTGACTTTTTTAATATAATTCTTGAGAAGATTGTGCGAAACTCACAAGCCAACACCAGAGGCACAATCTTCCAGAAGTCTGTGCAACTACTTGCATACGCTGACGACATCGACATCATTGGCAGAACACAGCGAGCTGTCACTGGTGCGTTTGCAAGTATCAGTACAGAAGCGGCTAAAATGGGTTTAGTGGTGAATGAGGGCAAAACAAAATATATGCTGTCCAAAAGAAGGGACACACAACACCGACGAATCGGACAGAACGTCACGATAGACAGCTATAACTTTGAGGTAGTTCGGGACTTTGTCTACCTCGGCTCCGCTATTAATTCTGAAAATGATATCACCTCAGAAATCAAGCGAAGAATCACACTTGCCAACCGCTGTTACTTTGGTCTAAGAAGGCAATTGATTAGTAAGACCTTGTCGAGAAATACTAAGGAGACCCTATATAAGACCCTCATCATCCCAGTCCTACTTTATGGTGCAGAAGCATGGACGTTATCAAAGGCGGATGAAGATCTCCTTGGTCGTTTCGAACGCAAAATTCTTCGAGTGATCTTTGGTCCCGTTTGCGTTGACGGGCTCTGGAGGAGGAGATTTAACAACGAACTCTACGAGCTGTACAGCGACATCGACCTGGTCAGAAAAGTGCGCATCAGTCGACTAAGATGGCTAGGACATGTAGAGCGAATGGACACCAACGCTCCGGCCCGAAGAGTCTTCGACTCCAACCCGGAGGGACAACGCAGTAGAGGAAGACCTCGCCTTAGGTGGCGCGCGCAAGTGGAAGGGAACCTCAACCAACTTGGAGTGCGCAACTGGAGGCAGTTAGCCAAAGATCGCGCTAACTGGAGAGGCGTATTGGTTGAGGCCCAGGTCCACCCCGGACTGTAGCGCCACCTAAGTAAGTAAGTAAGTAAGAAGGAGGCAGGCAGAAGCTGACGGTTCAATGGGAGAAATCTTTTACATTCTCATTTCTCAGCTGGTTCAATGGTTCTTCGAATCGGTACTAGAATGGCCCAAACCTTTTGGAATTTAATACCCTTAATTTGATGAATGGTTATTCTATAAAGGAACCACCCTACTGACAGTGGCAATAATAATGTGGTTCAAAACACAGGTACCTCCACTTCCCATATACGGACTCTGGTATATAGCAAACTCAGTACGGTCAGCAGCCCTTTCTAATTACTGTCGCCGTCCCACTATACCTATATACGTACACACCATTTCCACAGCTTACGTACGCAAAAAGCAGCACATTTCCTCCTCACCCCCCCTCAAGGGGACCTTAAAGCTAATAGCTCGGTCGGCACCCAGCTGTTTTGCCAAGATTGTTGCTAAAGTTTCCTGAAATATGTACACGTTTCATCTCTGGCAAAGCTGCAATTGACCTATTTTCGTCTGCTGGATCTAAATCATATGAAAGTCATTAAAAGGACATCTCGTGCAGCTTTTAACGTTTTTAATGCGACTTTTAAATTTTTAAACACTTTCGAGTACAATTTTGTGTTAGATGTTTTTCCATGGCGACTTTTCTTAATCTTCTAATGTTTTGTCAGACTTTTATCATTACTGACACGGGTCCTGCACGGAGGAGCATAAAAATTGATTGACATTAAGAAACCCTAAGCTCTCGGTTGTAATTTGCGGACCAAAGAGATTGTCTCTTAACCATAGCTGCCGCATGTCCCATGTCCAATCAACCCAAACGTTTTCCACTCTCTGCCTTTGATGGGTGTTTTCCTTCTTCGTTTTTTTTTTTTTTCCTTTTTTAATTCCATTTGCCACTTTGACCTTTTGCTCTCGTCAGAGGAGGGAAATCTTATTTATGAATTCTGGTGGACGCCTTGATAAGTTTCACCTGAACTTGTGTACCTTCTTGGCCGCAGAGTGCGATTGGGAATTTAATTTTGCCACTTAGCCGACGGGCATATGACTCCTCCGACTTGTTGCGTCAATAAATATTTACGCTTCTCCGTTGGCCGTCCATTCCAAATGTGGCAAAAGCCCAGCATGGCATATTGAATATGACTTTCAACACACTCGCACTTCGGTTTATGGGCAATCTCGTGTATATTTGCCCTGTAAGTGCTGCCAAAGTGTTAATAACCCTGCACTACAGACAATGAGTTACTCTCGGCCTCCGTGCGGATGCAGATAACTAATCATAAAACAATTTTATGCAGCTGGATGGAGAAGAGCTCCTTCCACTTGGATGGCTTTTTCCAGTTCCCACAGTCATTTCGAATGGCAAGAAGAAAAACGAAAAGTGCGAGGACAGAGGAGCGGAAATATTTTCAGCAAATCTTTCTCTAAATGAGAAATTCAACTCGTGATGATGGGCACATTCTTTTCGGCCGATGCGACTCCGTCGACTGTGTGGGTGGGGCGTGGAGAGTTCATGGAATTTATGTAGACTCTCGAGCGGACTGACAGGAATCATGACATTGAAAAATGCTTAATTGCTGGTGGTGTGTCAAGTGGCAAATGGACTGCGGAACGTTTCTGTTCAACCATGCAAGATGCAACCAAATAACATCCGAAGTGGTTGATGGTGTGGCTGTCGACTCTCAGCGGCGAACATGCAGCGATGTTGTGTAAGTGTCATTGGGGTAAGCCTGGCCATGACATTGGCATTGATATGTATGTGTATCCGTTTGTTGCAAGATTAGAGGGTGTTGAACATAAGTTTCAAGTTTCTCTAATCGGTTTCGGCTAAAGCGTTACAGCTGAAGTATGCCAGAGATTGCGAGTAGGCGACTTGGATGTCAGAAGTGTTTATTCCGGATCCGACAGTTGTGTGTTGTTATTTTGTTTCGAAGCGACGAGTGTTTGCTAGCATAGAACTTGTGGGAAGGACTATAGGACGAGATTATTGAATACTTGGCTCACTTTGCTGTATTAACTTAATCTCGATAAGTTGTGAAAATGAACACTGCCCGGTTGGCATCAGTAGAAATTTGGGTGTCACTGATATGGAGATTCTTCTTATCCGTCCCAGCTAAACTCCAATAGGTAATCAAGAGCAGAGCATGCTGTTTGGGGGAGCTGTATATATTATCCGACGGAAGTTTGTAGCATGACTCTCAGGCAGGACTCTCTGCAACAGCACTGGTCCAAGCTCCATGGATTTTGTGGACAAATCTTTCAATGTCGTCAATATGTACCTAATAACAGAATCGAATCAATCTTACCTATAACAGAAGGAGCTTGAAAAGTCGTTGTTTACGAAGCGCTACGTTGAGCTGCGTTGTTTTGCATTGCGTTGATTGTTTCGGACCTCCGTTGCTTTAAATTTCGTTGTGTTGCTTAGTGCTCCGTTGAGTTAAGTTGAGTTGCGTTGTTTTGCGTTGCTTTGAGTATTTCAGATTCAGACCTGCGTTGCTTTAAATTGCGTTGTGTTGCTTGGCGCTCCGTTGAGCTTAGTTCTGTTGCGTTGTTTTGCATTGCGTTGAGTATTTCCGACTTACGTTGCTTTAAATTGCGATGTTTTGCATAGTGTTGCGTTGAGTATTTCTAACCTGTGTTGCTTTAAACATCGTTGATTGTTATAAGATCGAGTTTTGAACTTAATATCTTCTTGTCAGTCAAAAGAACTGAATCTAGTTGGACATTGACTTTCCTTTAGAGCTACGCTCCTCAATAAAGGTCAGAGTTTATTTGTTTATTGAAGAAAAATTTCCACGTCTAAACGTTAAGTAACACTGGTACTAGGACACATAGAAATCGAAGGCGACGAAAAGGCGGACTCCCTTGCAAAACAGGGATCAACTGAAAAATAGCTTGGGCCAGAACCATTCGCTTCAATTGGCAGAGGAATGGTTGAACAGCTGATTCGCCAATGGATCACGGCAGAAAACCTGAGAAGGTGGTCAACCGTGGAACAATGTAGACAGGCTAAAATGGCAATTATTTGACCTGCTCCACACAAAGAAGGGTTCTAAGCATGAGTCGAGGAACATTGAAATGGGTGGTGGCTTTGTCTACTAAGATTAGATTAGATTATAGGAGGGAGAGCCTTCGAGGGGCTCTGGCACTGCGGCTTCTTAAAGGAGCCTATTGTGCCTTCCCTTTTAGTTTCTAGAGCCATCTTTTTACTCAAGAGGCAGACAGGAAGCAAGTATCTTCTCTGGGTGTATATCAGCAAGGGAAGTTGGATTGGCGAATTCGTCCCCGAGGATGTCTTTCCTAAGACGATGAAGAGCCGGACAGTCAGTGAGTATATGTGAAGAGAGGATACGTCACTCTCAAGACAAAGTCTGCAGATTGGATCCGGTGAGATACCAATGCGGTGAAGGTGTTTTTTCACGAGACAGTGGCCACTTATTATTCCTGTTCCTTTGTCTACTTACTTACTTCCTTAGGTGGCGCTACAGTCCGGGACCTGATGGGCCTCAACAAATACGCCTCTGCAGTTATCGCGATCCTTGTCTAACTGCCTCCAGTTGCCATGTCTACAGGACATGGTATCACTTAAGACGGGCCTTGGAGAGGCCTTGGCCGGCATAAGAATGAAGATCTTGGGACAACATTGGGTGGAGACCCAGTCGATGAAACAGATCTCACATAAACAGATGCTAGCGTTAACACTAAGATTCGAATCCAGGGAAGAACTCTGGACAAATCCAGAAAGTCTATCTGGGTAAAATTTATATTGGTAGAGAGAGACGAAAAGACACTCGTCAATGGTGGTCTGATTCGAATATCTCTCAAAACAATACCAAGACCAACACAAACAAAGATGAACAAAACCAAAGGCACTTCGTCTTCCTTCAAGCAAAGACAACAACTTGACTCCATAAAATTAAACAACATTTTATTCAGTGCACACCTATACATTCAGCTTAAGTCAAAGTAATTAGAAAACTCCTCAGAAAGAGCCGAATCACAAATAATCACAATTTTCCAGAACTTTAATTACATCTTTTCAGTTTTCACATCCAGCGAGGAAGGAGAACTGCCTCTCATTAGATTTGCATTCAGAAATAATTTCCATGGCACAAACGAAAGCCTACGTATAAGTATACAACACTAACACAGAGATGAAAGTGAGTAGGGCCACCCATCCGGGTGCGCCTGGTGGCTTTGGCTTTATGACCACCTGACAAAATGTGTCAGAAAACTATTTCCCCTCGCATTCAAGTTGTGTTTGACATATTTTTAATTAGAGAGTCAAAGCCTCGTCGGATGTTGTTTGTTACACTTAAATGTGGTATATGTGTCAAATGAAATTAATTTCCGTCTTTTGACACCTCGGGGCAAAAAGATGACAGTTGCTCTTATGGAAAGGATGTCAACGATAAGCATTCGCAATCGTGCAATCTCTTTTCTGCGGCGGCAACAATGTCATGGTGCGGTCTCTCTCTACTCTTCGACTTATCCACTCAACACATCCTCATCAGCATCACCATCATTGGGTGCCATAGTACTCGTATACTTATGGCAAATCAAAATGGTATTGCATTACCTACGTTCCGGAAGAGATGTTGGACTTGAGCTAACTCGGATACGGGATACGGGAGACGTATGCGATACAATAATGTAACCGATGTGTAGAAGTGTCACAACAAGTCGGGGGAAATTAAGGAAATAGGATGACATTTTCTTGAGGGCTTTTGTTGGTGAAATATTTAATCAAAGTGCGATATATTTATTCCGCTCACATATCGGATCGGAAAGTTACCTACCTACTCAGGGGCATTGAGACGACACTTCCTTTAGAGGGAATTCTTTGGAGTAGGTACATCAGAGATGATGACTCGACTGCTGTATTTACAGGACACTGTTATGAGAACGATGTGTGTATTCAATTTTAAGCAAAACAAGAAATGCATAATTGGACTTGTGTCGATGGTGCTTGTTCATCAGAACAAGAGTTTTCTACCTACCTAGTGCATGAAAGAGACGTAGATTATTCGGAGCATATCCTAAAGAACGCTTTTGTGAATTGAGTTTTAAGCGACCAAGTCTTTGCATCAACCTAAGTTTCAGAAGTAATTTTCTTGATGTCCGGAATAGACGAGGTGCCGGTATGAGGATGACGAAAGGTCATCATCTTATGATAGGGGTTCAAATGCACTTTTCGGTCTACTTCCCGGTTAGTACTGAACAGAAATCGCATAACAAAAAATATGGGCTACCCTTCCTAAAATTCTTAACCAATTAAACGGATATTCAGATATACGAGTAACTCACTTTCTGTTTAACGGTCAAGCTTAAGCAAACGTCAGTTATTATCGCTTTACTCGTAGGTTGGTTGGTTTAAGTGGGTGTATGCCCGTTACCGACGAGGCAAAAACACAAGTTGTGCATTGAACGCCGTTTTGAAACCTACTCGTTACTTTACAAACTGTCATATTTTCTGTATTTTGTTTTTGAAAAGACGATTTGCGATCGATTTAAACCAAGAAAACGAATGGTACAAAAGTGTTTGTTGGAATTTCGACCTCAAAAGGGACAAAAGGAAAACCTTGTGATTGTGGAAATTAATTTTGTTTATAGGATTAAATCCAAAAAAGAAAGCTGTCATCGAAATATTAATTTATTTATATAGATGTTGTTTGGACTTACCTATTCTACATCGTTGAAGAAATTAGCTTATTGCTAGGTTAATGTTTTTCTTCTTTTGTTTTTTGATTTGGTTGGACAATGAACTGCTTCGGTTCGAACAATTGATGATACGCTCAGTTTGATTCACGTTCTTCTGTAAGTAAACAAAAATCAAACATGATTAACAGAAAATATTTGTATACTTAAGAGCTATTTACATGAAAGCAAACGATAAAAAACACCCTTGCCATTAATTGGGAGTTTATTCATATTATTCAACATTTAAAACGTGTGGAACGCGTAAACCAGCGAATGCAAAATTAGTACCAAATTAGCCTTAAAATGGATTTATTATTTCAATTTGTTGGTAAATATTCTATTTGGTGGTTATTGGATAAAGTCAAAATGGATCATGTAAATGGACTCAGAACTTGCGAGTTCGTACTCGTTGGTTTGGAAGAAATAAATGGAGTGTTTGAACTAGCGAGTCAGCACTCGGTCATTTGTAAGAACTTTGTCGATCTGATACAAATAGGCTTCTAATGCCAAATGATGATCATTTTCTGCAAGAAATAAGAACGGACAAATGATGTGGTTCGGAGAATTATCGGCCTGGTTGATGGGAGTTCTCTGAAAAATATCCCACAGCAATTCAACGGTTAGCAGTTAGAAAGGTGTCATACTCAATTCAAGTGTCATCTATTGTCAAAATGTGCTGACGCATTTATTGTTGAAATTTTGTCGATTATCTAAGTGATTAGAACCACAGTAGTTGGTACCTACTACACTTATGAGCTACGGCTGTAAACTGAGAGCTGTGTTTCTTAAGCAAGACTGTCATTATAGACTTAAAAATTGACCTGCCCATTGTTTTTTTTTTTGTAGGCAACACAGGTAGAATCTACATTTTTTGCTTCAGTGCTCTGGCCATTTTTGACAAATACATACCAGTTTATAGCGAGACTTTCAAAAACCTTTTCTGCGAGAGCGCTCCAAATGAACCCAAGTTAGGCAGGATTGCCAAAATAAAAATTGCTCTGCTATACGTATAGCTAGTTCCCAATATTAGAGCTACCAGAGGCAGCTTTCAAGTTATGAAAATGGTCGACTTTTACCTATCAGCTTGTAGCTTGTAGGAGAAGGGCTTTTAAGGGCATTAACCGCAAAAATGTTTTGTATGAGTACGCAAGGTACGTTGGTTCTAATAATTTTAAGGTAGAAAAGCTTTTAGTCAGGCGCGGTGATTTAAGTCTTTTTCTTTTATCATCAGTGCTGAAGGGAACGCATTGTTGTCTTCGCTGTTAAAGAGCCTGATTATAAACAAGCCTTATCTAGGGCGCCGGCTCTTTGACGAAGTTCCTGTGTCTTTTTTGGGATTTGTAGCCTTGATGTTTTTTTTTAATAAAACCATCCCTCGACTTAACAAGTGTCCAGTTCTTCGAAGAGCTCGTCTTTTCTTCTCTGTACAAATTGGCCACAAAAGAAGCTTTTGTCTCGGATTTGATCCTAAATTGTAGAGCTGGTTAGGTATGCATACCCATGAGCGATGAGTTTCTTACCTTTAACCACTTCAGCAGTGGTTATGAGCCTTTCTTTCAACGATTTCCACTGGTCTTCTGCATTTTGGCGGAACGGGTGCAATTCAAGCGGGGCTAAGGAAAAAGACTGTCGGCAAAGGTTTTAGAAGTCTTTTGGCATAATTACGCCTATTCAACGTTAGACTTTTAGAATATATATTATTGGTGTTGGACTCCAACAAAACTTGACTGCAACAGGTTAGAGACTTTGATGACACCCTGAGTGTGCGCACAACAAACTTACGGGAGGAATGGTTTCTACAGGCTACAGCTCTCCTGTATACCGATCAAAGTATCAACCTGCGATCACAACGTGAACGAACAAAATTACCTGTTATACGAGGTGAAATCAAGTTGGTTACAAATACGAAACGAAAATCAATTCCATTCAATTCGGTCAGAACGCTTGCTCTCTTCATGGTTTGATCAGGGCATAAAAAAGGTGCCTTCTGCCAACCCATCGTTTGTTGCACGAGCTTACTTCAATAATTTGTTTACAAAATGTCCGCTTCCAAAGGAGCTATCTGAAGTGATCGACGGTTCAAAATTGCCAAATGGGCATCGCGTCCATGTTCAAAATTGATACCGTCAACACAGCTTTACAGGTCATAAAATGGCAGCCCCGAGTAAAGTGCAGAACGTTGCTCGCCTTCACGGTGTCAATTACGCTCTGTCATAGTGCTTACCCTCTCCACCTAGATACCATTACCACCAAAACATTTGCATTGAATATTATGTGTCAAGCATAATAGGTAATAATCATCTCATGGCCAGGTACTATCAGGCAATTTAACTTTTTAACTTATCCCAACGTCCAAAAGTCAACTTGTAGCACTTAAGCTAGTTTCGGCAGCTAATTTCCAGGAAAATAACACTTAAAAACACTCCCCGCCCCGCCTCCATTTCTTTCCGCATAGCCTACTCTAATTGAGGGAATAAATTTTAATTACCATCCTGGACCGCCCGCCGTCCTTTACCGTCACCACCCCACTTGTTCCGGCAGAGCTAACGTCATTTGGAATATAAACGTGATTATCCGCCAAATTGGCTTTGTGTGTACCAGCAATTTGTTACCTTATTGCAGTTAAAAACGACCCATCTCGGAGAGTTTGTCGCGAGCGCGCTCTACGATAATTCCATTTCATTCCCTGTTAAGTGTCACTTCACGGAACATCCATTATTCCCAGGGCCGAAATGTGTCCGTGTGTATATTTCTATTTGGAAGATAAATGTTGGCTCTGTGCTCGCTGCCATCATCATTATTTGAGCGTAATTTTTCGTTAGTCCTTCACATAGTCCTTGTATTTGGTATAGTCCTCGGTGTGACATTTTTTTGACTTTCTGTTTTTTTTTTTGTTGTTGCCGTCAAATATTTAAAGTAACTAACCCATCGGTAAAATGGGTGCGGGTGGTATACGGTTTGGGGAGGCAACAATAAAAAAAAAATGCGTATGTGTGTGTCCGCGTGGAGGATGTGGGCACAAAGAGATAATTCAGATTAAACGTCCGGAAATAAAATGTTTATCCGGCCGTTCTTATGTGGCGCACGTAGCGAGTGCCACTAGGTGAGTGAGTGGGCCAGCACCTGCATCGGCCCGACCCAACACCAACACCCAAGCCCAAGCCGAGAGACAAAGGGAAGCCATAATTTCGTTAAAATGTCGAAGGGAATGAATGGCGCTTGGTATCGCTCTTTGACGGTCCATATAAGGTGTATGCGGTGCGGTTTAACGTGTGCGGTGCCATAAAGGGAATATTTAATATTGAAATGGAAGCCGCAACGGATGGTCCGCGTCGTCATCATAGTCGTATAGTCGCAATCGCAACGCATCGCGACTCCACGCCACCAGTGCGCGCTCTGTGATTGTCGATGGTGAAAATCTTTCGTTGTCGTCATCAGAGCCGGTAAAGGGAAAATTTTATTTACTGTACTGCTGCTGGGGTAGGAACGGTGCGGCACCTTGTTACACATTTTTTTGGGGTGCACGGTGCGTTGTTGAAACTCGATACAAAATGTGCTGCGGGTCGGCAGGGGTGCAAGTCGGGTGGTGCTGGTCGATGATGGATGTAGGGCGGTAGATAACAACAGTGGATGGTGGTTGATAGGTTTCGACTTGGTAAACCGTTAATAATGTAAATCGACAATTTTGTTTGCATTTACACAACAATGTACAAATTTAATTTATTTTTTTTTATTATCCGTCGCCCTCTGTTGTGAATATCGTTCAGTGGCACTCATGACATTTGCCAGTTTTCCCCCCGAACCAGGAGCGGATTAGTGGCGGATGGATATTAGTGAAGCATTTTTTTCAAGTTGTTCAAGTTGTCATAGAGATGGGAGAGGTGGCACGTTTTATAGGTGGATCGTAGTTGGAGGAAGTGCCAATGTTTGTGATATGTTTGCGCAGCCATTTGTCGAGCTAATGGTTGGTATTATAGCGAGAGGGAGCTTTCTGCTCTGGCACGAGGGGTTTCATAGACACATCAGCTGTGTCAATTTTCTGATGGGTTGGGGTGAACATTTTGGATGGGTAAAAAATCTGTGTACAAAATTCTGCTTTACAAAAGCGCGTTGTTTTTAACAATTTTCAATCTTTTTTTTATTGTTTGTTTGCAAAATTTTGTAAAGCAGCGATGTAGAGAATATTTTCTTTTTTTCACTTGTACCTAATTATTTCAAATTATTTCTTTGTTTAATTTGGTTTTCTTTAAATTTTCATCTTCTCAATTCCGATTTTTTTTTTCATTAAATTTCCCATTTCTCAATAGATATCTATTGTTTTTTTTTTCTATTTTTTCTATTTAATTTAATTTTTATTGTGTCCCTTATTTTTTTAATTTAAGCTTTAATAATGTAAAGTTAAATTAAAACAGTTCTTACATTTGTTTTTTACATTTGTCAGTTGCAAAACGCAGAATTTTATTGCTCCAAATTTGGAAATCCGAATTTTGTAAAGTGTAAAGCAGAACTGAAAAAAACCGAATCTCGAAACGCAAAATTTTTGTGTGAGAAGACAGAATTTAGCAAAACAAATTTCCGAAAGAAGAATTTCGACCCGCTCCCGATTAGCTAAGGGAGCTTCTAGGCATCACAGTTGAAAGTCTTGTGAAACTGATAGGCTGTACTGCCTGCATATAGTTGTGTCGTCGGAAATGTCAACGGACGTACCATACCATAGACTACAACAAGGTAATGGGTTTGTGTCTTTATTGGACATTCGGAACGGAACTAAACAGGAGTGTCCTACGTCGATGGCAGTATGATTGATTTTTTTGAGGTTTGGTTATCAAGAATGTGAGAGAGTACCTACTTGTGGACGATTTAAAAAAGAACATCTTCTGGAACTTACTGATACCTGTCAGGTAAGAGGTCAATAAAATATTACCTCACTGAAAAATGCCTGCCTATCTACAGGAGCAGTTGTCACTGTAATATATATGCAAACACCAAGAGGTTGGATGCTATACCCTTGTAGCGGGACCGTGGGTAAATGATGGGAACAAGTACACAACAAGTCAGTCGGAGTCTATATGGCCATCAAATCAGACAGACCGGTAAATCTCTCAATCATAAGATTTCTAATCAATACTATGTTCGAGACGGGGACACAAATTCTTAAATGAGCTATGGTCCTACCTGTATGGCTTGGTAGGTTAGGTTTAGTTCGGTTGTTGGGTAGGCGATTTTTTTTATTATTTTTTTGCTTGCTTAGTTCTCCTCCTCCGAATCGTATAAAATCAGAGAATTTTCTGTTCTGACAGCGGTCATTCCCGTATATGAACTGTTCAACGTGATAGTTGCTGTTACTTTCGCCCACCACTAACACCTCCATTTAGCCATGGTCTCTAATCAGTTGGACCATTCCTACAACGAAGGCCACTTCAATCCAAATTGTTGAAAAAACCAAATTTATGTATCAATTTCCTCAGAGTTAAAGTCTTTGCATAACCTGAACCACGTATAGAAGGTTTAAGCTGAACAGCGGTTCAATCTCGTATATCAAAGAAAGGGCCCTGAGGCCTTTGCACTTGAAAAACTGACCTTCGTCGAGCATTACTCCTAATTAAATTAATGGCAACTTAGACGCAACGGTTAGGTTCCTCGAACTCGAAAACTTCCATTCCATTCTCAACAGTCTTTTAGTTGGTTATAAAAGCAGTGAGTTGCACAAGTCCGTCACACATGTTGTGACCAGATCCATGTCTAGCAAAAAGAGGACACCTTAAAAAATCTCAAATGAAAAATTTAAGAACAAAAAACCAACAACCAAAGTAACAAAATGTAATGTAGGTACCTACCTATGCAAATATTTTTTTTAAATTCAATTACAAACAAAAAACACGAATTTTAACATATTCAATGAAATTGGAAAAGAAATTGAGCTGTCAAATGAGTGGGTTTTTTTTTTAATAGGAAGGTGGAAATCTTGCATGAGACACCAATGGTCCGACATCCATTGATAGTGCCGGATTCCTACCGGCTAAAACCACCTCCCTTCTCGAACAGGCCGATTTGTTTCCCCCGCGGAACCGCCGTAAGGTATTACTTCGTGGGGTTCGGTATAAAGACTTGGCTTGTTGCTCAATTGTTGGAACTACTATTAGATTTCCGTTGGCGTTCTAAGCGTCTAAGGTCGCTGAGTATACGCACCGCCACGTTACTTACAATGGTCCAGTTTTCGTCATTCTGAAGCATATAGTTTACGATGTTATCGGGAGTGGGCCACTCCCCGAATTGGTCCCGTAGGGAGATCCTCTCGGTTTCGTACCGTTGGCAATAAAAAAACACGTTTTCCGGGTTTTCAGAAACATTTTCGCAATGCGGACAATTTGGGCTGGTTTCATGTCCGCGTTTAGAAAGATATTCTCTGTAACAGCCATGACGCGTCAAGAACTGAGTCAGATAGAAGTTTGTTTCACCATGTTTCCGTTTAATCCATACGTCAATTACTGGTATCAGCCTGTGCGTCCATCTTCCCTTTAACGCTTCATTCCATTGTTGTTGCCAGGTTGCTATACTCAGACTCCTTTCGTATTTTCTTTTGTCGTTATCTACCCGACCATTTCGGACTCGCTCGATTTTTAATTTTACCATTTCTTCAGCAAGTATATCGATAGGTAACATTGACGATACGACGAGTATGGCATCGTTCGAAACTGTTCGAAACGCGCAGGCGACTCTTAATGCTCCAAGACGGTGGACGGATTTGGCTCCCCTCACGTATGTAGCGATTACCTTGAAATATTGCTCAAGATTTGTTCCCCACAGTAAAACTATTTGCTGGTTTGGTTGACGGCACATACGGCACTGACTTTCAAAAATGGTAACGCCTATCGTGTGGATTTACATAGCAAGCCGCTGTATAAACAAAATGTTTAATCTTTTCCACCACACTTCATCCACGTATAGCTGTGCACTAAATCGCAAGTATATATACGGCGCGAAGGAGAAAATCGAGTCTTTTCCCTTTATTGGCAGTGACAGGCGGCAAAAAGTACAGTGTCCTAAGTTTAAGTTAGTACCTATATCAGTTTGGGTTAAAATCAATGGAAAATTATAACTACTGACTCAAGATCATTGAGATTTTTTTTATTACACAAAAAAAAAAAAAAGGATAGAAAAAGGAATAAACCTATTTCGAACGAAAAGGTAAGATAGGCATTGATAACCTATAAAGTTTTTTTTTTACAAGAATATCATCCGAACATATATAGGCTGAGCTGTAGTGCACGTGCATTTGGGTTTTATTTCCGACTTACGGATCTACTGATACCCCAAAGCCTAGGGGCACAATAACCATACGTATACTCCACATAGGCAAATCGATTCGAACTTAAAGAGATTGCCGGAGCACTGTTCGGTTATACTCACGAGTGCGCTAAGGCGAAATCAGGCCATATCCAACAAGGGACAAATTTACCCGAGATTCCGTGATATCGCTAATAAAACCGACGGAGTCTTAATTAAGACACTACATACATCGGTGCTCCGTATATATGTATATATATATTTATATATCGGTTCAGCAACAAGCACAGAGAATTCACCAAAGTGACCTTTGCCCATTGTAATTGGAATTTGCCCACGATTACGCACATGGTGATAAAGTCGCTGTGTGTAATCACGCAACAAGTTCTCTCTGACCGAGCAATTCAGACTTGTCTGCAGCTTCCAGCATATACCACAAGTTTCCCCAGCACCGAGTCGGATACCTGAATCACCCACCGCGCCATTCCCCGTTTTGGGTCAACGTAATATCAACTTTACCCCTCCGCATCGTCTCATTATCATCAGTTTAAGTATATTCCTACCATTATTGTAAATATATGTTTATGTACTGTGCACTAACTTAAAATATAAGTAGGCAAAAAGGTAACACGAGGTAAGAATAGCCAAACTGACTGTCTATATAATTGATCGCATCCTTAATCATAATTTTCCCACAACAGATTAAACTATACAAAAACCTACAGAACGATGTGCGCACAACGAGTCTGCAGCTAGCTAAACAAAAAGATCAACATAATTGGAGTAATTAAGAACTCAAAATCGAGTCAAACTGTAAGTTTTTTATTATTTCTGCTTGGCATTTCATTATCCGATATACGTATATTTACTTCACCATTGAATTGGATAATCAAAAAAATTATTATTATTATATTATAAATTACAACCTAGATAAATCCAAAAAAAAAAAAAAAATATATTTATGTGAATTTCAAAGACATTTACCTAATGCATCTGATACGACTACCTTCTGTAGTTAACATTTCTGTGGCCTATTCATATACATATACATTTACATTCATCAACATTTAAATCTAAAATTGAACTACAAATTCTACTATACTACACTACTAAAACTTATCTATTACACTTTACCCTATAAACTACATTAATTCTTATTCTTGAACTATAATGATACATTAACTGCATTTGAACTCATGAGTACAGTACATAGAGATATATATGTTAGTTCTTGGAATCATTTCATTGTTATCTGATAAATGAGACTCTACGATCTAGAACACAACATTGACCAAGTACATACATCACGGTTTAGTACAATCAATCATACATCTCTTCGAGAGAGCATAATCATTCAGCACAATTGTACAGAGAGTATCTATGTTACCTATAAGTTTTGATAATTCGCTGATGTTAAAAATTTATTCCAACAACTATATTTTGTGATCTGTTGGTACTTTCTTTTATGAGATTTGTTTTTATCGAATAAATATATCTTCCTAATGAATTCTAAAACGGATTTCTTTATGGATATTATGGATTAGGCTGTATTAATTGGCGTGAAGGGGTGAAGATAATAGAGGTTATGGAAGTGAGGAATTGAGGTTGTGAGCTTCTCTGTAGGAATAGTTTTGGGACTATCTTAAATATTTTACAGGCACTAGATAGTCAAGGAGACATGACATTTGGTATGTTTGTGGGTGGGCCGACCTGATAGCTACGTGTGTCGTATTTTCAGATATGACTACCTTGCTATTTGTCAATAACATCTGACATTTCTCTTCTCTTTCTTTTTATCACTATTTTATTCCTTATTATTCTTTAACTTTCATTCTATTAACATGCATCCATCGTGTATTCACTTGAGGATATACAATACCCCAAGGCAATAGGTCCCAAGGTACAGAAATTGGTAATATATCTTTACCAATAAACAAAACCGGCACGAAAATTATTTTTTTGTAGGTAGGTTAGTAGCAGAAAGTACCCCCCCCCCCCCCCATTTTTCCGACGAGCTGTCGCCGTGCGACCACCAGCGTGCCACTTCTGCTACCGGGAAATATGCTACCTCACTACCCCCTGCCTTACACGTAAGACTTAACTTTCGTTGCACTTGACCATATTTCTATCGCATACATTAGAGTAGAACTGGCAGTTTCTGCAAGCAGTAGTCTCTTTGTTTGTTTCGGGCCCCCGATGTTACTCATCAGCCTCGAAAGCGCGCTAACAGTTTTTGATGACTTTTTGCATACATATTCAAGATGGTGTTTAAAGCTCAGGCGAGCGTCTATAATTACTCCGATGTACTTAATAAACGACTGAGAAACTACTTCATGCTCTCCTACTCTAAGGCTAATTTCACACACACCGATTTCGGACGGCCGATTTTATACCGGTCGTCCAAATTCCTATAGTGAACCACATGTATAAACGGGACCTTTCACACACGCCGACCGCTGATCGGTGTCGGCAAAATGCCGGTGAGTAGCCGTCTACTGCCACTGTATCGCCGGCAGTATCGGGAAGTAGTGGCGTACGTGATTAAATAGACGCTTGCACACACACCGATTTTTTGCTGACCATTCGACTCGCTTCATTCAAATTATGGGCGCATACTACGTTTAAAACTAGTTTTGATAGTTTTCTGATGTTGGAATTCACGATGTCTATAATTTTGCGCCATTATTATTAAACAATAACCTCGTGTCACGATTACGAAAACAATGCAACTGATTGTGACCGGTAAAAATCCGGTGAGTGTGCAAGCACCCAGCTACCGGTAAAATGTCGGCCGATTTTATACTGGCCGTCCAAAATCGGTGTGTGTGAAATTAGCCTTAGCGTTATCGTTTGCCGAACTTACCTACTGGTAATAAGTACTGCTTCCGTTTTGTGGTCGGCGAGTTTCAAACCTGCACTAGATAGCCATCTACGTACATTTGCAACTGTCTCATTACAGAGAATTTCGACTTCTTCTATTGTTTTGGCCACAACTACTACGGCTATGTCGTCTGCGAAGCCGATAATTGACGTTTCTCTTGGAATCGGTAGACGCAGAATTTCATCATACATAACGTTCCACAGCAAGGGGCCTAAAACTGAGTGGGTGTGTTCAGACGATTGTCACACATTATATTAAAAAGAAGAGGTTCAACGGTTGAACATTGTGCTATTCCCGCGCTAACGCACTTGACGTCTGGTAAAGAACTTCGCTACTAAATTCATCAGGTATGGTATGGTGTATCAATTCTTGCTGAGTAAAAGGCAAATTTAAGCTTCGACCGGTGTGGAAACCCACTTTTCAGCTTGCTCTTTCAACAGAAAAGGAATTTCTTAGATAGACGTCCCCCGGATTAATAAACGACAACTGACCTATACAACTTTTTCCTTCTCCATGTCAATGGCAGGCTTGTGTCCAAGAACAGTATCTAAGCTTTGCTGATGATAGCACTCTTATACAGGATGTCGGAAAATAAATCATTCCATTTTGTTTTTTGAATAACCTTTTTTACTAAGTAATGATTTTGAGTGAAAATCCATTGTGGCCTGCCTGATTTATACTGCAGCTGTTAAGTTTACAAAAGCCACATATTTTTGACGTACGACGCAATTTGCAAGAATTATAACATCTTCCGATAGGATGATTAACTTTGCACCCTTACAAAAAGTGTGCCTGGTTAATGCAACTTCCAGTCAAAGATGAGTAGAAATCTAAGCTCTCTCAATACAGATCTGGTGCAGCAAATATCAAATCGCAATCGCTCATCACTTTAGCCCAGAAAAATGCGCTTGTTCCCGGCCAGCGTTCCCACTTTGCTGCAATCGCAGTACATCTACTGAGCTTTTTTCGAATTTTATATCCACAGCCAAAAAATTAAATCTGTTGCATTTTCGTAGTATACGCTTGTATGCACATCTAGATCGAGAAATTGTATAAATGTATGTATCCCTCTTAGCGAAAAACTTAGCAACTAACTCAATGAGTTAAAGAATTTTTCCTTTTTTTTAAACACTCTCTGAATTTTGTATTGTTTATTTAACTTATTGTTATTTACCTTGGTTTTCAAATGAAAAATCCAGTGCTAAAATTTGCAATCCACTGGATTTTTTTAAGAAACAGTCCTAAAGTGGCAACGCTGTCACCTTCTTGGATTCACAAATCACAAGTCAATTTATGGAATAACATTTCAGAAGCACTTTTCAAGCAGAATCAGTCCCCTGAAAGTTAGGTTACCATCCGCCCTTTTTTGATTTCCCTCACTCAGGACAGTGCATAGCGTGGCGCCCCTGGCGCTGGTTACCACACAGCCCACATGTACTGCAACTGAATCCGTTTGCAGTTCGGGGGCAGCTGACCACAAAACAAAATGAATTTGATGGAATCCGATGCTGGACTTGATTAATTCTTTCATTCGGTTTCATTCGGAATGTATGCGCGCCTGAGGTTGTGTACTTGCACCATGCACTTGTGCTGTTACCGCTGCCAATTCCACACACACCCAAATATACACACGCGCGCATCTGCATATAGGACGATTGGACAAGCACTGTCATTTTTATTCGATTATTATCATCAAAGTGATTCCCGCTTTGATGTGCTGTGCCGTGCGGCTTCAATATCAATTGGAGTGGAGCTTGGAGCACCAATTGATAAGTAAAAGTGTCATTTGCATTCGTTTGGCGCATATTGTATTTTGCGTCAGCACTCACGGACGCAATCGCAACACCTACTGTTAGATTTTGTGTTTTAATTTCAATTTAATAAACTGTCGCGCCGCATAATCCCCCCGCAAGGAAATCGATTGCAAATCAATTAAATTCACATTATTTATGTACACTTATGGTATTTGCATATATATACATATACACGATGGTGACTGGTGGACTCGGGATGGTGAGTTGTGTGCTGCAGAGGTTATCCATTTTTTTTTCTGCCCCATGCTGCTTCCCCGGCAAAGTACACTAAAGTGCGGTTTATGCAAAATTGAAGCGATTAATCGAGTTCGGTTCGAGGGAGATTTTCGCCATTTTTTTCGCTCCATTGCAAGAAGCAGCACAAAAAACTGGCCAAAGAATATCAAAATGGTCATCAATCATTTGCCGCCGCTGTGCCATGGGGGTAGTCTGAAACTTTAGTATCAAAATAATTACGACGATTAAGGGCCAGCTCACCAGGGGCTATGTTAGTCAGGGCCTTTTCCTCGCTGGGAGGAGGGTGGTTGAATAAGAGGATTTGTGAGCGTAAAAGCACTCATTTGCTATGCATTGACGGTGCGCCACACATTATGTTGGCTACGAGAATTTGGGGACTGCGACTGTGTGTGTGTGTGTTCGAAAGAAAGAAAAGCGACCCACACCCACAACCAACTGCGATTTCGGTGCGGAACAATTAAAAATGCATTTATATTGTTCCGCCGTAGAGTGAATAAATTATTTATGAACTTTCTGAAGCGGATCCATCACATTTGAAGTGGGTAGGTACCTACGTTGATCTGATATATATTTGGATTAGCAAACAAACTAGAAAGGGAGCCATCGGAGTTGGATAGACGTTTAGGGCTGATTATGTGTTATACAGTTTCTGGCATAGTTTGCGTTGGAATAGGTTATATTTAATGGGTGATGGCGTATGTTTAAATTGGGTGAGAGTCTGCATGAACTAAGAGGTGAACTCTAAGTGAGTGTAATTGGTTGGGTTGGATCAAACAATGTTTTAATTGTATTTTGAATGAAACTAACTTTGATTGGAAGTTAAGGGGGCTTTATGTTCCTGGCAGTTGAAAGATTTGCAGACATACCTATGCAATTAAGCTGGAAACGGAGATTTCCTTGAGCCAAAGTAGGCATACTGATCCTACTTCGTCGATATGTATCATTTACCTACCGCAAATGATGTAGGTACTTTGTCATGTTTTTAACCCAAGTTGCACATGTTCCCATGCTGTCTATTTGGTCACAAATTACTTCTTAACTTGCTTCGCATACATATCGCAGGAATTTGACCGCCCAAAGTTGCCGATTGCTCGGCACCGTCCTTTTTTAAGAAGATATTTTTTTTTATCTAAGAAAAAGTTTGGCATCTTTTTCAAAAAATATACAATTTGTCCTCTTTTTTGGGATTTCAAAGTTTTGCGGATTTTTTTGGACACCACAAAACTATGTAGAACCATTTTTTTCAACACTAATCCAGAAATTGTCTGCATCTATCTGGTGTGAACACGACCTAAAATATTATGTAGGTACCTACCCGAACTCATTCACTTCTGAATCTTTTTTTTACCAATCGTCTGAACACACCCATTCATTTGACAGCTCAATTTCTTTTGCAATCTCATTGAATTTGTTAAAATTGATGTTTTTTGTTTGTTTTAATGAATGAAAAAAAAATATATACATATTTTGTTATTTTGGTTGTTGTTTTTTTTCTTGAACTTTTCATTTCAGTTTTTTGAAGGTGTCCTCTTTTTGCTAGGCATGGGACATGCGACATATGCCACATGCAGCGCGGCATGTAACATATTATTGTTTTCGTAATTATTTGCCCTGTTTCTATTAAATACTTCTCTTTAGAAGTGCAAACATATAACGCTTCAACAACGCCCCGAGATACTTGCAAATATGTGTTAGGCTTGCAGTTAAGTTGGCGCAAGTTGTAGTACCTAATTTAAGAAATATTTTCCGACGCCTGGTCTAACCCGTCCTTTCTATACAATAAGAAGCTGCGTCGGGCTTAATTGGCTCTTTGCTCTTATAATGCAAAAACAATTTAACTTTCAGGGAACCGGTCTCCCGAAACTTAATAAGCGATCCTGCAATGTTGTGTCCGGATTGACTATGACCAGCTAGAAAGTGGACGGGTTCCTTCAAATGGATAGGTTTGGTCATACATTTTTATTTGTGGTAGTGCGATGGATGTGAGATTTGAGCTCTGACACTTCAGTTCATAAAGTCAGATTTTCATAGCTAGTTAATTTTTGATGTGTAAACATCTAAGCGCGCGTTGTTGGAATCTGGTGGAGTAATTCCAAACACTCAACTAGCTGTGACGGAAATGCGCCATTGCATATATTTTATCATTGCATACGTTTTTATCATTGCATACATTTATGAGCTGAAATAAAGCATGTTTTTGAAGTTAATACTTCTTTAGGCGCGGCGCGTAGGCACTTTGGAGTGGAAGAAACCAATAAACTCGCGTCACTGTTACCATCACCGTCACTGTTACCTACCGTTAACGTCAGCGATCCCAATGAAACTTTGTATGTGTTCATGGTTGTATGCAGCTAGAAAGATAGGACAGTTTTGGACCCGATAGGTGGCGCTGTTGTCGATTTGCTGAGAAACTCAACCGATCTCCATGAAACTTTGTATATGTGTGCATATAGTTGTATGCAGCTCGAAAGATAGGATAGTTTTCGATCCGATAGGTGGCGCTGTTGTTGATACTTTGTTATTTCATAATATATATTAAGAATACGGTTATTACAATTCCCTCTTTTCTCAATGACGTGTGTCGAGCCACACACATACCGCACGCACGGTGCTTACACATACATATTTCGGGACTGTTGGATACAGTCGCACATTTTTTTTTTTATTTAGCTATCACAAAGGACCTAAATAAAATTGGTCTAAGTGTGTCTTCCTGGACAGCCACCTTAACTAGCCGTACCTAACTTCATATTTCATTGATAGAACTTTGCTGGCATCTTTGACTGTTCGTTGAAGTTGCATTCCTCAAGCACTTGAGAGGGAAGAATGCTGTATTTCCTATTAACATAATTGTTCCTCGACAAAGCTAATCATTGGAAAGAAATATATTTGGAAAACGTATAGATTCCTCATACTTGAAATGTCATAGAGGCAAATGACGGCGACTGCCATTGGATACGCGGGTTTCTGATACCAAATTAAATGTACCTACCATGTGAATGGACTGCTAAAACTTGCGAATATTCGTTCGTTCGTAGGTAGTTGGTCGCTCTAATGTGAATGATCCTAGTAAAATAATCCGATGATACTGTGATGTGGAAAGCAGTGTGGAACCTAAAGTTGTGAAATGTGAGTAATCCATTAGTCACGAAGCAAGCTCCACTTCCAATTGGAGACGTGAATCTATCAAATGAGTGTACGTCTCCACTGAGATTTCAGAACAGAGATGTACAGTTGATTTTGGGACCGATTCGCCTGGGATTTCACCATTTTTCTGGCGAAGTTTTCAAAACTTGCGTTTATCCGTGTTTTTTTTTTTATTGGACGCCCCGGATTTTTCCATTTCGGTCCATGCAAAAATAAGGGTTCCGACCGCTAAACCGACAGAAATATAAAATTCTAAAGATTGGTCCATTTTTGTTAGTTTTTGTTGTGGGGTTTAAAACAAACATCCTATCTCAGCGAAAGTAAAGTACAATAACTAATGCCACCTCCTCCGAGTCAGTCTGTCATTATGCCAGCTTTGATCAAGTGCTAGTTGGATACCTCTGTTTTACTTTTTTATCTCAATTTGGGGGAGATATCTCGTGAATCGTGTCCTTAGGGCAAATATCCTGGTTTACTGGTGAATAAATCCTTAAGTAGGTACTACAAAAAGTTGATGAACAACATGACCCACAGTTCGAAATAGTCATCGGTTGTGAAGATAAATAAGTGTAAAGTAAATACAGTGAATTAAAGTGATTGGTTTGAATTGTTTAAGAATTGTTTTAAGTGATATTGTTTTGGTACTTTAAGTGAATTATTAGAATAGTCGATAAAAGTGTAATAAAAGTTTTTATTAGAAAAGTTCAACAGAATAGAGTTTTGTCTTTTCGAATCCTATAGCCTGAATGTAATAGTACTATACAAATACAGCGATATTCCGGGCAACTGCAAAACGGACGAACGAGCCAGACATGGAAGCGACCTTCACTCAACCAACAACAGTGAACCGCGCGCTCCAATGCCATCTAATAAATTCTTCCTATTCAAAAAGGCAAATGAAGACCTGCGTTACATGCAGACCAATATGGCCAAAAAAGGAGTCGGAGACTAGAATCAGCTCCGCAGTGGGAGTATTTAAAGGATATTGTTTGATAGGTAGGCCCGGCTGTAGAATGGGAATACCCTACAATGATTTTGGTATGGATGATTAGGAAGAAGACACCATCTTTGTACCTGGCCAATCCTTGCCAATTTGCACAAGGCCAACCTAGGAGACTACTTCTTCGAAGACCTTTGTGACTTGTTTCGCACAGACATACGCTATATCAGCAAATATATTACAAAGACTAAATAGATCTATAGTGACCTACAATATAAGCCCAGCGTTAGCAGTTGGTCCCTCCGGCTACTGCCCGCACCGCACCACCCTCATTACCTAGACGGGTTGTTTGAAGATTACAATCGGAGGTTTGACTGCTTCGGTCACCCTTCGTATATTCGAAATAAGCCGCCCATTCGGTCACGGATCAACCTTAAACACCTCACAACATGCGTAGCAGTTTTTACATTATCCGCCCTTTCTGATAAGCTGTCAGAGGATAAAGGTGAGGGTTTAACCGCTTCGGTCACCTATCCAAAGACATACTGTTGACCGGTCACCTCCTCCTTGACAAACTATATTAACGCCCAAGGTATGCAAAGAAGGACAGATCTACTAAACCACCAATTCTAAATAAGTTTTCAGTCATTTTGACGAAATGTCGCAGGATTACAAGCGAGGGGTATGCTCTTACGGTTACCCGTCGTCGCCCACTAGTATGTCCGCCCTAGATAGTACTCTGGCACCGCCACCTTACCTAACCTAGCCTACTTAACAACCTGAATTTATCTCCTTGGAAGAAAGCTTGTATTCATCCGCAAGTTGGCCCGAAAGTGGCGAAATATTCAAGACTTCGGCTCGGGATCGGGATTGGCCAAGTTGTTCGACTTCCTGCGTCCAAAAGCGGGCTATGTATAGACGAAATGTTCATTTGAATTAATTTGCCACTTTTGCCAAGATTTACTCTTATGTGGAACATCTTCCGCGAAATGGCGGAACCAACCTCATCCACCCCTATATAAAGTTGAAAAGCCCGCAAGACAAGTGCCTTCCACTTTCGAGCTGCGACCGCTTTGGTAATTAAATTGCATTCAAAAAAAAAGTCCTGCCTTCAATGGCGCAGGGACATAAGTCCACGAGACATAAGTCCATAATGGACTAACGTCCCATTTCGGTGGGACATAAGTCCACTTTTTCATTATGGACTTATGTCTCATCGAAGCGGGACATAAGTTCCGAAATTGTTTTGTCAAAGTTGGGACATTAGTTCCAAATTTTACCATAGATAATATTTAGCAAAACGTCGTGGATCTCCAATAGGCATCGAATACTTCAAATTAGGCGCACGCGAGTTGCTACCATTGTGTTATGAAATGTGTATGGGGGGGCATGCTGCCCCCCTGCAACCCCCCTGCTTGGGTTTACTGTTGGATTACGGGGTGGGTGCGAGGTATTTTACTTATATTTTTTGTTGAATTTTAAAATTCTTGGGTGGGACATAAGGCCCAACATTTTTGCTTAGGACTTATGTCCCGCTTCGATGAGACATAAGTCCATAATCAAAAAGTGGAATTATGTCCCACCGAAGTGGGACACAAGTCCATTATGAACTTATGTCTCGTGGACTTATGTCCCTGCGCTGCCTTCAATAAGGTTTGACTTTCAAGATGGTTAAAACAATGACAAAAAAAAAATAAGCAATTGAAAAACGAGTATATGCTCGTCAAAAAAAAAACGCTCCTTGTATTCGAAGCGGCAGCTTATGGGAACGTTTATTTGGAGCACACGTAGCCGGGCGTGTTCCGAAATTCATTCCTTGCACTTCGTTAGTCGGCTGAAGCTGGAAAGGCTTTTATGTTCTTGTTCCTGTTTGCAGGAGGACGGTGTGTGCCCGAACAAAACCTTCTTTTTTTTAGGGTAAACAAAAAAGTAAGAACTTTGCTTTTATTTCAGAATAAACCATGAAGTGCTTTAATTATTAATTTCCGGTCTTTCAAGCCAACATACAGCCTCTGTGTACAAATGCATACGTGTGCATGATGGATGTGTACCTATATACGTAGCCGGAGCTTCGTCAGCGAGGTAGAATGAAATTCAATGTGCAAATATCCGTCCGCTATGAATATTTCGTGAACATTTAAATCTGCCAGGAGCACATATTGCCGAAGAATACATCTACTCGACAGTCGGCACGGCACTCATACCGGAACACACCGGCACCGGGCTTCGCGCGGTGGCCCGCCAGGGCTCGCTTAACATGCGGGACAGAGTACACGAAATACGAGTAAAATAAAATAAATTCACAGAATTTATTTCCGGTTATGTGAGAATTTACGCGGCGGGTTCAAGGACTGATAGGTGGATACGTACCGTTGGTATACCTATAGTCCGGTGTTTCGCTGGAAATGGTTTAAACATTTCGCCTGCACTTTTGGTTTTGAAAGCGCACACACACGTCTGCCATTTCATTTCCTCTTTTTTTTTCGCATTCCCATCAGCGTTTAACAGACAGAAGTTCATGAGGTCGAGGTATAGAGTGTAAGCTGTAACCTGTAAGCTGTAAGCTAATGGAATGGCATTTTGAATGTCGGCATATAAAATGAAATGAGACAAAGTGCGCACATTGTGGTCGTATAGCGGTGAATAGGTAGACAGGAATATCATTTTAGGACTCAGCATCAAGTGAATGTGTTTTGTGAAAGCAACTTCTAAAACCGTAGTTAGGAGCGGTGTTTGCTTTATTATACTATTATCTGCAGCATTTTGTGTTAGCCAGTTGAGTTTTGATTGACGCTGCAGGTTTATGTTTGAAGGAGATTCGCTGAAGCTTAAAATTACCGAATTTACCTTATATACAGCAGGGAATATATATGTGCATATTTTGAGGACTGGGGTAGGTATACGTACATTAACAGCCAGGCAGAAAATTGATTTCAGAAAGGCCGGTGAATCAAGCTGTTCCACGCGGAAGGCGTTAATACTCCTGCAGAGTTAAAAGAGGCGATTCAATACTGTTATATAAAAATAAATCGTCAAATCCAATTCAAAAAGAAAATTAATATTCAATTCAAAGCACACACCACACAACCGAATCTTATGAAGTACAGCGGTGCTTTGGTGCTTCGGATTCGAGCACAATGTCCGCCACTTTAAGACCTAAACAGGCGGTGTAGGTTGTAAAATATAAACTCATATTATAAATATATAGGCGAAACACACATATTTGCTTGAGTTTTTGTTGAAGAAAGAATGTTACGACCATCAAACCATCATTCGAGGGGAACGAACAGTCGACATAGCCCAACTATTAGCCTACAAATCTGTAGATGTTTGTAGTTGGATAGACGACAAATCAAAGAAGGCAGTGATACAGAACTTTGAGAACCACCGTACCTAGCAAAGCAGTCGGTAGTCCAGCGGCATGTTTCGTAACCAATAGGATAGATGGAGTCCACTTTTGCAACTGCTACTCCAGGTCCCCTAGCCTGACAAGATTTTTGCTAGTGATTTTTTATTTCATGAGTTTGGTTAAAGGAATGGGGCCGGCTACAAGGCGATAATCTCTTCTGGAAGCATTATTACTACTTAATAAAGTTAGGGAGAGAAAAAACCCGTTCCAGAAAGCATTCAAAAAGTACCTATGCCACAGATTGTACCGCTTATGTATAACTACTTAGTTCAAAACTACTGCCAAAGTGCCAACATGAACAAAGGCAACCTCCAAGCTGCGTTCCACAAAAATATGCTACCAGATGCGTTTGACGATTGTGACTTATCTTAACTCTTTCTCTCTGTGCTAATTCGTTAACTAGTGTTGAAAAATAAGTGTTAGGCTACGGCCACGCAATGAGCGACGAGCGACTGGGCGACGAGTCGCTGAGCGACGAATCAGAGCGATGGCTGGCCATTTTCTGAACGACGTCGCTGAGCGATTAATTGGGAAAATGCCATCGTCAAGTATGGTTCGTCGTAACTTATTTGTTGAAAGTCGCGCTCATATTTATAAATCTACTAGCGGACCCAGCGAACTTCGTCTCGCCCCAATTTAACGAATTCAGATAAACTCCAGAGCCATAAGCACAGATAGTTAAAATTTCAATGTGAATTATTTGAGTGGAATCGAAGTCAGTAGAGACTAGAGAGTGATATGATAAACAATGTTTTTCGATTTGTTTTCCGGCGCAAAAACAAATAACGATGGCAAGACGCGAACAGACAATGTATAACAATTGACCGTGCGAAAAACATGGAAATTCAAGATTAACCCCATAGACTTCCAACGATTGGTCTTGCGATTTATTCATTGTCATCGCAAAACCTAATCGAACGGTTAACTGAATCCGCTTGAATTAGAATGGAAGATCAGTTGGAATAATCTAAATTCATGGGATACGAACTTGGAATTTTGACTGGATGATCGTCACTTTAATCAGGATGATTCAGATTCCGCTACATGATTATGATCGATCCCACCGTCGGATAGTTGGGCTCTTCATCCTCGTCGGTCACGCTGTCAACGGATTTGTGCGAATGCAGCTCTTCAACGATACATCGTCCAAAATCCACATCATGCGATAAAATGCAAAATTTCGTCAAAAAATCCAATTATTCCACTAAGAATTTTCTAATTTTCCATTCGAAATGCCATTCGGGACAAAATCGCACATATTCCATAAAAAAAATCAATTTTCGTGTTTTCCAATTTCCCGACTTTCTGGATGGTTTATATAACAAACCGCTGAAATATTTCAGCCAAATCGGATTTCATCGTTTATATCAAAATCTTCGCAGATTTGCAGATCGATTTTGGTAATATTGTTGTATGTCATAGTACCATCTTTTGATTTGCTGTCGGACTGGACTGCTTTGGACAGCTGAAATTAAACTTTTTGTGTTTATTTTGTCCATCTTATTACTTCGTCGCTCAGCGATCGACTGAAAAATTAAAACAGATTTGATTGCAGAGCGACGTCGCTCTGTCGCTTAAAAAAATCGCTCAGTCGCTCAGGGTTTATGTGGCCACCTTCATACGATTTCATATGTTTTAATTTTTTTGCGTCGCTCAGCAACTCGTCGCCCAGTCGCTCAGTCGCTCGTCGCTCATTGCGTGGCCGTAGCCTTAAATTAAAAATACCATATAAAAGAAAAAAACAATCGGCCAATTCCTCAATCCAGCTACACCATCTATTCGATTTATTCCTCGGTAACCAACATTCAATATCAACAACTTGTATTGCAGAGTTCACATTCACCAATGAAAAATTAATTCAATTTTTAAAATAACAGAAACTCACCAACGGAAAACGAATTTAATTCAAATCAACACGGACGATAAAATGCTATGTTAAACATCGAATAACGAAACAGTCGCGTAAGCAAGAAAATACAAGAAAACCCGAACTACGTAATTGATCACTTTCGATCACTAAAATTCACTTCAATTCATTTGCGAAGGGAAATTAATTTGAAACACATTTACTTCACTCGCAGATCATATTAAATTTTAAGAAATCGCGAAGTTACTATTGAAAAAAAATTAATTAACATTTTTAAATCAAATTTCTTGCTTTAAAACCACCGAAATACACAAAATCCAACCGAACCAAGATGGAAAGCTTTCGCACTGACACACTGCATAAAGCACACAACATCGGTATTGCACAAAGCACAAAAGTGCAACCACCCACACAATCCACTGGGAACTGGCAATGGTGTAAATAGGACTGTTTGCTTATAAATACCATTATAATTCTGCAACCGAAATTTTGGTACATTTGAGAACGGCTATAGGTACCTACCTACATACCTACATACTAGCTAATAGGCTACAAAACTCTATCCAAAATTGAGTTAAATTGAGGTAAATCTTAGCGAATCCATTTACGTAGCTGCGTGGTACGCAGATCCAGCTAAATAAACAAACTTTTGTTTCAGAATTTCCTTCATGTATTTGTCAAATTTTAGCGCCCCATTTACTGGGTCGGGGCATTTTCTCAAGCTAGATTCTGACAGATCGTCGTATTCTGATGTTCTGTTGCTTTTTTGTAGTGCGGAGAATGGGAGAAGCAAGCAAGGGTGATTTTTTTAAAGCAAATCCACGAGAAATACATAGAAATGGGAATGGTTGAAATTGGAAAGAGTTAAATTTTTAAAGTAAGTTATTTTCAAAGAACAGATCTTTCTCGTGACACTTGCCCACAGCGTTCTCTGTGTCAGAATTTAGCTAGGACTTTAGCTGATGTTTGAAGAGAAAATTTGAGTTCAGATAAAATTTAGTTTAGCTCGAGCAGCGTACAAGCGATTAAGTAAAAGGAGCTCAGGAAATGTCAAAATGATATTTCACTAGTTCCAGTGAACGAAGTTGCTCGAAACTGATTTTTATTCTCCGTCAAAATTAATTTTTGGGCAGTTGTTCAGCTCGAAAAATGATTTGCAGGAAGCAGTTTAGAAATTTATGAGAATTTCAGGTTATTTCATTATTAGACTTAGGTTGGTTTTACTCGGGAATAATTCTATAATAGTATATAGAACAAGAAAACCGCTTCTAGTTGACTCCACAAATGTATTGGTGAAGTGTCGCAGCTCACAGCATAGAATCGGTGGTGTTTTCTTATTATTAATTGTTCTCTCTTTCGTTTAGTGGTAGTCCTCATTTCTTCTTTTAAATCAATCAGTCAGCTTATTACTATTTTAAAAGGTGTGATATATTTATATCCTAAAGGTGTAAGTAAGCCTTTAAATGTCCACCTACTTAAAAAATAAAATTGACTTCAACTGCTGCCTAAGACAAGTGTGAGTGGATTCTGGCTTCAAATAGGGAAGACTTGTCAGAATAACCAGAAGAGTATTTGTTTTGCCAATGGAGCCAATGAAACGGTTTCATAAATAAATTTTCGATTCCGGACGCCAGCCTCACAAATGTCAAACAATATGTAAATACCTAATTGTTGTAATGAATTTCACTCGAAGAGCGTACTATGCTTAAACTTTCTGCTCGTACTAATAAAAAATTTAGTCTCGACTTTAAATTTACGGAAGCTCACAATTGCGAAATTTGTAGCGAAATATAGCCACTGTGAGCTACTAAAATTTAGAATCGAAACTAAAAATTGTTATTGGTAAGGCCCTCTGTTTGTTAAGGCACCAACTAGTGACAAAGAACAGAACAGAAAGTTTTTTTAGTTTTGTAGTAAATTCTGGCTCTGTTTACGTTGTTCGCTCAGCTACACAAAACTGAAACAGAAACAGATCCATAAAAACAAGGCTACCGCCTATTCTATCAAAATGTTTAAAGACGATTTACATGAAGTTAATTGTCAAACTGCGGCGTATAATTTGTAATTCATACGTCATCACAAGATAAAATGGTGCGATGCGAAACAAACAGCCAAATGACAGATGCAGAAAAATCCAAACGAAAAAACTCACTTTTCAAACTTTAATCCCTTTTTAATCCTTCATCAAATTGCAAAGCTTTTGTCGTTGCACTGAAATTTATTCTCAAACGAACAGTGCGACAACTTGTCTTTCGCTGATCAGTGTGTGGATTGTGGATGCTATCAGAATTTCAGCACAGGTACCTACCTAGTCTGTCTAGGCATAGTCAGTGTGAAAATTTCCCCAATTCGGTTTGTTTTCGTATTTCGCGATCGTTTTAAGCAATAAAAGTTGAAATAATTTTGTATACCTTTCCAATTAGATTTCAGTACCTTAACAATTTGCGACATTTTAAAGTCTAAATGGGTTTGTTTGGATTTCTAAATGCTTTTGGAAGTGTTTACCTTTCGAAGCAAGTGAATTTTATGTGTTTGAAGAAGAAGTGATACATTTGAAAGTTTGTGTTTATTTTGCTTGCGGGAGTGTTCCGTTATTCGGTCGTATTGTGGCAGTTTATTTTGGAGTCGCTTGTATTTGAATCTTCGGTAAGTTTTTGTTTTTGAATATGATTTTCTGTTGGTTGATGAATTACATATTGGTGCCACTAGGTTAGGTTAGGTAGGCGGGTTGGCGTGGAGTACTCCGTGCCACACTCAGGTCAATGTTGACCCAGTGTGATGCCCATTGAGGGGAAGGGTTGTCCCTTACCCA
Organism: Cheilosia vernalis; assembly: GCA_949126925.1. Taxonomy (NCBI): domain Eukaryota; kingdom Metazoa; phylum Arthropoda; class Insecta; order Diptera; family Syrphidae; genus Cheilosia; species Cheilosia vernalis. The sequence goes on along the minus strand of OX421361.1, from coordinate 14,246,276 downwards.
TGTTGACCCTATCCATAAATATTTGTGATCAATTACTCACTGTGCCGTTGGATACAAACCATCCTGTGGATTTGATGAAGCTCATTATCTTGTCTACTGGTGTGCTAGATAGCTCGTCTATGTCCTGAAAGAAGTGTCTCCCTAGGAATCTGTGCCTATTGTGTTGGAGGCTCGGGCAGTGGCATAGGAAGTGGGTTGTGTCCTCAAGAGCTTCCTCATCACCGCAGCCTCTACAGAGTTCTTCTTCCGTCAAGCGTAGTTTCTTCATGTGATACCGCAGAGTGTTGTGCCCCGTTAGGACTCCTACGAGGATGGAGAGGGATTTCCTATCCTTTCGTATTATACTCTCGGTTCTTGCTTCATTGAAGCTTGGCCATAACATTCTTGTAGTATGACAAGTTTCTAGTGTGGTCCACCTAGCGTTCGCCTCCCTTGTGGCTTTTCTCCCTGCTTCAAGCTTGAGTGAGCAAGGCGGGATATTCACAGAGGGATCGGCTTGTTCTAGTACAGCTGCTGAACCTTGTCTGGCTAATTCGTCTGCTTTCTCGTTGCCTGGAATACCTTCATGTCCCGGAACTCAGCAGAGCAATACCTTATGCTGAGCGCCAAGAGCCTTGAGCTCTTCTCGACAGCATTTCACAAGCTTTGATTTAATTAAAGTTGCAGTTAATGCTTTTATTGCTGCCTGGCTGTCGATAAAGAAGGTAATACCTTCAGGCGGTATTGCCCTTACCACAGACTCACGGGCCGCTGTAGTCACTGCAAGGACCTCTGCTTGGAAGACACTGCTGTGGTCGGGAAGGCGTATCGATTTTGAGATACCCAATGACTCGGAGAAGACACCTGACCCAACCCCGGTTTCCATTTTAGATCCGTCCGTAAAAACGGCTATGGATTGCGTGTTAGGCACTATTCCGTCTCTCCATTCTTCCCTGCTGGGATAGACGCTCGAGAATGGTCTTGTGAACTCTAAGTATGGCGTGATGTAGTCCGTGTTAGGTACATAGCCAAAATATTTCTTAAGGATCGACGAATGACCCGTTTCATTCAGTTTCCAGTTAACTGATTGGCTAATTCTTAAGGCACTAATGGCGGCTGAAAGTTGTATAAAAATGTCCAGCGGCAGCAGATTGAGGATAGCCTCAAGACCTGCTGTAGGAGTTGTCCTCATTGCACTGGTGGTACCAATACACGCTAGTCTTTGTACTTTCGTAATGGCCTTTAGGTAGGTGGATTTGTTTGTTGCCGGCCACCATACAAGGCTGCCATAGGACAATATAGGTCTTACTATAGCCGTGTACAACCACAGTTTAATTTTGGGGGATGGTCCCCAAGTTTTTCCAAAAATTCTGCTGCAGGAGTAGTAGGCTACTGTGGCCTTTTTGATTCGTTCGTATGTGTTCAATTTCCAGTTCAGTTTTTTATCCAGTATAAGTCCCAAGTATTTTGCACTGTCAGATATTCTGAGGGGTATACCGTCAACAGAAGGTGTGACAAACTGTGGTATTTTCCTTTTGTTTGTGAATATAACCAGTTCAGTTTTCTGGGGGTTTAAAGTTAGGCCGCAGCTCCGGGCCCACATATCGAGGGTTTTGAGAGCGCCTTCAATTTGTTCAGTGAGTGTTGGAAGGAATTTACCTGTTGCTAACAACACTACGTCATCGGCATAAGCCGTTGTCCTGACGCCACTGTTCCTAAGCTGCATAAGGGCCTCGTTTAGAACTATGACCCACAGTAGCGGGGATATAACCCCGCCCTGAGGAGTTCCTCTAGAGGCGTAGGCTTCTAGCTTAGAGCCCCCAAGTTCTGCTATGATATGTCTTTCTTCGAGAATGCTAACAATCCAGTTGATAATGAATCTATCAATGTTAAGCTTACTCAACGTTCTGCGTACGGCATCCGTTTTGACATTATTAAAAGCTCCTTCAATGTCTAAGAAGGCCGCAAGGGTGTATTCTTTTTCTTTTAGAGTTTTTTCAATTGTACCTACTGACAACACAGTGTAGCGCGGTTTCAACACTTTTACCTTTTGTGTAGGCATGCTGGGCCGGGGATAATTCTTCCGGGCGAATCCTACTACGAATGTGTATATCTATCAGTCGTTCTAATGTTTTCAGTATGAAGGAAGTGAGGCTTATTGGTCTGAAGTCTTTTGCGTTGGTGTGACTTGCCTTCCCAGCCTTTGGTATAAAAATGACCTTCACTTCACGCCATGTTCTTGGTATGTATCCCTGTGTGAGACTGCCAGTGTAAAGTTCTTTTAATACCGGAATGATAGTGTTGACAGTTCTTTGCAACATAATAGGAATGATTCCATCGAGCCCTGGGGATTTAAAAGGAGAGAAGGATCGAATGGCCCATTCGATTCTATCCTCTGTAATCAAATCTCCAGGAAGGCTCGTTACCCCTGTAATGTTGGTGCGTACACCGAGGCATGGCCGAGCGGTACAGCCCGGGAAATTGGTGCCACTATATCAGGAATGTATATACAAAGTAATAACTACTTAAATAATGAATTAATTATACAAATAAATTTGTGTCTGGCATTACGCATAAGCCTATAAGTAACCGATTTTTATAGGGACCTACCTATGTGCTGTTGAGCGACTATGGTATGAAGCATGATCACGGCCGAATAAACGGAGTAGGTTTTTGTATAATTTTGACTCTTAAGTTGGGACGGTTTTTTAAGAATGATTAGAATACCTAACTAACTAGATACTTTTTCACTTGTCGCGAAATAGAAGTCGTTCTTTATTATTGGCGGATTTTGTCTACCTACATATCTCTCTCTATCTCTCTCCCTATCTCTCTCTCGCACGTACTAAACTAGCGTCATCTCAGCTTTGGCCGAGATTCAGTTAGCCAATCAAGCTTAAAATTGAGCTTATTGTCTTGCAGCTTACGCATTGTTAATTTCTTTGCTTCTCTTCGTTCAAATTATGTCCCACTACAACACAAAAAATAATTTAATTCAACTAACTTTGTTCTATTTATTTAATCTGAAATGCATCATATCCTTCGAGTTGCACGCCATCCGATTCCATACCTACTTGGTTGTCGTTGCCTCTTGAGTAGGTACTGGCAACTTTCCCATTGAACCAAGGATCTTCCTGTATCTGCGGTATTCGATAGCGTATCCTCAACGGCGCCAAAATGTGAAATATTAATCGTTTACACTCTGCAGTTGCTTTTGGTGATTTCGGGAATACCAAAGTTGAGGTTCGCTTCAACAGGGCTTGAACATGTGATCCATCATATGGTAGTCGTCCAAATACCATGGCGTAGCAAACTACTCCTGTCGCCCAAATATCCGACAGAAATGGATTATATGCAACCCCTATAACAAAAGGTACTCGGATTATCTTAAAGTAAACTATTGCAAATTGTATCGCCATACCCTTTAAGATTTCCGGACTTGCATACGCGTAACTTCCGCAAAAGGTCTTCGAAAGTATCACAGAGTTGTCACTGGTCAACGTGTCCTTCCTTGCGAAGCCAAAGTCGATAATTTTCAAATTATTGTTCGCATCCAGCAGCAAGTTTTCACACTTGATGTCTCTGTGGGTAAAAGTAAAAAAAAAAGTTTAGAACTTAAACCTGCACCCCATTCAACAACTTACCGATGTACAACCCCCTTGGAATGACAGTACGCAATGGCGCTTATCAATTGACGGAAAAGTGTACGAGCCTCGGGCTCTTTCAAATATTTCTTCTTCCGTATATGGTCCAGCAACGTACCATTCCCCGCTATCTGCATGACCAAATAGACCCTGAAAGCGGACAAAACCCATGAATGCGTTAGGAAAAAATTTTTCTCGTCCGAACCAACCTATGACTTGTCTCAATGCTCTGATAAAACTGTATCAAGTTCTCGTGATGCAAGCCCTTTACAGCATCGATTTCTCGGGGCAGGAATTTTTTCGTCATCTCTGGCGGTGCTTTCAATTTTGAAATTATCTTAATGGCAACCTCACGTTGCAATTCCTCTGAATAGGCCACCCTTACCTTGGCATAACTGCCGTAACCAATAACCTTTCCCAATATAAGTCCATGATCTTCGAGGATAGACTTTCGGTTACGTATCGGCTTTTCGGCCTCTTGCACCTCTGTCATGACATTCATTTCGTCCTCGCTGGGTTCGAGAGGTGTCGGTTCGTTGTCTTGTGGCTTATTCTCTGTATGCAGGGCTATCCTTGAGTCAGATTTAAAAAGCCTTATGCTTGGTTCTGACGCGAGCAGTACGTCTTCCGATAGCTTGAGATCAAGAGGATGTGCTGTATAGGGAAATATAAGTTCAACTTGATTGTTTATAGTAAGATTAAGCAAATTATACCATCGGAGGTTGCCATTTGAATTTAGAGGAATTTTTACAAAGATTTTTGGCGAAATTGGAATGCGAAATTGTGAACTTTCTGGTTTAATTTAGAATTTCAATAAAACATTTTCTTAGTTGTTGTTGATGTTTTTTTTTTGACAGGGTAGTTTATGGGACTTGTTTGAAATTTTTTTATGAAATTGTAAGTAAATTGTATTCGTGTAGATTTTAAAGTGCCCTCGGGGTATTGTTTAGTTCGGGAGGACAGCAAAGCATTCAAAACGAATTAGTTAGATCGGCCCTAAGCTATAAGCAAGCTCGAAGCCGGCTGAGGCCTTCTTTTACTTGTGTGGGCCACATAAGGCTAGATCTGTCTTTACTGGGTTGTCCATTCGGAGGTATAAGACTCAAAGATTATGGGCCGGAGCATTTGGGTTTATACCATTTACAATTTCTTTAGTTTGTGCTGGTAATTTGGTCCTCTTTTTTGTGGAACGGGCCAATAATGCTGAGATTCCATTCATAATATTTCAGCCATACATTTCTCTAGACAAATTTTGTAAGTTGATGTGTGCTTTCTAGAAAGCCATCTCCAGCTGCTCTGAAAAGTTAGGCGGCTCAGACCTGGCAGCTATGCTGATCCTTGTTGTCTTGATGGTGTCACGTTGATCAATTTGACAGTTATTGTATATAGACTCCTGAGCTCTCCTGGATATGCTTCGAAGGCAACGACTCTTCTAGTCAAAGGTTGTTCAAATTACTAAAACCTCAGATGGACGACGATATTTCAAACTTGTGCTATTCTCAAGTTGTAATAATTGAAACACAAACCACTTGTTAACAATTATCTTTATTGAGTGACAACGTACAACTGACTCTAATGGCAAAACTAAAGAAAGAGACCACCACACTAGGTTTGACGAGTTAGATGTTCATGTGAGCATGTTTAAGTGCTTGTAGTGACGATCATAATCAGCCAAATATACGTCACTTACTTTTGTATCTGGAGAACATAGCCCTAAAAACTACTCCTGGGTTGAATACAGCTATCCAAAGCCAAACTAACCCTAAAGACAGTCAGCTATAGTTAGTCAGGGGAAACACTAGAGAGAGGTAGTTCTGCGTAACCGAACTCTCTTCAATAACCATGGTTTTTCGATCAAAATGTGTTTACTTATCGGCCGCACTGAAGTTTGTAAGCCACTGTGCTGTTAGCACCGTCATTTTATTTTACAGGTGGATGTCGTACAATTTAGTGGAAACGTTCTCCTAGTGGAATAACAGTTCTTACTTCTTACTTCATCATCATCAAACATTCTTTGTAAAGGGATAACGACAATACATTTTTTTCGAAATTAATCCAGCTTAAGCTAGTGTGCAACATCGCGGAAATTGTATACCACGATCCACGAACATAGTTTTAGAAGGCTTTTCAAAAATACAACTGACTTGAGTGACTTTGTATTCATTGTTGACACTTCTAGCTTAAGCTCGCATAATCTATTGGAGACGATCTGACGGACAGTCCAGGAGAGCTCGAGTAAAGCCGCCAGTAGATGATCTGTGGCGTGACAACTTGGCAATTAAAGTTGGTCTGCGTAAGTTACTATGCATAACTATAACTTGACGCCTCTTGTCAATAGGTATGTTCCTTTACTTTTAAATCCCACGAATTTTTACTAATTCTTACGAATTTTTACACAATGCTGTTCCTTAACTCGAACAACTCGTAAAAGAGAGCGTCACCGAGAGAACAAGATATTACCCTCTACTGAGAATCTTGCGAATTCAAACTCAGCAAATTTCTTTTTGTAAGAATTGGAAAGGCTGTCAGTCACCTTACAAACAGCTGATTTGAAATTTGTTGCCCTGTTTGACATAAATCCGTGCATTTGTTATTACCTTCTGCGTATTAACAATGGTATCAACAGGCGGCAAAATAAAATTTAATGTTCTCCTCAAGATTCTTTTCGACAGTGGCAACGAAATTCTTCCTCGCTTTAGAAAGGAGTCATCTCTCCACCATTTGATATTCTTTGCGATAGAATTTATACCCACCCCTTTTATTTTGACAGTATTTTCCATTTATAAAGAAACAGGCCTAATATTCCCTCTAGTTATGCGACAACTTCTTACGTCAAAACATGAGCAACTTTTGTTGTTATATAGTTTGACGTGCTACTGGTCACCAAGTTTCCGACATATATATAAAAAAAAACATAAACGATCGTTCATTATTTTATTTCTTCATTTATTAACTCTAACCTACATCGTTATACTACAACTAAAATAAATAAGTAAATAAGGACGCGCTCAAAAACACACAATTTGCAGCCTTTCTGACTGCACCACTTATCTCTCTGAGATCGTGGAAAACGGCTGTAAACGTTATCGGCATCGATATAACCTCGTTCAATTCAAACTGCAAATCATGGCGCTGCCCCATTTGGATGGCGGCACGCTTCAGCAGGTTCTGATGCTGTACACCTTGAACTGTATCCCTTACATTAAAAAACTTATACTTCAGTCCCAAAATCATATTCTGACAAAGGAACGCATACTCCTTCTCCAGATATGTGCCCACAACTGGTATATGTTCGTAGTTTGTCATGTCAATCTTAATCCAACGATCCGTCCTATTCGCTGGATATCCAAGAACGGACACAAAGTAGTCCTCGTGGAGACGCAAAATATCGCTGACCCCTAAAAGCTGCAACGATCGTGTCTGCATTTCTGCACAAACTCGTGTGAAATTCGTTTCGCCATTCAACACCGTGGAGTTGTCCAATTGGACGGAACACTGAATCTGAATGCTCTCGCCAAAGTTTAGCGTCGCCTGGCTTTCTTCACACTGACCTTGCCTACGTCGCGGCACAAGGATGTGAACTCTCCCTGTCTTGTTCGGATGGAAGTAATCGAGAATGAGATTCGAATCGGTGCGATCCGCCGTCTCGTTGAGAAGGACTTTGTGTCCAATGATAAGAGGGTTGCCGATGTTGTAGCCCAACGGTCCGCTGATGTCAGAAGCCGCCGCCACCAGATCGGTTTCGTTCATGTGGATGAATTTGATTTCATAGTGCTGCCAAACTGTGTCGCCTTTGTTTAACGAACGGACAAAGAAGACGTCGCAACGGATCAGGTTGGTTATGTTGTGGTAGATCTTGGTTTGAATCAATGAACTGTAGTCGGTGTCGTCATAGTACGTGTTGTTTGCGGAGGCCACAACGCAATCTAAGTCACTGGTGCAGCGAAATAGAGTGATTGGGATTAATTCCTCCAAGTCCACTAATGTGACTTGGATATTTGGTCCCTGCAACAGGAGAGATGTACATAACTTTTGGAAGAGGGCCGCTTCAAAAATTTGAACGTTCTCCAATGTGGTGTGACAGGATGAGGTGTGGGATGTCAAATGACGTACCGATTCGACAATTTGACACTGTTCACCGACGAGGGAGAAGGGAATTTCTACAAAGGATGTGGGAGAAAAGAGTTACAGCGTAAAATTTAATAGATTAAAGTCGTTCTACTTGCCATATTCAACAATCTCGTTGACTTCCAAGTTGTAGAGTAAGATGGGCTCCCCTACTTTGTAGTAACTTCGGTCCTGTGACAGGTCTTTCGTTTCGAGCAAAAGTTCGGGCCATTCGTAATAGGCGGACGCGTCCACAACGTACTTAACTTGCTGCAATTAAAGAAGCATTTGTTATGTAAGAGCATTTGAAATAAAGTGTAATAGACTCGACTTGGCTTTAATCCACTTTCTTCTAGTACGCGAGCGCTAAAAGTCAGAACTGTTATCTGTCGAGTGACGTAAAATAAGGTTATTGTAAGTGCGTGCTAAAGGTTTAATTCACCTAACAGAGACAATTGTTAATTAAAATGGCCTATCTTTTGTACAACTAATTTTGTAATAGAGCTCTGTAAAATGTAAACATTTATATGGAGTTTGACATACCGTCATTGTCACATGGCTAAGAGAGACTTAAAAAACAACAAGTGGAAGACTATATGTCTTATATAAAAATGTAACCTAACAAAATCAGGCACATTTCGAAGTCGTTTTTAGACAACCAAAAGTACTAGATTTACATACTGAAAACGATGAAAACAATCTCACCTTATGCTTGGTGTCATCGAAATTATTTCGAAAAACACACAGCCAGCCTTCGTTGATCTTACACGGTGGCAGACCTTGCTGATAGTTGATGTTCTCAAAATGACTGTCGTCTTCTCGATGGCAATCGAATGAGATAAGCTCCTCAGGAATGCAGTCGATGTCACAACAGCAGTTAATATCACAATGATGGTGTCTAAGGTCACAACGGCAGTAATATTGTGAGTAGTCGATATTCTGGTTTCGAATTGGGCTTAACTGGGTGGTGTTCTTGGAAATTGGTGATGTTGTTGTTGTTGTTGTTGTTGATGTTGATGTTGATGTTGAAGGAGGAGGTGTCGTTGTGGTAGTCGATGTTGACGTTGTGGTGGCTTTGGCCGGTTTAGCAGTTGTCTTTCTTGTCGTACTAGTTCGTGCTGTACTAGTTATTAAAGTTGGTATTGTGGTTTTTGTTGTTGTTATTGGCTCTAATGTTGTGGTTTCAATCAACTCAGTTGTGGTGTTGTCTGGCGTAGTTGCCGGTTTCGAGATTCCGATTTTTACTGCATCACCGACAAGCGCAGACAACAGTACCAGAACAAACAGCCGTTGGTACATTTTTATTTAGTAAAACTCCACACCATACTTGGAAAAATTTCGAAATATTAAAGAAATCTCTATAATCACCGTTCCCGATGTTTTTGTTTGCAACTTGTATCTGAAAAAAACACAAGAAAGATTTTTCTACCCACATGAGTGAAACTTTCCCCATTCCATAACTCACCTCTCGACGCCGGAGAAGATTAGATCCTCCTTGCTAAGTGCAAATCCGCCAGCACCAAATTTTTCCCTCACACTGTCCCAAAATGTGGCCGGAGCAATTTTCCAAGTGTCCACTTCGATTCTATGAAATCCCGGTTGCGTTGGAATATAAGCGACTCCGAACCTATTCACAAACAAACAAGAACACTCCACTCAATTCACGCAAGTTCCATTAAAGTAATCAAATCACCGCAACATACCCCACGGGCCAGCTATTCTTGAGAAAATTCACAGCGTAAATTTCCAAATGCAATTTAGGCCAACCCTGTACACCGCCTGTGGCCAAATGAATGTCCAAAGGACAGCAAAACTCCGAAGATTTTTGAAATCGATTTGAGCCAACAAAAGAGCGTCCTGCCGATCTGCCTTGTACAACTTTCCAAGCGGAACCTTTTAAAATCATTGAACAGGCCTAATGGATCACAAAGTTCCACCCGCATTTATATATATTGGCATGTACGTACCACTTTGAAGGCTCCACTTGCAGAAGAGGTGAGACTCCTCAAAATCGACTGCTTTCAATATCTGTCCCACGATATACACCTCCGCCATCAATTGTTTGGGGCTAGCTACCTATGTATGGCTTATGCAATAAATTTTCGCATCCAAATATCCCGGAACCAAACGTTCGCAACGCAACCTAATTCACAGGCACAGCGCTAACTGACAGAGAATTCCAAATGCGGATTGCGGACGAAAGGAAATCGAATTTGTTTTTGGGTTTTGGTCATGACGGCGCCATGACGACAGGCACAGGATACAACGACAGGTGAGTGAATATTTTGTCAAAGCAACAAATAGAAGCAGAGAGGGTGCCGGTGCATTATCCTAGTCAGCGTCGTGTCGTTGTCGCCACCCTCCTGGACATTGTCTGTATTTGTTGTTGTTGCTGCTGTTTGTAACCCCCGGCTATGGTTTGGCAGAGGAAATTCCAAAATTTTAAATCGAAGCAAAAATGAAACAGAATAACTCTTTGTTGAGGAAGTGCGCTGGATGTACCTGGCTCTCTATCGTACGAGTAATGGTATTCATCGGTAGCAAAAAATCGCGCAAGTAAAATCTTCCTGAATTAAATCGAATTTTAGGAAAAGGAAATTGCAAACATGAATTCGAGAGGGATTACAAAATTGTTTTTCGCCAGATACATCTAGAGAAAGGACGATTTGATGGGTTTCGATGTTGACAGGGGTGGCACGATTTTGTGTTCATGTTGGTTACATAGGCGTATGCAGGATGTAACAGTTCAGTAGGTAGAAATAAAAATTAGGCAAAATATTCCGCGAGGATAACACAAAAAAAAAGTTTTACAACAAAGCTGCATTTCAACTCGTCAAAAGTTCAAGTTTCCCTCCAAGTCGTCCTTGGCGAAGATTTAGGTCATTTCGCATGGGTTGATTTTGTCGTTGGCGTTACACCAGGCTGAAGATGATTGCATTGTGCCGCATGCGTTGGACTACTTGCTTGAGGGTCAGGTGGAGACACTGGACAATCAGGCGGTGATCAGACGCAAGCAAAACATTACAACATCATTGGCACTGGGATTGGCTAGCGGAAGAATGAAAATCTTGGGACATTCACTGGGTGGAAACCCAGTCGATGAAACAGAATTTTCACAGATGCTTAGCGGTAACACTAGGAATCGAACCCAGGAAAGAACTCTGGAGAAATCCAGAGAGTCTAGCTGGGTAAGATTTACAGTGGTAGAGAGACGAAAAGAGATCTCTCGAAATATAAATATATGGGTTGATTTGTGAAATAAGCAGAGATGTTTCGCTATAACGACTGAGTTACATGTATAACTAACGAGCGGATGCTCTAGTCTCCACAAAGAGCAGTGGGATTGACAGTACCTACACTTGCATGGGCAGTAATGAGATAGAGATAAATCGCAGCTTAAATAAACTTTCCCAACGGTTTCGATTGTCTTGCGCTAAATTAGACAAACAGGCTTTAAAAGTAGTTGCTTTCACAACTATCGTCCTTATACAAGGTGGGCCAAAAGAGATCACCCTATTGGAAGATGCTCTTATTTTTGCAAATAACCGCCAATGTCAAATTGTTTGACATTTGTGGACAATTTTGACGTGGACAATTTATTTTATTGTATAGAGTATAATTTCACATTAAGATTGATCTTATTTGCTGTGATTGGCTTAAAGTTAAACAATTTAAGAATAATACAAGAGTAAGAAGTCATTTCAGTGATTCTCAAAATCAAGTTTACAAATTTTGGGGAGGAAAAATTCGATTTAAGTTGTTGTATACATATAAAGATTTATGTTATATATAAGTTTTCAATATTTAAATGTTTTAAAATTTAGCAAGTTTATATGAATAAATATGATTTATGCATTTCCAGCTAAGTATTTAAAAAGATCAGTTTTAAACATGTTTGCGTTTGTGATTCTTCTGAGGTGTATGGGTAATGAGTTCCATTGGCGGGTGGCATGGACAAAAAAAGTACGTTCGGATTGTTTACAGTTAAATCTCGGCTGTATTAAAACAGTTGTTCTCTGAGATCTTGAAAAATTAAGCCTGTTATACAAATAGTCAGGTTGATGCGATTTCATGATCCCAAAAAGTAGTGTAAGTGATCTAAATGTAATCAAATCTTCTAATCTCAAGCCCGTTATTTGCCTGGAATAAGCGGAAATATGGTCGAAATATCTTTTGTTGAACACATATCGAGCCAAATTATTATAGATTAAATTTAGTTTCCGTTTAGTATTGTAATCAAAACTACAAAACACTTCAGAACAGTACGTGATTATGGGCAGAAGTAAAGATTTTACAAGTAGCATTTTGGTAGCAGTTGGAATACATTTTTGGGTACGCCAAAGTAACCGAAGACCATTATAGACTTTGCCAACAGTTGCTGCTATATGATCAGTCCAGGTAAGTTTCTCATTGAAAACGAGACCCAGATTCTTTGCAGTATGGACGCATTCAATCGCTGATGTTCCCAGTTGTACAGAAGGAAATCTGGAGGTGTCTAAGCGGTGCTTATATATGCATAATGTTTTTGACTTTCCCGGATTCAAGGACAGGCTGCGCTTAAGTGCCCACTCCTGAATATTTTGCAAATCATCATTAATTTTGTCTATTGTACTTGCAATGTTATGTGGTTTTCCATTGGGACCAAAAATCAATCTTTTTTTTGATCTAAATCACTTTTCATGTTCCATTGGGACCAAAAATCAATCTTTTTTTCGATTCAGAGCACTTTTTGCAGATCTCGATATTTTTTCAGATCTACACACACTCTCACAATACCAATCTACTTTGCACAGCTGTTTGACGTCATTTTAAGAAGTTTGCTTTGAAGACAAATGGGGGTAGTTTCGTGAAAACCAAAATAACGAAATATATTTAATAGCCATGGATATAATTTAAGAGGAACGATTACCTTCACAGTTTTTCTCGTCATCTAAAGACTACAAGTCCCCAAAAATACTCTATTTGTATGTACAATAGGGGAAACATTTTTCAAGTCGATATCCATTTGTGATTTCTGCAAAAACAAATGCAATTTGAACAGCTGATATTGCTGTCATATAACACACTAATCCATTTACAAAAGCAGATCAATTTCGTTGCATGTTCCATTCGCCACGTAAAATCTGCGATCTGAAAAAGATTTCTGGTGGTCCCAATGGAAAACGACATTAGTTAGCGGGCAGCTCCGGTATAACTGGACATCATCGGCAAACATGTGAACTGAGCAATGTCTGACTAGTGTAGGAAGTTCATTCACATATAGCGAGAACAGCAGTGGACCAATGACTGAACCCTGTGGTACACCTGCTGTTAGCCTTAGGAATGAAGACAATCTGTTACCCACTGCCACACATTGTTGACGCCCAGTCAAGTAGGAGTATAAAAGCTTTACATTATACTGCATAGTGCACTGTTCACGCTGGAGGAGTCATCGGGTCATTTTTTTCGGGAACCCCGCTGGACGGTGCGCGCTACAGGTATGGGGCCATGTTAACCGAGTTTTTTCTACCGCAATTGGACGAATTAGGACTGGAGGACATGTGGTTCCAACAGGACGGAGCTATGGCACACACTGCGCGAGCCACAACCGATATTCTGAAGGCAGCGTTCCCGGGTCTCGTTTTGGCGATTTGCACTGGTCCGCAAGATCGCCCGATCTAACCGTTCCAGACTTTTTTTGTGGGGTTTTTTTGAAGTCCCGTGTTTACGTGAACAAGCCCGAGACCCAAGAAGCCCTCAAGGACAACATTCGACACGAGTGCGAGAAGCGAGCCCGTATGGCAATCAATTGTGACGGCGCCCATCATTTTCTCGACTTGACCAATAAAATTCTAAAGGTTCAAATAAACATAATCAAAAAACAGAATCGAAGTTTTTCATTTAGAAAAAAAATGAGAGCCAAACAACATTGAATGACTTTTTTTGGCTTAATATCCTCCGTTTGCCCTGCTCACACACAGGGCAAAAAGCACGTCGAAGAATTTTTTCTTTCGAAGTAGCCCAAGCCCAGTGTCTATAATTGAGGTCTCCCTGCTTATCCTCCAGAGCTTGCTATCATTATTTTTGTAAGTTTGTTTGGCATGTGCGTGCATGCCCACAACTGGAGCCCGTAGGTCCATACTGGTTTTAGAATTTGCGTGTATTGCAATATCTTATTGTAGTTGGACAGGGACAGAGTATCTCCCAATGAGCCAATACATTTTACTGTATCGCATGTTCAACTCATCTTTTTTTTTCTTAACGTGCGCTTTCCAACGCAGTTTAGCGTCTAGAGTCATGCATAGATATTTAGCTGTGTTTGAAAATTCAACTACATTGTTGTTAATGTAGATTGGAATGTGTGGTACGTTTTTATACGTAAAATTTATATGGACTGAATTAAGGTCATTTAATCTAATCTGCCATTTCTTAGTCCATTCTGAAATATTGTTTATTGCCGTCTGAAGCTTTTTTGTTGCTATTTCGACAGTTGCTCCCACAGCAAGGACGGCTGTGTCATCTGCAAAGGTAGCTATGGTGGTTTCTTCACTTTCAGGCAGATCGCTAGTGAAGAGTAGGTATAAAACTGGACCTAGCACACTGCCTTGCGGTACAGCAGCTTTAATTCCTACTAATGTTGAGTACTCTGTCTCTTGTTTAATTCTGAAGAATCGATCTGATATATAAGACTCCAGAATGGTCGAATACTGCTTCGGCAGTTGTTTTCGTAAGTCAGTCCTTTGTGCCAGACTTTATCGAAAGTTTGTGCTATATCAAGAAATACTGCAGAGCACACATTTTTCTCTTCAAAATTCGATTTTATCTGTGATTCTATGCTCCTGATCAATGGTAGAGTATTTATTTCTAAATCCAAATTTGTGAACTGGAACTAGCGATTTTTCATCAATAATTTTTTGTAGACGTTTTACCAGCACTTTTTCGAATAACTTGGACAACATTGGTGGAATATATACTTGGCAATATGAGGTAACTTCGTTAAGTGGTTTACCTGGTTTAGGTATCATTATTACCTCCGCGACCTTCCACATGCTTGGCACATATCTTAATTTAAATGCAGCATTTATAATCTGCACTAGTTCTGTGGCAATAAGTTGAAGTAGCTTATGTCGACATAAGCCATATTCGAGTTTTTTACATTACAAAGTTCTCGTTTTCCTTAGCTTTATTTTAGTCCAGGTCCCATCACTCTACAACAATTAAAAACCGTTAAATATGAAGAAAACTGAACAGCTTTAATTTACTTGGACTATGTAATACAATAGATTTGAAAACCTTAAGATAAATTTCTTTTGCTCACACTGAAAAATTACCAAAATTGACATAAGCTATTTTAACTTATTACCACAGAGTTTTTTTTAAACCTTTTTGAGGAAATTGTTTTAAAATTTCCCCTGTGATTAAATCGAACCCTGGGGCTTTTTTTATGTTTATGCCTTCTTTGATTTCTTTGGCAAGTTCTTTAGCTGTTACCGGCCGAATAGGTCTGTCTTCTTCGCACGTTTCTTCGTTTCCTTGATAAACTTTATCTTCATAAGGTTTGAAGACGTTCTCAAGGTACTCTGCAAAAGTATTTGATTTTTCTTGACTGCTTTTTGCCCAGTTACCTTCTCCTGTTCATTTTCTTTGTTGCCTTCCAGAGCGAGTAGTCGGGACTAGCATCATTTGTAAGACTTGTGAGGTACGTTTTCATAGACTCATTATTGAATTCTCTTATAGATTTTCTGAGCTTATTATTTAAGTTGTTCAGTGTGGTTTTGTCGCTTGGCGCCCTTGTCTGTTGCCAGCGTTTTCTAGCTTTCCTCTTTTCTGTAATAATTTCACATATTTCACGAGGATAAGAGTTTTCTTTAATTTTGTTTGTTCTTTTGGAAGTTGCAGCCCACGCAGCTTTTTGTATACTGAGCGTCAATATTTGGACTGCTTCTTCTAGTTGATCTTCTGTTTGAATAGCTGATGATAGTTGGATACTTTCTTCCAACTTCTGTCAGAAGTAAATCCAATCAATCAGTCTATTAACTAGTTTTAGACTTTGGTCTTTTCTTATTATTTTATCTCCAAGTGTTAAATAAGGGAATGATCTGATTGAAGATCAGGTCCTTCCTCTATGCTTATTTTATTTGAAGATATATTTTTGGATAGAAATAAGTCGACAAGATCTGGGGTCGAATTGCCACTTCCGTGAACGAGCTATACGTTCACAGAATTATTTTGATTTTACATGTGAAACAAAAAGAAATTCCGTCTCGTAATGCTCGTTCACGGACGACGCGATTCGACCCCTGGCGTTTTATTCCAATCTGGTAGGTTTTGCCGTTGAGTGATATTTGTGACATATTCTTTAATTGCTTCATATAGCTCTCTGCCTCTAGTATTAATCTATTGTGAAATATGTGTGTTGTGACCGTCCGATGGGTTTGAATTTCTTACAACGACTGACTTTATTAGCTCAAAAATACAGGTATGTTACAAGGGAAAAACTTAAGCTCTAAATACAATGTTGAAATGTTGAAGGGTTAGGTTGAAGTTACAATATCTCTTCTCCCCTTAAGAAACAAAAAATAGGAATAACATAAATATTTTTTTCTTTCAGTAATTCAATTTTTTGTTTATATTTCCAACTGAAATATTACAAATTTAATCGATCGGGTGCTTTTACAATACGTGTAGATTTTCTTAGCATCACATTATTTCCGTTAGATGCATTTTCGGTTTTAGTATGATTGGAATCTAAAATAGGTTTGACAATTTTATTTTTTTCATTGGTACAATTTTGAGAACTTGAATTTTCATTATGTATCGGTATATTATTTGAATTTAATGTTACGTTGCCGCTATCCGCAAGCACAGGCTGACCATTGCTATTGCTATTGTGTTGATTTTCGTTTAAGTCGGTTGAAAAGTGATGATAATCCTTAGACATGTCCATATCCTGATGGTCTCCTACGTCACTTCCGACTTGGCGTATCTGATCTATGTGGCGTTTCCATACTCGGTTATCATCTAGTCTTATCAGGTAATAAAGTACTCCTACTCTTTCGATTATTTGTCCAAATCTCCATTTGGTAAATCGATGCAAATATTCACGTACAGCCACGCGATCATTTTCCTTCAATTGTCTCAAATTTTTATGAAGACTAGGATCTTCCCTCTCCCGAGATCTATCAGGTATCATGACATCCATCCGCGATCTTATTTCTCGTCCATATATCAACATTGATGGAGATTTTCCGGTGGCCGGATGAACCATTTTCCTGTAGTCTAGAAGTATGCGGCATAGCTCTGTGCTGATATCTGTCATGTCCGGTTTTAAAGTTTTTAGTTTTTGCTTTATTGTCTGGACATACCGCTCAGCTTGTCCGTTGGTTGCAGGGTGATAAGGGGCTCCCATTTTGTGCACGATTCCATTCATTTTTAGGAATTCTTTGAATTTGTAGTTCGTGAACTGAACTCCATGGTCGCTTACCAACACTGACGGTATACCAAAACGACTGAAAATGTCTCTACAAGTACTGATGGTTGTTTCTGTTGTCATGTTTGGGATCACATATACTTCTGGCCATTTTGAGTATGCATCCACTAATATGAAAAATAATTTACCCATAAATGGTCCCGCGAAATCAATATGAACTCTTTGGAAAGGTCCCGTAGGTGATTCCCAGCAGTGGAAATAAGGTACTTCTTATGAGTCAAGACGTTCATCACTCTCGGAAGAAGATAGCCTTTTCTTTTCTTTTTTTGATACATGCTTCTAGCGGTAAGGACGAATCCAAACGCAACCCTAGATGATTGTATGGTCGTCCTAACTTTGCCTAGTGTAGATTGTCCTATTCGTCGAACTGCTGGCCTCTGAAAGCTCTCAAGTAATTGACGGCAATGTTTCGGGCCGAGTTCCGCATATAGAATCCAATATATCTGTCAGGAACTAGCTGCTTCCATTCTAATTATTTGCCCGGGTGAGACATATACCATTTTAACAACAGAATTATTGATAAAGATTTTAAAACAAGTAAACATACATGAACCATAAAAATAAAAACAAAAACATCAACATATCCATACAAAATGAAACTGTATTTCTAAGCAAATTTCCCACATAACGTGCAGTTAGTACTTTTTTGTCGTAAAACCGACAACGACCAAACTCTAGCAGAACTATGCTTATGCCAACTCCAAGAACTGTACACGACTAACGAAATCCTTTCGATCTACATAAAATTGAGAAATTCCAGAGAGCGTTAAGCACTTGTGAAAAACCCTCCAATTATCCAGAATGATCATTGTGCCCGGCATTAACGTCACTGACCACTGATTCCCCTTATCCTTAGTTATCTCAATAAATTGTCTCAAGCTGTCATAGAAATCTGTGCATTTTTCCTGTGACACAGTGTTGAACAGACCTATTCTATGTACATCCAGCCGCAGATGAACTATTTCGTCTTCACAGTCCGTTTCAATTATAGGTGCTGTTGACTTCCACATTACGTTACTCTCACGAATTTGCAGTGGAACAGCAACCTGCGTCAGCGTCTGATAGGCCTTGTCACTCAGTGTCTTTAGTTCTTGAGCCGCATTCAGTCCATCGACTAAAATCATTTCAACTTGTTCTGTAACGAAGAAGCACTTTAAGCCACTATCTGCATTGGAGTATGTGACATTTGTGCAGACATCTGAGTGCATTTCATTAAATTGTTCGAATGGAATGTGCTCCAGTTGTGGAAATAACCGACAGACAGCAAGTTTTGCCATTGCCAAGCTCTGCGTTGGTATATTCTGTATCATAGTGACACCAAGCTTGTTAAGATTGCAGAAGGCAAGTTCAACGCGCTCGTCGGAGGTGATCAGCTCGTTGAATTCGATTTTTCTGAACAGCAGTATATCATCAGAATAATGACGCCAGGGTATTCTATTGACAGTGTCCGGCTTCTTGTTGGCCACTGTGCTGAAGAGGAAGTTTACGTCGTGCTCTGATTTGTGGCCATCGTCCCCTGGAATTTACATTAAGCAGTAGGAAGGCAGTTTCAATTAGAAAAACAAAGGCGTACTTACATTCAATTAGGATGACGTCTAAGCTGTTGGCATCTCCTATTGATTTTGGTTCAACTTTGGTGGGTATATCGAGTGGAGAGATTTTTCGTCGAAGGTTCACTGGGTCGTAACATATGTGGCAACGACAATGACACCGCAGCCAGTAGGAGTTCAACAACAGAGTATTTGGATATTTGGGATGGTGCATCTCGAAAAATGTTGAAAAACGTGCGGAATCGGAGGCTCTGGCATCTTCTTCAATTATAGTCGGTAGCTCTTCTGAAGTCTCCTCTTCAAGTTCCTGCACTACATGGTCATTCTCTATTCGTTCATGTTCCATCTCCATGCACTCGAAATCGGCTTGGTCTTCATTAAGCTGCTGGGTTGTCGTAGAAACCTCCTCCGCCACATCAAATAACTCTTTAACTGTCTCCTGCTCTATGCGTTGAACATGACCCTTTTTAAGGTCCCTCGGAGTTGAATCTCTGGCCAAATGCAGTTCACTCAAATCTTTCAAATTTAGACTGGGAATCGCAGTCGCATTCAAGCTCCTAGAAAGGACATGTTTATAGTCCGAGATACGAAAGTGGCGACTGCACACTTGATACATTTGACTAAGCTTTTGTAGGGGAAGCTGCTTTAGAAAGTCACAGTCGATGGCTTCTAACCACATTTTAGCTCTTTCGGGAAATCGGGGGAATTTGTGCGCCAAATCGAATCGTTCGCCTTTGCATACGCGGATGCAGCACTGTTTTCTCATATTTCTTGGGAAATTTGTACAATATTTGACATTACATATGCAAATTTAATTTGTTTTAATAATAATAGGTACTCTCTAAAAACAAACAAACAAAACAAAAGTCAAAATGGAAATTCAACCTCTAACGAACTGATGTCACATTTTAGAAGCGTTCAATGATGGATGGATTCTGCAACTTTTATTTATGGTACCTACTCAAATTCATAGTAGATCGACTTTCCGAGTAATAGATTTTTTGGTATGTTTTCGAAACGAGAAGTTAAATTTGGTGGAATGATAATTTCTGCAGTATTTGCATGCTCGCCATTGAGCAATGCCATTCGACGTTATTTAACGTTTCGAAGACAAGTCACTTATCTTTGGTATTTTTTTTAGAAAGATTTTTGTCCTAAATTGGTAAGCACTTCAACAAATAATGTAAATAAGTGTCAGAAAAAACCCACAAATGAGGGTTATTTCAAAGTTTTAATTAATCTTTGTTGTTTGAATGGCATAATCTGAAAACTTTCTGATTGATTGCAAAAAAAAATAAGTTGTCAAACTCAAACGCACTTGTATTGGTAAATCTGCGAAAATTTATCTAGATCCGCAAAATGCTCTGAAATTTGTTTGTACCAAACGAACATAAAAATCGGATAAAAATTGCTCAATCGAATAGGTACCAAATAATTACTGAACACACTCACGTAGAAACTGTCATATAAAATCGTTACGAAAGTCAACGCTGACAGTTCAATTCAAGGTACATACTTTTGTTTATTTTTCCCGAGAAGGGAGAACTGCAATTGGCGATTTCACCATTCTAATCAATTTGTTCCCAGAACATAGCTGCAATTATCACCATGAGCGGCCACAACAAAATAGGCTCATTTGCAGTGCTAGATCTCGAAACAACCGGTCTCCCAGACTATAATTTTAACAAAGCCAACATCACCGAGATAGCCATCCATGGTTTCGCTTCCGAAGATGTTCTTAAAGCAACTACCTGTGGTATGCCAAGAATAAACCACAAGTTATCGCTCATTTTCAATCCCCTGATGATGATTCATCCAAAGTCGGAGGAAATTACTGGCAAGTAGAACCAACTAGAAATAAATCCAATAATCTAGCGACTTTGTTCAATTTCGCTCATCCAGGACTAGACAACTTTATGCTGGAGAAGGAATCACCTTTTGACACCAATGCAGCTAGTGCGATCATCAGTTTTCTAAAGCATTTACGGCAACCAGTCTGTTTGGTGGCTCATAATGGTGATGGTTTCGATTTCCCACTATTCAAACAGTCTTTGGAAAAACATAAATTGGTTACTTATGATGCGGCTTTCATCTAGTAATGATGTTCATTGATGTTTGCGTTGTTTCAGGAGCTTCCCAACGATCTAGTTTGTATCGACACCTTGGTAGCCATTAAGGAACTAGACAAATTGGCCCAAGAAGCAGAAGAGGAGGTGATTTGCTTTTCACAGGAAGACGAGATAGCCACTCCCCTGCCTGACGTCGATAATCTGACTCCAGATACCATTACAGCACAAGACGAAGACGATGAAAAACCTTTTGATTCTCAAAAGCTGAACGAAACAACACCCAAGAGACCGCCAAGCATATTGACTGAAAGAAAAAAGCGTATTAAACTTGACCAGGCTGACGATAAAACTTTGACACCCCAATCTAAAATAACAAAATCCCGACGTTCACTCTTCAATTCACCTAATAAAGTGACGAAAAACAGGAACACATTCGGTCTGTATAAGCTTGGAAGCATTTACACTCGATTGTTTAGCGAAGATCCACAAGTTGCTCATCATGCAGAGGCGGACGTTGTCGTGTTGCAGAAAATTATGCTTCACTATGGCAAGTCGTTTGTGGAATATGCCGAAGCAAATGCAAAACCATTTGCGGACATAAAGAAGGTGGGAGCGCGTTGATGTTTAAGAACACAATCAAATAAGGAACAATCTGACAAATGACTTGATAGACAATTTTCCAAATTTTTAGACTTTCAATTTTATTTCGTCGAAGATTTACAAATATGCATGTAGATTTTTTTGTTTACATAATCAATTTTATTTCGTTAAAGATATATGCATGTAGAATTAAGTACATTCAAAATCTATTTTATACAAATAAATTTTTACATTGTTGACAGTTAGGTATGTTTATTTTTGTATCTGGGAAACAATAGGAGGATGTTTATAATCAATGTAATAATGAGCAGCTCAATCCGCAGACTAGTCTTGGATCAGAATCTCACATCCTTCTAACCCCACACGAATAAAAAAATCATTATTTTTTTGTTACTCTCATGTAATGTCGATCTTGTTGTAGAAGGAAAATATTTTTGTTTTTAAAACTTATGGCGTTTTTCATTGAAGATCCGAAAGAATTGATATTTTCAATGAAATTCGTTGGAACACTTGCAATATTGGTAGACATCATAATATTAGATTTCGTTTTATGTTGTTTTCTAAAATAAATATGAATATTTTAACAGGCCAAATCAATTTACAAGTTTACATTCGCCAACTATGTTTCGAACAACACAACACAAACATGAATTCAGGGCAATTCATTAAAAATGTCCAGGACACTTCTGTCGTGTTTAGAATTGACCTGGAAGTGCCGTTTTGTCTTCAATAAAACATAGAAAAACATAAAAAGAGCGCTTCTAGATTTAATCTTTTAATAGAAAGGTCAATTCTTTTCTTCAATCGAAAACGCAATAACAACCAATTTCCTTGTCTGTATCCCGAGGGCTGTTGCACGTAAATTGTCTCAGTTCTTCGTTAAGAAAAGTTGTTTATGTTGTATGTTGTTCCATAAGAGCTTCCTTAGCTGATATCGTGAGCAATATTCGTACGGATGTCTGGTTAGCAACTATTCCTTCCCGATTTCATATTCCCTGCAATTTTGTGAAATCGCCGGTATTCTTGCAAAAGAAACATTTTACCCCCTTGTTATTTTGAGTACTGTTTTACTGAATTCCCCCTCACCATGAATAACATCCGATTCTTTTCGACGATGACGATGGAGTTCAGTAGTTTAGACTGCATCAAACTTGTCTATACTCTGTCCAGGAAAAATTGTCAGTACAGGCCTTATGGAGGAGCTTTTTTTTCTACCAGTGGTGCCGGTAGATACTCTCACGGCATTCAAACACAAGAATTGCCACTGAAATAAGAACCAAACCAATGTCATACCAAGGAATTGTTGTTGTAATTTTCCTAAAACTCGCATACAGCCCACCACAACCAGTCTGCCACACAGCCGCAGGCCAGGCAGAATGAGCATGATCGGCTTGTGTATTGTGTTCACTTGCTATTATCAGTTATCACCAAGCAAAATAAGCAGTGTGTGTGAGACTACTGAAGCTCATCAGAAGAGTGTTGCCATAATCTACAATGCAAGCATGTCATTAGGGTTTTTCTATGGATTTTGTCAATGAACTTTCGGTTTTGGTGCTTTTGAGAGCGAGTTTTTATATAGGGTGTTGCCATTGTGTGGGAAATGGACATTTTCGCCGAGGAAGCAGTTGATAGGTTAATAATAGACCTAAATAACGAGAACAGTGGCAGTAATTACTCATCGGATTAGTTGATATTTAAATATGTGATATTACCTTTTGTTTTATGTTTTACAATATTTATAATGAATAAATTGGATTACGGAGATATATTTTGCGTTTTGAATTTTTTTTTGTGTTACGAAATTTGTATTTTTCGTTGGAAAACAAACTTAAGCGATTAGGCATACTAGGGGGATACCCTTAAAAAAAAACTCCTATCATCTTACCAGAAAAAAAAGATACGTAATTTATTTCATTCAACAATATGTTTTAAATTGGAAGATGGTAACCCTAATAGTATTGCTCTCTGAGTTATGGCGAATTATCATATAAACCTTGGCAGCCCTGTGAGAGCTTTAAAGAGGGACCGATTTATGTAAGTCATTGCAACCAGACTGAGAGACAAACATCCTATCTTCCCTGTACTGACAATTTTTCCTGTACAGAGTATAGTAATGACAATGGAATATGTAATTTGTTTGCTGACTTCTTTCATGGTTCGTTGTTGACTTCGAGCTATAAATGCAAACTGTGATATTCCGAGCATAAGACTGACTGAAAATGAAATAGGTATATAGGTATAATGACTTTAGATGATAAAGCTGTTGATAGTAATCAACACTTTAGATGATAAAGCTGTTGATAGTAATCAACACTATCAACAGCTTTATCATCTAAAGCTTTGTGTGTTCTTTGACAGAAAGCTCATCTTCAATAATGTCAACTCCACATTATGATCCCGATTCCATGAGCATCAATACCAGACCGAGGACAACAAGGAACCCAATTTTTTTATACCAAAGGACATCTCGATGTAACTACGGGAGTAATGCCCCATCAATAACCTGACCAAGGATCTTAATAAGTACAATCATGTGATTAATTTCAATCTCTAAAATTCGATTTTAAAAAAATATATTGAAAGCAATGTACAACAGTAGGTCTGTTCCCTTACTTTTAAATCTTACGAATTTTTAATAATTTTTACGAATTCGCACGAATTTTTATTCATTTCCGTTCCCTAACTACGAAAAATTCGTAAAAGAGAGCGTCATCGAGAGAGTAAGAGCATATTTTGTTAGAAAACTAGCAAATTCGTTGAGCTTATCAATTATTTTAACGACTTTTCGTACCACTTTTTTGAATTGTGTATCTGCCGTTTTTCATAGATTACCGTTTTTACATAACGCTCAAAATAGCTGCAACAAAATATAACGCACTTTTTCCTATTCTCCTTTTTTTGAAAATAGTGATTCAATTTGTAATGAAATATTTCTTGGAAATAGATTTCATTGACAACAAAATCTTTCCTAAAAACATTTGTTGTCAAAACTTCAGTTTAAAAGATCAAAAGTTGAAACGATTTTTATTCTAACTTCGGTTGGATGTGTAGGTACTGACAAATTTTATTTCTATTTTCCATTACTTTCTAATTTGAATAGACTTTTGAGATCCCATGCATAGTATACAAGACGCACTTGTGTTATAAAGGAATTAAGGGGACGTTTCAAAACATTCCAGAATAGTTTTTCACCAATTTTCGCTGGTGTTTTGCAATTTAAACTGCACTCCGTCACGAGATAGGTTAGGTTAGGTTAGGTTGAGTGGGGTTGGGAGATCGTCATTAAAAACCTAAACCAAATCGCCCAGACAATCAATTTCCCTACAGAATTTTATAATGGTCTCAATATTGTTTGAGGAACCAACCTCCTCTAAGTGATTAAAGAAGTACCTACCAAGGTGCTTCCTTCTACTCCGAGCGATTGCTTGACACTCACATAGAATGTGGGAGATGTCTTCCGTGACTTGTAGGTCCTCACAAGTCACAATACCTGCATATGTCCGAGGTAGCTAGCCCTAGTCTCATGGCATGCTTTCTTAGAAGGCAGTGTCCGTCATGAGATAGTAACCAGCATATTTTACTGACAGTAGACTTGCGTCTGATTGAATCCTTGACCTTATTTCAACACTTCAACACTTTAAACTGCAATGTTTAGAGTTAAGGTTTAAATTTCATTAATTGTGTTCAAGATCAACTGGAACAGTGGTCACTGTTTGTCTATATTTGCCCAGTCTTTTGTTTTTCATCAAGTTGTTTTCCTGACTGTACTGGTGTACTCTTCTTCTTCGCTTCTCGAATCTCGATTCGAAGTCAGAAGTCACTCAGGAAGCGCTTATTCTTCTTGTTCCAAGTTCTTCGTTTGGTTTTAATTTCCGCTCGTTGTTTTTATCAGACATTTCTGGTCAAGTGGAGTCAATAGAGACGCTCTGATTAAGCTGAAACTCTTTTCAAATAGAATTTCACAAACACAATACACAATCAACTTGTAGACCCAACTTCAAGAGAGAGGGTCGTTTTTCCAGTAAGAGCAGACTGCCACCTGTGTCCTGTGGTTGTGAGTTATCAGGAGGAGACCTGGGCTCTCCTCGCTGGACGAGGACGTTTATATCCCTGTTTCCCCGAGAGACTGTATAGTGGGCGTTTGTGTATAATTTTTTCGGGAATGGGCTTAAATTATATTAAAGGTCCCATAAAGAGACGATAACCACAACTCCTTGTTAATACCTGTGTTTAACTTCAAAGCAAACCAAGTGCGGGTCATGGAATCGAGCCTTAGACAGCTTGACTCTTCTTTGTCAAACGAAAGAGGCCACAATTCAATACAGGAGCATGGAATACAACTGATGATGCTAGAGCGGCATGAGATACCTATGAACAAGAATTTCCGGATCGCCAACTCTGAAGCCTAACCTAATGTGCACTATTGGTTAGTTGTTTATGCTTACTATTGCTAAATTCGATGGTAACCTATCGTTCTCGGGCAAGAACAGTCTTCTGGTCTGGAACTCGGACCAATTTCTGAAGCTTTTTTTTTTTTAAATCCACTCCTAACCAACTGTCAAAAATCAAAAAGCCCAAAACCATTCACAATAAACAAAAACAATTTTAATCACTCATCACAGAATATCAGTGCGACACTTTCGATGCAACTTCTTCTCCAGCAGCGCCAGCTCAGCCTCACGTCGCAAACGCTCCTCCTCCTCCATAGCGAAGCGTATTGCATCAGCCTCGAGTACAGCCCGTTCAGCTATTTCTTTCACCAGTACGGCATAGTTCAGCATTCCCTTCTTGATGCAGTATGCAAAATTCATGGCAACGGAAAACTTTATATCGATCCCTGTTCGCTGGGCAAACTCCTGCCAATGCAAAATCAGCCAATGTTCGTTTTTGATACAATCGATTGTCTCCAGAATGGGATAGAACTCTTCAATCTTGTGCAGAAAAACGAGTGCAACGTTCTGAACTTCCTCCTTCTCGTTAAAAGTTTGAACTGATTTCTCTAAAACTCGTTTCAGCTCTGTAAGATTTTCTCGAACTTCATGCAAGTCGATAGTTGCCAGGGGGTTGCCAACAGTGATCTCTTCCAGCTTTATAAAATCGGAGCAAGCCGACCACATTGCTCGATAGGGGCTGAAGCTTTCAATAATGCTGTCCAGATAGTCCAGGGATAATGGTTCGGCTTCGAAAAGGACTTGTCTTTCTTGTAGGAGAGTTCCAAGTTTTTGTAGGTCGGTTATTATCTTCCAGGTCTTCTTTGTCTGCGTGGGGTGAAGAGATTAACAATGAAAGGTGGAAGTAGTGGGGTATAAAATAAACGTTCGCGAAATTATATAGACCAGCTTAAGTCCGCTCTGGTTGTATCGAAATAAAAGTTACAAACGTTACAAAAAGGAGGGAGCAAGCTTCACTACGACCAGTGGTTACACTGAACCAAATCGCGTATTCATATTGACGGAAATATTTTGTTAATCTTTGAAGAATTTATTATTCGGATCGACAATTTTTCGTCAATTTTTTCGTCTTATTGAAGATATAATATTCAAAATAAATAATATATCTTCAACTGCTGTCCGATTTCATATTTTATTCAAACCAATGAAATTTTGTCATATTGACAAACTGAAGTCGTTAACAAACCGGTATCCTGTATGTGATATTGACAAAAATTTGTTGATAATTTTTAGAAGAGTCATTTATTCAAATTAACAATTTTCCATAAAATGTTTCTTCATATTGAAGATTAAATATTCAGAATCAGTAAAGTTTCATCAAATGCTACACTATTTATTATATTATTCAAGTGAATGAATTTATTTTCATATTGACAAAATCCTCAACAATTCAAATTGACAATTGTTCATCAAACATTTCGTCTAATTGAAGATTAGGTACATATTCAAGATAAATGAAATTTCTTCAAAGGCCTTTTTCCCGCATCGGATTTTGTTTTATTTAAATTAAAAAAAGGGGAGAGTGGGGACGTTTTTTTTTTCAAAAACACAAGTTATTTTTTTCTTTGTTTTAGTAATTCGTTTTAATTTTTTTTGCACTTATACCAGTTTACAATTAATGCAAATGTTTATGATTGCTCAAATAAAAATCTTACTCGTAGCCAGAATCGAGCATGGTATTTCTTACTTTGTTTTACAAGCTCTTATGTTTTTTTAAGATGTAGGTAGGACTTTACACAAGGTTTATAAGAAATCAAACTAACAGTTCTTAAATTTAGAAATAGTTTAAAACAGTTGAGCAGTTTTGAGAAAGTGGAGATTTAAAAAAAAAAATATAGTTGTATGCGAAAACCTTTACACTTCCTGAAGAATATTATAGAGGGATTCTATAAGAAAGACAATACATCGCTTATTCTTATATCAGTTGATATCATTGAAGCCATTTTCAAAAAAAAAAAAAAAGCTTTTCTTCAACTTCTGTAATAAATATTTTTTTATTTTAATTACATTATATTATAAAAAGAAATGTTGATTGCAATTAATGCGCATAAGATACACTAATGACGATTACCTTCATAACAAAACTAAAAGCGACTAATCTTTTTCTATAATGTGGAGGTTAGATCAGGACTCAAACATCACATTTATATATGGAGCTTGGCCTAAACTTATTCCCTTTACCTACAAAACAGTTCGACTAACAGAAAGTTCTACGCTAAATCTAAAACTGTTTGCCCTCAGAAGACTAACCGCCAACATATATCTATTCCATAGGTAATAACAATAAGCGAAACGCCCTACAATAAAGACAACCAATGCACATCACCTCCTATCAGTATCGGTGCTTAAGAACCGCAAAAACATCACGTTTTAAAAACTCATCGCTGTTCTGCACACGTACCTACCACTATTTTTGTCGAACGGAGTATTCACAGAATTTGAGTTTTACAAACTCTATCTAGTTGAATCTAGCTCCACATTTCCCTAAATTGCCAGCAAATTTGTATTATTACCACATCTTACTTTTTTTCAAATTGAATAAATTTGTTGAAATGCTTTAAAGTGTTCTTCACATTGACGAAATTGGTCAACTTGAAGAAGTTTCTTCAATATGTTATGACCGACTTTATCCCTCACTCCGGGAAATACACATTAAACCGTTGCAATCTAAAAAAAAATTTGTTCGTAATATCTTTAAATTGAATAAATATCATTATATGATGGGAATTTTTTCTTCAACTTGAATAATTTTCTTTAACTGAAGGAAAACGTTTTCTTCAAATTGCAAAAAATTAATCAATTTGAAGAAGTTTTATTAAAATGTATTTGTTTATTGTTGTCCTAGAAGTGATAGCTTTTATTCTTGTAAGTGAAGTGGTGCAGTGAGGATAGTACCTATCGTGTTCGTGTTAATTAAAAAACGACTGATTGTTCGGAAACACATTGGACCGCGGCCAAGTATCGTACTAGGTAACGTATAGGAATAAATACAATATATACCTACATATGTATGCAATATCTAATGATTTTCTTTTATTTCAGATAGTGCTACGCGGAACGACCACCGGCTAACGGCTTACTTAGCTTAACCACTTGATTATTATAAATTCTTATTATTATTATCAAATTGATTTAAAAACTTTAAATAACAAATTATTTATTTATATCTTATATCTGTATTGTGAGCTTTAAATTTCATAATTACCTATTTATGATTATTACAATTATCTTACTATTACTATAATTCTTTTAAATATAAATAGCTAATAAAAAATATTTTTAGATTAAAAATATTTATTCGTATTTTATTTCTCTAATGTGGCATGAATAATGGAATTAAAAACAAAAAATTTCTTCAATTTAAGAAATATTTGTCAGATTGACAAAAAAAATTAGCACGAAACCGAAGAATAATAGTTAATTTAAAGAAAACTATGCTTCATATTGAAGAAAAAGATGCGTAGAATTGATGAAAAATTATTCAGCTTGAATAAAGACCAAGAAGATTTTTTTCAATTTGAAGAAAAGATTACGTTATATTGAAAAAGCGTTCATTAAATTAAAGAGTACTATCCGTACAATGGAAGATATTTTTTCAATTTGAAGAAATGTTTACGTAAAAATGAAGATTTCTTTTTTCAATTTGAAAAATATTTTTCAAAATAAGGAATATTTTATGTTAACTTGAAGAATGGATTCCGTTGAAATTGACGAAATAATTATTCAATTGGAAAATTTTTTGTGGATTTAACACCACAATGAAAAATATTATTCATTTCATTAAAATGACAATATTTCTTATACCGTACAAATTTTCTTCAAAACAACGGACAGGAGCTGTTGACCTTATATTGATCACCGTTTCTTCAAATCTACATGCTTTTTTATCAATATGACTACTAAATTTGGTTCAGTGTAGTGTGCCTGATAGTTTTAACTAGGTAGGAGTTTGGCACAACTTGGTCACCCCTGAACCATGAACCATTACCGCTTTGTGCAACCGTTTCATTACATAAAAACTCACCTCAACAGCAACCTCTAGCGCCTTGTCCGCATCAAACTGCAAGGCGAAGGTCATGATCTCCTCGTTCAAAGACTCCAAGCGCTCCTGGAATGACGCCAACTCGCGAACTTGTATCCGCTTGAACTCCTCAATATCGATCTTGTGCTCTTCCTTCATGAGGACTAGCCGCTTCGAAATTTTGTGTGGCCATGCGAATGCCTCCCATTTCATCGAGAACTGTTGATCACTCAGGTTGTAGAAGAACGAGTCCAAGACATTGTACTCCATCATCATGACTTGAATGCGTTCACGCAGAACATTGAGCGTTTCCGGTACCATCATCATGTAGTCTTTGATCTCGAATAGATGCTCAATGGACACAAGTTTCTCGTGCAGCCTTCCGTTGATCTCGAGCAGTTCCTCAAGCAGCCGCTCATTGATGTTGTACATGCGATCCACATAGTACAGAAACAACTTGCGGATAATCTCGATTCTCTTGCTGACCAAGAACTTCTTCAATGGTTCGACGATAATCTGGAACGACCCGATAACGATTTGTTCGGGTAAAATCTCCCTCAGTTCTTCTTTTTGCTCCTTCTGCCAGAGGATCTCGTTCTTCACTTCCTGTGAGGACTTCTCGGCTAGGGCAAAGTCTTGGATGAACTCATCCACCACCAGCTCGTGGAACTCGACGAAGCACTCGTATCTTCGCAGATAGGCGTTCAGGGGAATCACCGCCTTGGAGTATGACGCATGAAGTCGTGCATCATGTCGGATGTAAGCTTCCTCGATGAGTTCCACTGTGAAGATGTACAGATTTCTGGCAAAGTTGAGGTTAAGCAAGCTGTCCGGATCGATGATGCGTATGCCGCAGGTCGACATGAGGGATGTGTACAAAAGTTTGGTCACCGACGGCTCAAACTCCTTTGGGTCTGTGGAATAGAACGGTCCATTTGCGCACAAATGTATGATGAGCTTGAAAACCGGAGGCAAGCGGAGCCTGTCGAAAGGGGTTGTTCGCAAGTCGTTGGACCACTCGTATTCATCGCTAAGTTGCAAGAAATCCAAGCACGGGTCATTTAGCAAGCGGCTGTAGTTGAAGATTGACTTTTCCAAAAGAACCTGCAGGGACTCTTGCATTCGGAACTTCACCTGCTGAAAGAATCTCGAAATCTTGGCCACATTGAATACATTCCAATCGGAGATGGACAGATCGAGCCAACCCTTGCCAATGCTTCGCAGACAGAGGCAAATCTTCCCAGACAGGTTCTCAGGCCAAGCGTACTTCAGGTACTTGACGACCGTGGAGCAGTTGTTCTCCTGGGCGTTCACAAAGTCTGTCAGTGCGACAGGTTTTGTGAAAAAGTACTGAAACAGACAGAACGTCTCGATATGCACGCACTCGGCGGCTGCATTCAGCATTGCCTGTATGGACTCGCCGACATAGAACAGAGTGATCACTCGCAGAGTCCTTCTTGATTTTTCGAAGCGCAATTGCTCGTTTTTAGACATGCGGCACGGAATTGGCCTGGCGGCATTTGAAACCTTCGTAGGTGCCTCGATGAATTGAAATTCCTCTGTGTGTCTCTGCAGAAAAGCTTCAAACACATACGAGACCATCACCCTTTGATAGCTCAAGCGAACTTCCTCGGATATACCCTGAACGATGAGCTCATTCTCATCGGAGATCCGCTTTGCTCCCAAAGAGAGCATAATAATTCGATTCAGCAGCGACTGATTCATTGGCGGCGCTTCTTCGTACATGGCACAGTCCAACATCAACTGATAGCGAATCATCGACTCGGACAGTTTTCTCTGGCTTAAGGCGAACTTGATACGTTCCACAAACAGATACGGGCTCTCGGCCAGGAACATTAAATTGATTCTGTAAGCCTGGTGCGTCTGGGCTTCTCGTAGGTCGATCACGGTATACAGATAGGACACCTCTTCGTACCCGTAGACGGCCACCATTTCCCAGGAATAAACGCCAACGCTATTCTTGATTAACGCCCAAGCTGGTAGCGGGTGCCTTTGACCCTCAACCAGACCTGTATCAAACCAACCAGTGACGCTGTTTGAATCGAAACTGTCGTCGTCAAACACGTACAGGGGATAGAAGAAATTGCGCTCAAACGCTTTTTTGGCGTACTCCTCGGGAACCTCTTCAGGTGTAATCAGTTCGGAGTTTGGAATTCCCGCTTCAAGAAGCAGCTCAGAGATCCTTACCTTGACGTAGTGCCGGCGTCGCCTATCCACTTCGACGTCTCGTGGCAGGTGTTTGGCCTCTACCTGGCGCATCATTTGAACCTTGGGCAGGATCGTTTGCAGTGGAAACTTGACTTGATGTTTACCTGGAAATGATATCCATTTCTGAGCTGTTTCCAGCTTGTAGTCCGTTTCGCAGTCGAAAACTGTGTCGACGAATTGACTGTAGCATCCTTCGTGTAGGGATTCGTAGGCGTAATGGGGCTTTGCTATTGGAACTTCGCGAGCCCCTGAGGTTGATGGCTCCTTGTTTGACTTTAGGATGCTCGAGGAGAAGAGGGAAAATTTGGCAGAGTCTGACATGATTTTTGAATTCTGAACTTCTTTACAAAATCAAATTGAAGAGTAGAGTTCTGAAACTGGATGCTTCGTTGAGTGGTTATGTTACTTATGTTGCTAATATTTAGTATGTCTATGACTGTTCCTCAACACAGCAGTCCGACGACTGGAAACTCCAGGCTTTAGTGAAGAAGAGCTGAGAATAGCTGTGCAGACAATGCAAACCAGAAGAGCACCCGGCCCAGACGTAATTCCAGCGGAAGCTATAAAAGTGACCGAAACATGCCCTAATTTGCTGCTCAATATGTACAAAAGTTGTCTTGAAGAAGGAGCCTTCCCAAAGAACGGGAAAAAACAAAGACGGGTACTGATCGGGCAGAAAGGAGACCCAGACTCCCCATCTGCGTACAGGCCCTTTTGTATGTTGGACACTGCTGGGAAGCTCATGGAAAAGTTGCTGAAATCACGACTTACAGACGCAGTACAAAGTGCAGGAGACTTGGAGAAAGGCAGGTAAAGACGCTCTACGGTCGGAGCTATTGTAGAAGCGGTGAAGGCTGCCCAAACTACCCAACAGGGAAACCACCGCTCTAAGAAGATCGTTTTGCTGGCAACCCTGGACGTAAGAAATGCATTCAATTCCAGCTATGTGAAGCGATATACTAAATGCGTTAGAAAATAGATTCAACACTCCAGCTTATCTATTAAATATGGTGAAGGACTAACTCAGGGAGCGGGAGCTGATCTACGAGACCATCACAGAAGGCCCGCGAAGGAAGGAAGTAACATCTGAAGCACCACATGGATCAATTCTGGGACCACTCCTATGGAATATCTCCTATGACGACATACTGCGGATGGAGATGCCCGAAGACACCTTCCTCGTTGGGTACGCAAACGCCATCGCAGCAGTGATAACGGCAAGAGACTCTGAAAACGCGCAAAGAAAGTTGAACCAAGTCATGCGGCGAACAACCCTCTGGATGGATGATGAGCACAGTCTCAGTTTGGCAACAGAGAAAACTGAAATAGTCCTTCTGACGGAGAAGAGAATCCCCACGCAAAGCGACTTCCAAATTGGCTCTGAAGCAGGCACGTAGCCAGGGGGGGGGGGGGGGCTTGAGGGGCTGAAGCCCCCCCCGAAACCCGACATAAAAAAAAACTGAAACCTTCTGTATAATACATATATATTCAAATTTATAAAAATAAGGTATAGTTAGGTATAGTTTTTTGTGTTGGCCATGACGGGGCCGCAAATATGGCTGGTAATTTAAGCGGAGTACAGTGCAGGATTAGGCAATAGTGTTTAAACGCTAGGTATGCACTAGGTGTGTACATTGTGCACGCCGTCGCTTGAACCTTTTCTACTGAAGTCTATTTGTCTAATGCCATGTCAACTTCTGTAATTCGCAATTGCCTTGGTGTAGTTAGTGAAATAGCTAATTTGTTCCGTAACCATTCAAAACTCGACTTCTACGCCTTTATGAAACAAGATTCATTGAAAGGCATAAAAGTATTGTTTCCTTTGTAGAGCTCTTCAAATGCATCTCAATAAGTCTTCAAGAAATAATGGGCACAACGTGGGCGATGTTTTCGAAAGCATCAACACTTTTGACAGAGGTCCAAAAAAGTGGTTTCCTAGTAAGCCTGATTGTATCCGACTAAACTATTAATTTTAACGATGCACTTATCAGTTTTCCTACAGAGCAAATCCTTAGATTTCGTTTCTGCAGTCGACCGCATAAAAGCAGTTCTGAATTCTCTTAAGAACATCAGAGAAAATGCCGACGATTTCTTCAGAGATGCTTTTCAATCCGCATTCCAACTTGCCGAGGACCTTATTGAAGTTCACTTAAGAGCTCCAAGAACTTTATTGAAACAGACAATACGTTCCAATTCAGAAACGTCTTCTGCTGAAGCCTATTTTAGAGTGTCTATACTGATTCCTTGCATAGATTCGTTAATACGAAATCTTACGGACAGGTTCATGGTCAACGAAGACGGTCTACCATCGTTTCAAGCTCTGCTCCCAGGTTTTGCTGTAGTTGGGCGAGTGAAGGAAATTGAAAAGCTAACATGTTACTTTTATAATGCAATTTCGTTGTCAGCTATAAAAGCTAAGTACATTCTTTGGTGCGAAGAAATATCGTCGAGTGAACCTCCTACCGAATCGCTTGATATAAGTGAAAATACGTGAACTTTAGAGGTATAAACTTTTTGCTGTCGGTTTTGGACACGTTTCCAGTGACCACGGCTAGTGTTGAAAGAAGATTTTCAACTATGAAAAGGATTAAAACAGTGTTCCGAAGCGTTATGGGGAATGCCAGCTCACTTGCTATGATATCTGTTCATTTGGATGTTAATGTGGATCGATCCAGATAAGGTGCTTGATCTCTTGTCAAAAAAAATTAAGACTTCTTCTGCTTTTAAAAAAAAGTGTGTAAAAAAAATAATTTAAGTTTGTACGTTTGAGTACATACGATTTAAAACTAATTTAAATCAATGGATTGGAATGTACCTATATAGTTTTTTGTTTGAAGAATTCCTCATAAGATTTGGAAGCAAGCCCCCTCCGAAACAAAATCCTAGCTACGGCACTGCTCTGAAGTCATTAAGAGCGAGGTATCTGGGATTTAGGATCGACACAAAACTAACTTTCTGCCAACAGAGGCCATGAACCAACATTTGTAGTTAGAAACAGGCAGGAGGTATTGGATATAACGCTATTCAATAACTCCAACACCCTTACTATCAATAAATGGAGCGTTCTTAATGTAGAATCCTACTCGGATCATAAAGTGCTAGAAATCCTTGTAGGTAACTACTGCGACCCTCCCCAGTCACGCAGAAACCCTAAAAAAGCCGACTGGGCTCTTTTTAGCAATGAGATTGAGAAAAGAAAAGAGATTTTACAAAATGGAAACCTTAACTGCCCGAACGACATCGACCTGAAAGCCGAGAAAATAGCCACTGTTTTCAAAGAGGCATTCGAAATAGCATGTCCAGTGGTAAAACGTAAAAAGAAAATATCACCTCCATGGTGGAATAAGAAAGGAAGGAAACAAGAAAACTTCTCAATACAGCCAACCGGACAAAATTGAACTCTGACTGGGAAATGTACAAGGCAAGTCAGAGAAACTTCAAGAATGAAATTCAGAAATCCAAACGCCAATCGTGGCAAAATTTCTGTGATGAAATAAAGGGGACCTCAGAAACCGCGAGATTGAGGAAAATCCTAACCAGGGAACCAGTAACCCTGGGATCTCTCAAGGACCCCGAAGGCAACTGGACTGAATCTTGTTCAGATTCTTTAAAGCTGCTACTGAAAACGCATTTTCCGGGTTGCACTGCCCAGTCACGCGTTGATATACGCACCATCACCAACATTACGGGGGCAACGAGCATTCCTGGAGATTTGATTACAGAGGACAGAATTGAATGGGCTATCCGATCCTTCTCTCCCTTCAAGTCCCCAGGGCTCGATGGAATCATTCCTATTATGTTGCAAACAACGGCCAAGACTGTCATTCCAGTTTTAAAAGAACTATACATTGGTAGCCTCACACAGGGATATATACCAGGAACATGGCGAGAAGTGAAGGTTATTTTTATACCAAAGGCTGGCAAGGCAAGTCACACAAACGCAAAAGACTTTAGACCTATAAGCCTCACTTCCTTCATATTGAAAACATTAGAACGACTGTTAGACATACACATTCGTAGCCGTATACGCCCGGAAGACTTATCCCCGGCCCAACACGCCTATACAAAAGGTAAAAGTGTGGAAACCGCGCTACCCTAGCGGCTTTCTTGGACATTGAAGGAGCGTTCAACAATGTCAAAACGGATGCCGTACACAGAACGTTGAGCAAGCTTAACATTGAGTATTTCATTACAAACTGGATTGTTAGCATGCTCGAAGAAAGACATCATAGCCGAACTTGGGGGCTCTAAGCGAGAAGTTTATGCCTCTAGAGGGACTCCTCAGGGAGGGGTTATTTCCCCACTGCTATGGGTCATAGTTCTAAATGAGGTTCTTATGCAGCTTAGAAACAGTGGCGTCAAAACAACGGCTTATGCCGATGACGTAGTGTTATTGGCCACAGGAAGATTCCTTCCAACACTCTCCGAACTAATTGATGGCGCTCTCAAAACCCTCGACATCTGGGCCCGGAATTCCGGCCTATCTTTAAATCCCCAGAAAACTGAACTTAAACTTACCAAAAAAAAAGAAGATACCACAGTTTGTCGCACCTTCTGTTGGCGGTACACCCCTCAGAATATCTGATAGTGCAAAATATCTGGGACTTATATTGGACAAAAAACTAAATTGGAAATTGAACACTTATGAAAGAACCAAAAAAGCCACAATAGCCTTCTACTCCTACAGCAGAATTTTTGGAAAAACATGGGGACCATCCCCCAAAATTAAACTGTGGATGTATACGGCTATAGTAAGACCTATACTGTCCTATGGCAGCCTCGTATGGTGGCCGGCAACAAACAAAGCCACCTATCTAAAGGCTATCACGAAAGTACAAAGACTTGCGTGCATCGGCATCACCAGTGCGATGAGGACAACTCCAACCGCAGGTCTTGAGGCTATCCTCAATCTGCTGCCGCTAAATATCTTTATACAACTGCCATTAGCGCCGTGCGAATAAGCCAATCAGTAAACTGGAAACTGAATGAAAAGGGTCATTCGTTGATCCTACAGAAATATTTTGGTTATGTACCAAACACAGATTATATTACACCATATCTGGAGTTCACAAGACCATTCTCGAGCGCCTATCCCAGCAGAGAGGAATGGAAAGACGGACTTGTGCCTAATGCACAATCCATAGCCGTTTTTACAGACGGTTCTAAAATGGAAACCGGAGTGGGGTCAGGCGTCTTCTCCGAGTCGTTGGGTATCTCTAAATCGATACGCCTTTCCGGCCACATCAGTGTCTTCCAAGAAGAGGTCCTTGCAGTGACTACAGCAGCCCGTGAGTCTGTGGTAAGGGCAATACCACCTGAAGGTATTACCTTCTTTATCGACAGCCAGGCAGCAATAAAAGCATTAACTGCAATAGTAATTAAATCAAATCTTGTGAAATGCTGTCGCGAAGAACTCAATGTTCTTGGCACCCAGCATAAGGTATTGCTCTGCTGGGTTCCGGGACATGAAGGTATTCCAGGCAACGAGAAAGCGGACGAATTAGCTAGACTAGGTTCAGCAGCTGTATTAGAACTAGCCGACCCCTCTGTGAATATCCCGCCTTGCTCACTAAAGCTTGAAGCCGGGAGAAAAGCTACAAGGGAGGCGAACGCTAGATGGACCACAATGGAAACTTGCCAAGCTTCAATGAAGCAAGAACCGAGAGTCTAATACGAAAGGACAGGAAATCCCTCTCCACCCTCGTAGGAATCCTAACGGGGCACAACACTCTGCGGTATCACATGAAGAAACTACGCTTGACGGAAGAAGAACTTTGTAGAGGCTGCGGTGATGAGGAAGCTATTGAGGACACAACCCACTTCCTATGCCACTGCCCGAGCCTCCAACACAATAGGCACAGATTCCTAGGAAGACACTTCTTCCACGACATAGACGAGCTATCTAGCACACCAGTAGACAAGATGAAGCTCATCATCAAATCCACAGGATGGTTTGTATCCAACGGCACAGTGAGTAATTAATCTCAAATATGTAAAGATAGGGTTAACATGGGTAAGGGACAACCTTTTCCCCCAATGGGCATCACAATGGGTCATCATTGGCCTGAGTGTGGCACGGAGTACTCCACGCCAACCCGCCTACATAACCTAACCTTCTGGCAACATATAAAGCTGAACGAGTCTGTAGAGTTACAACATCACTCAACAGATTAATGGCGAACATAGGTGTTCCAACGTCAAATAAGCGCCGGCTATTAATGTCGACGACGCATAGAATTCTTCTATATGGAAGTGAGATTTGGGCAGGAGCTCTACGCGTGGCTAGCTCTTACCGAACGGTGTCAGAACCAGCCGTCCTTGAAGTCGCAGCAGTGACTCTCATAGATCTCCTAGCGGCACAAAAGAAGTAGGTACGTACGAGAACAAGGCGGAAATTGGATTGGAAGCGGCAATCAATCAAGCACAGCAACGATACGGAAGTAGCAAGAGCGCTGGAGCTCGGAAAGCAGAGGAAGGTGGACAGCGAGGCTGATAAGAAACGTGGCGGAATGGAACGACCGGAAACACGGGGAGGTCAACTACTTCGTCACCCAGTTCCTCACCGGACACGGAAATTTCAACGCCTTTCTTCATAAGATTGGCAAAACAGATAGCCCAGCCTGCCAGTACGGCGACTTTCCAATAGATGACGCACAGCACACTCCTGAGATTCATACTCAAATCTGGGTGGTTCTAGTAGATAAACAGAGATTCATATCATTGGCTTCTCGTAGGACGACCTTTAGGACCGTGTTACAACGGAGATTACCTATGTGGCTCCAATATAAAAAGCGTTTTTGTTTTTCTCTTTCAATTGGTCACACTGGATGGTTCCCGTAATGGGACACAATGGACCCAACTGATGGTCTAAGTGAAGCTGTGGCAAATTGCCACGAAAGCACCCAATTACCTACCTACCTTGACTGCAGAAGAAGCAGCTTTGGTGCCTTCAACTCAGAAAACATACTTGACAAAATGCTGACGAGCGACTTGAATTGGGGAAAAAATTGCCAGTTTGCGGAAGATATTCGCAGAAGAAAGAAAAGAGAAGAAGAACAATACCGGGACAGCACGTGAGCCCGAAAGTGCGTATGACTACAGCCCCCTTGAAGTAATGCGAAGAGCGGTCCCAGGGTTGCGTGCCAGAAACCACGAGCTGGGAGGATTTTAGCCCGTAAGCATGCGGAGAGAGCCGGAAAAAACAGGGGAAAAAATGACTGTTCCTGTCTATATGATCACATTCTTTCAGAGTGTTATCGCCTACGTTGCAACCATCAGCAATTCATAATCCATGGTAAACTGATGTAACTTCGGTTCGTTCGTGTGCACAGATGAAGGCTGCTCAACCAGAGTTGTCTCCGCACCGAGAATAGACTTGTCGGGTGATCCTTCTTCCTATCGTATCATCTATGCTGTCAATTCCGTCCTGCTGGCGATCTAATCAGATCAACTGATCTTTGCATATTTTGCAACAGGAGTACTAGAATATTTCAGGCTTTTTTTCTGCGATTAATCTATACGTGGGTAAGACTTTTTAAAAGCACTGGCGGCAGTTCCAACTTCAAACGTTCTCACAGTGCTCTCTGTATGTTGTCAGCTAATGTCACCGTTTATGCAACCGATCGTTTTCTTTATTTTTTGTTGATAATGACCCATCCAAAGAAGATCAAACCCTTTAGCAAGAAAAAACCGTGTCAGCGGTCCGATATAATGATCGATTTAAGAGAAACATTCAAGACAAGATGTTTCTAAAATTGTCTCGTGTATTTTCTTATAATAGTTCAGTTACAAAATATATATCATAGATATTAGTTGGTTTTTTGTTCGCCATATTATGTATATATACAACAAATTCGACATCTTATGTCCTTCACTTAAATAACAGGCAAATAGGAGCGAGAAGGAACTTAAATCTAAACAAACAAAGAGTGGGGTTGGTATAAACTTAAATCTAAACAAACAAAGAGTGGGGTTGGTATAAACTTAAACACAAAACGAATGGTAACAAAAAGTATATTTATTTATGTACAACTAAGTTTATTTGCTTAACACTATAAGTCCTCGTCCGAGATAACGATTTCATCAACAGAGGCAGCGACAGTGGCTAACTTGTCCAGCAGAACCGTTTTCTTGCCAGTGGCGGCATCATTCAGACTGGTAACGGAGAGAATCTTCAGCGAACTCGTTGTGCACGGCTGCAATTGTGCAGGCGGCGGTGGTGGCAGTGCCGCTTGGGGTGATAGCGATCGTGGACGTGGTGATGCTTGAGGCGATGCAAACGCATGTGGCGGTGATGTTCTAAATGCTGTAGAGGTGCTCGCTGGAGGAGGTGGTGCCGGCGGAGATGATGACGGCGGTGGCACTAGATGTGGCGGTGTGTCTGGCGAATGTGTACCATTCGTGGTTGCTTTTGTCTTGCTCTTCTTCTTCTTATGCTTTATTTTGTTATCACTACTATTGTTATTGTTATTCGATTGCTCATCATCGTAATGAGATTCCTCATCGCTGTCGCAACTGTCTGATGAATCATCGCCAGATGCATTGGCTGATTCGGCAGCAGACCCAGCCTTTCTTTTAAACTGCTCGCGAGCGTACCTAGACAAATCGCATATCGTTTAGCATTGGTGGGAGTTGTCAAAGGAATGGGTGCTTCAGGTGGTACTTACTTGTCAATTATGGAACCAATTGAGGTCTGGTTCCTTTCATTTTCGGAGAGTTTGGCCAACAGCCCGGGATCATTGGCAGCCGGATCTTCATAGTCCGATGTAAAATGTGATACAGTTTCATAAAGATCCGCCTTGCGGCGGCTCTGCAGTAGTTTTCCAATTTTTATAAATGCGTCTTGAGCTAGAAATAAACAGCGAGATGGGGAATCTGCTATGTGAATGAAGGGTGGCAAGTCTCTTACCGATCATTGTCATTTCTTCTTTTACCAGACCAAATTTGTAACGTTCGTTGCAAAACTCTAGCATTCTGAGGACGTCGAAGAAATCGGGAAATCCTTTAGTTCGATTGACAAATGTCTCCACAACCTTGTTGAACTTTGGGTAGTCCGTGTCCTTAAATGTGATGGGCTTCTTAACTTGTCTCAAAGCGTGCTTACTCTCACCCGTTAGATCACAGATTTTGTCGTATATCTAGAGTACAGAGGGCGGTGAAAATTTATTAAACTACGAGTACAAATGAATAGCAAAAATTTTAAAAGTCCCGGACAAACTGAAGAAGAGTAGAAAACCACAACAAAAAGTGTACTCACCTCGCATGCTCTCTTCTTGTACCGTTCCACTATCAGATACGATGAATTCTCATCGTCCAAGTCGACGTCCTCGTTCTCTAGCTTGTGAATTTTCCGCGTCAATATGTACAGTCCCTTGTTCAGACGCCGAATCTGTCGATTGCGCACCTTTTCCTCAATTCCTTCGTCTGCTGCAGCAATGGCCGCAGCAGCCGCTGAAGGCTCATCGTTCGTCATCACAATCGCTTTGCTCTTTTTTCGAGCCTTCATTTCTTCCACAACCGGTCGCAGGTGA
This sequence comes from Cheilosia vernalis, assembly GCA_949126925.1. NCBI lineage: Eukaryota > Metazoa > Arthropoda > Insecta > Diptera > Syrphidae > Cheilosia > Cheilosia vernalis. Next base: position 14,204,627 of record OX421361.1, on the reverse strand, counting down.
TAGTACACCAAGTCTGGGTTCTTTTTGATGCTATCTGTGGCGGCAACGACAGCCTTGCGGAAGCCTCGCGACTTGACAAAGTCTGGATGCACCGAGTAGTAGTATCGAACGAGTTTCGATTCAATCAGTCTGTTCATGTCTTCTGAGGCGTCTGCATCGCGGCACGACTGCAAAAGTGTCTCAAATTCTGCTATGAGCGGTTCTTTTTCCTCTTCTTCTTCTTCCTCTTTTTCGTTGTCATTGTTCTTGTCTTTGTCGTCGCCCTTCTCTTTGGCGATGTCCGTTTTGTTGGTGGTCTTGGAATCTGCAGTTGGTGGCACTTCGGACACCGACGAGCCATCACTTAGGATGCTTTGTGCTGGACTGGTTATGGTACTCGTGGGGCTCTTAAAGAAGCCCGTTGGGCTACGATTTCGGGCTGGACTGTCGACAGAAAATATGGGACCATTGCCAGTCGAGCTTGTCGCCGTGTTGCTAGGAGCTCTGGGATAGCTCAACGGGTTCCGCACAAAGTTGTCGAGGTCTATGTGGAAAACTGGCGATGCTGGCGATGTGACTGGAGTGGTATTCTCAGCCGCAGCTTTGCTGACGATGGGGCTCCTCGTAGATCGTACGGGGCTGTAGACGGGGCTCGGGATGGTGTTTGGCGGAGCACCGCGCATGAAGTTGAAAGGATCCCCGTTGAAGCCCGGGTGATTCATGTTGTAGACTGTAGGCGACATCGGAGCCATGGGTTGGTCCACATCGATGGGTATGCCCATGAACCCAGCGGGACTGCGAGCAGAGTTCGATGACCTCGTTACCGTGCTAGTGACGGGGCTTTTCGTAGTGCGGTTGTATGTAGGACTGGCAGCTGCACTTGGGCTAGCTACTGGTGTGATGGAACCACCCGAAAAGCTGGGATAGTTGATGTTGAACACTGGCGGCGACATCGTCGGATAGTTGGGGCTCTCCTTTGATCGATTTGGCCTGTTGGGGATGTAGGCGGGATTTATAAAGGCACCACCTGACGGATCCATGTCGTACATCATTGAAGGGCCGCCCATAAAGGACGGCGGGAACATGTTGAAAGGCGGCACACTGCCTATTGATTGCTCAGCAGACGCGGCTGCAGATCTAGGGCGGTTGTTAACAGGCTTTGATGTTTTCACAGCACCACGGGTGGAGTTAGCCAGCGACGGCCTACCAACGGGATGTTTGTTAAGAGGAGGAGTCGTTGTGGGAATCGTAGCCCCTGTGCCTGTGACGGGAGTGACAATAAGACCACTCGGTCGGTTCATAATCGGCGTTGGAGGCTTGTACAGAACCGGCGATGGCGATTTCTTATCAGACGCCCTAACAGCGTGGTTCTTCGTGATGACAGACATGGACATCGGCGGCTTTGACGGCTCGTTGTTGAGCTTCTTCGCAGTAGTGTAATTCTTGCTAATCACTGGCGGTGACGCCGGTGTCTTTGGAAGGTCAACCGTCACAATGCGTTTGATAGCAGTTGGGTTTGTGTATAGAACCGATGGAGTGGATGCCACTGTCAAGTTTGTGGTTCTCTTGGCCACAGGCAGTTGCTGCGGCGGATCAGCCTGCGGTATAACCCGTCTAATACTGGTGGCAGGCGGTGTATTTACCTGTGTTACCCTAAGTCCCGAATTGTTTACAATTTTATTGGGTGTTGGTGTCGGCAAAGTAATTTTCAAAGGATCCGTGACTACTGGAAGCTTCCTAATGCTGGTGGAATTGGTACTAACCATCGGCGGCTTCGGAGCATCGACCTTAATTGGGATTCTGGCGGTGGGTAAGGTATTTGGACGCTCCTCGTTTACTACAACTCGCCGAATTGTCACCGAGTTCTTGTTGAAGATCGGCTGCGAAACAGGCATGGGGCTAGAAGAGTCTTTTACGGTGGCGGTGATGTTTTTGTTTATCACGGGTGGTGACAGCATGGCCTTTGGCGGTTCCTTGACAGCAGACGTAATTATCTTGTTTATCACAGGCGGCGAGGCTGGTTTTGGGTCTTTCGCATTCCATGCCACACGCACATAGTTCGACGGTAACTTAGGGAGAACTGCATTCCCACCGGCTTTCGTCAGATTCACAACGTTTCGTGTTGCATTACCAACTGTGACTGGGCTCTTAACGACTCTTATTGGATTCTTCACAGAGTTGACCACATTCTTGTTTAGCATTGGCGTTGGCGGCGGATTGATGCCATTCCTCGCTGGCTGTCTGTTTATCCACTCTTCATCGTTGCTGCGTACCACCGTTGTGGGCTTGACGCGCCTAAACCGCTTCTCCGGTGGCATCGCATCATTGGATGGTGATTCGATAGGTGTGGGACGCTTGCTTGGAAGTTGAATCTTGAAATTGTCATTTGGCAACGAAGGCACCGACTTTTTCGGAGCCGCTATCGTATTGGGAACCTTGACCGGATTCACTCTTGCCATGGATTGGACCTGTTGTTGGTTACCCCTCGCTCGCGGCTTTTTATTTGCACTATCCGTCTGAAACGATGAAAACACCCTTAAGCGAAAGAAATACACATCATGTCATCAAAATTTAACAAACAAATCGTTTGTCAAGACAATTTTTACCATAATGGCGGGAAAACCTAACACTCTGTGAACTTTGCACGAAATTGTGTCACAGACCTATCTCTACATAAATGGAAATTCATATTAGCGAAAGGGCGCAAGAACTTCAAGTTCCACATTTTTTAATACATCTTTCGCACACAAGTCTGCATAGAAAATCCATCGCCTGCATATTACAACCATTAAATGGCGTAACCAATATTAATCACCCCGAAAAACAATTAACAAAAAAAAAAAAAAAAAGAATGAATTACAATCCACACTATGGATGTACGCTGACTTTCCAGCGATTATCTCTTTTCTCTATGCCGTCCTACATATTTTTTACATAGTATATTTCACAAATTTCATTACCTCTTCATCGGAAGAATCCAAAACAATAATAGAGCTCATTATTTTTTTCACAAAATTTTGAAATATATATACTTTTCTTGCTTCTCGAGAATTTTTTTTTATTTTTTTTTGCAAAAATTTACCAGGCGGCCACTGTTTTAAAACTTTGTCTCCAGGAACTACACACAAAATTCGATTTTCTACGTCGCGAAAATTATTATGAATTTCGCGTTGGAACTAGGTTGGAATAATTCTATTCGTAATTATTCTCTTTTTGTTGGATTTGTTCCGAAAATGAACCATTAATTCGATGTTTTTGTGATTGGAAAATTTTGTTGTTTGACATTTCGCTCGAGTTGGTGGATAGTTAAATGAGCGGATTCTTCGGAATAGCGTGACTAGTACAATTGCTGTATGCAGAAAGCAGAAGTTGTGTATTTCCTCTTTTAAAAATTTGTTCCTTTCCTTTTGTTGTTTCTGTTGTATTCTTCTTCTTTTTTTTTTGTTATTTTTTTGTGGATGTCGTGTTGAGTGCTGAGGTGGAGAAAATGTATGGATCGTATGTGGATTGTATGCAGGTATGGCGGAGGGTTTTGTGAGGTGAATTTGATGGATTGCGGAATTCGCTGCAAACAAAATGGGGTTGTGAATCAGCGTTGCCACATTTGTATATGGTGGAAATCAGGTGTAGATATTTTTCTTTCAGATTTAAATGCATTCTTGTTCAATAGCGACACCATTAAATCAAGTTCTAATTCTATGGCTTGGAGAATTTTTAAAGAATAAAATAACGGACGGATGATGCCTGTAATGTAGGTTTAAATAGGATTATAGAGGGCGTTGGGAGCGGTTGAAAGAAAGGATGAAAGGATGCGGACGGGACCTTAGGAAGGAAGTGGAAATGGAAGGGAATGGAGTGCTAAGTGCGAGGAGCATGGCATGCTAGCGTAGCACGGCTCTGCTCGCCGGATGGGGTGGTTCTTGTCCACACACTTAACAAAACCTACCACAAAACATTAAACATGCCAGAACTTACCATAACTAAAGCAGACGGACGGCTACCACACTGAGGGGCTGCTGATGTTGTTGCAGCTTGGCCATTTCCCTCCCCTCCTGGAAGTTTGCGGCCGATGGTAAAACTTCCCCAAAACTGGCATAGATGCCTTTGATTAGTCCATTTTCGCCGAAAGGACCGTAGCCAACCCTACTACACCCCTGAAAATCTGCTTAACAGGCCATTGAGCTTATTTCAGCTTAATGGAAAAGAACATTCAATAAAAGACACAAATTTTCAACCATGGTATGACGTGATCATAACATAAACGTAGATCTTTTATTTAATATATAGAAAAAAGGTAGGTATCCTAAAACTAAATTATTCTTTAAATTTATTTAAAGAAAACTAATCTTAGACTACAAAAAAAAATTTCAAAAATCGACCAAAGAACAAAAAAAATGAAAATATGAATAAAAAAAAAATAATAATACGCAAAAAAAAAAAATATATATATATATAAACTTATATCAAAAAAAAAAAGGGAACAAGAAAAAAAAAACAATATATATCAAAAAAATTAAATTTATAGAGATATTAAATTTGGCTTCACCCTGTATTTATTTGTTTTTTTATGGATAACCTTTTTGTTATCTTTTAAAAAAAAAAATAAAAAAATTAACCCGTCGTCCTACCTATCTAGAGCTCTATATAGATGGCTTTTTCCTTTCAAAATCGCGGGCTCGAAACAAACAAAAAAAAGGAACAACGGCGAAACGAAACCTATCACAAACACTTGGTTGAAACAACAAAAGAGCTAATGTAAAAAAAAAAAAAAATATGATTCACGCCAGGAATATCGTACAACAACAGAAAGGATCTTATAAATAAACAAACTACAAATAAAAATTATCGACAATCAATATAATTGAGGCAGAATTTTCCGGTGGACAATATCATTAACTCTGATTATTGGAGTTGGTGCTGGCAACGCTCTACCATATGGCATGCACAATACAACGCTTTTTGCACGTCTTAGAATAGGGGTGTTTTGGCAGTACCCTTACCAATATGGTAATATATATATTTCTAGTTTTTTGTGATTTTTTGAAGTGCATATAACCTTCGAACCCTTCGAACCTCTGCAAGCAATTTGTTGCTGTTCCGGCGGTTCACTTTCTGTTGTCACCGTTTACTTAGGTTGTAATTTATGTGTGTTTGTGCCGCTACCAATTTTATGTTGCTGTTTTATATGGTTTTTGTTCTGCCGCTAACCAGTTTAAATTTGGTGTTTTACATAAATTTTTGTGCAGCTACCAAGTTTAAATTTCGGCGTTTGATAGTTTTGTGCCGCTACCAAGTTTAAATTTTGTCTGTTTTTTTTTTATAATTTCGTGCCGCTACCCAGTTACAATTTCGGCGGCCACGACTGTGCCGTCTGACCGCCAACTGACTATTTGGTTGCGTTGAACCGTCACCACCTGTATTTTAAATTTGTATTTTAGTTGTCCTATTGTCTATGTACTAGCTTATCTACTACACTCACCACCTGTATTTTCTGCTCAACACCTGTATTGTCTGCACCGTAGCTGAATGCCTTTTTTTTTTTTATTTCCCCGTATAATTATTGCCTTTTGGCCACTCTTCCTATAAAAAAAAACTTCACTGCCTGTACTAAGGACTTATTTGAACACTTACTGTTTTGACTTTTCTAGTATGTACTTAATTTAATTCAATTAATGTTACTTTCAGGGTATTTGGGATTCATACGTATCCCATGAAGGTCTCACGCACAATGGCAAGGCAAGGTCAATTTGCTTGCTGCAGTGGTTTATGGGTCCGCAATAAGTGCCATCATCCGATTTGATTTTCCGTTTTTTTTAATTCCTCTCAGTGCAGTTCGTTAATTAGGTATTATAGTTTTCCTTTTCTTTCAAAAAGCATCCCAACTTTAAGGTTTGTGTCTAAACTTGGTTTACCAAAAACTAGCTTTTGGGACACATACCTCCCTGTCAGTGGATGCGTCCACACAACTGGTCTATGGTCGACTACAGTCACCTGTCAAACATAAAAATCGTTCAGGAACAAGCATGTCGGAGTCGGATTTGTTGCATATTTTTATTTTTTTATTCATTTATATTCTTTCTTTTTCAGACTACATTTATTTCCAGGTAACCGCAACATGCCTCCAGCTCAAAATTCGCATCGAAGACTGACTGATTGTGAATATACATATCTCATTATTCATTTGGGATTTTCCGAACCTACAATTACACAAATTAGAATATTTGACTATAAAAAATCATCAAGGCAAGAGAAATTAAATGAAATTAATATTTAACTAATAAGCTTTTTACACCAAGCCCAAAACCGTGTTTTCTCGTCGATGCATTCAAACCGACTACCAACTAGTTTTCGTTTGACGTTTCAATCAACTGTCAGACACTAGTCGTTAAACTTCGGTGCAAACTCTTTTGGTTACAAATTTCGATCGCATTATTTAACAATGCAAAACAAAGTAAATTTAGTGCATTTCAAAATAATATTAGCCCATCAATTATTTGAGGAAAATGATTTTAAGTTGTGAGTTGTGATAATTGTTGTGTCAGCCATTCTGCTGAATTTGCTGAATATTGCAAAATGTGTGTTTGTTTCAACTATTCAACGATTGGAAGTCATTTTCGTGGAAAACCAGTGGACACTCTTCGTTTTGAAAACTGAAATATGAGTGTTTTCGCGATTGATGTGAAAAGGATATAACCCTATAACTATCAAACTTTGAATATGAAGGGTTCCTTTTCCTATTGCAACATACTAATCAAGCTTACCTATGTCATTGTGTGTTATAGGTATATATTTGTTGACTTATATGGTACTTGTGGTAAAAACCTCTTGTATACAATATACCTTTGAGCCATTCTCCAGCAATTTATGTACCTGCAACTTATACGGTGTATAGATCAATATAAATTGAAGTACCTACAAATCAAATTCTCTTAATTTACGAAAAAGGCAACCGTAGCCCATTATCTCCCTAATAAAAACCCGCATAATAAATAGTTACTTCTCTTCTAGTATGGTTGCCCTTTTGCCCAACACCCTGATAAAAAAAAGCCATTAATGTGGTACCTAATCGAGTTAAATCTACGAACAGTCTGCATCTGCAAAGCGCTGTATTCACCATGCGTTCCACACGCTTAAATAAAAACCCAAACACAAAAAGTAATAAATCGTGATAGTTTTTTTTTTTTTATTTGAGCCGGAAGTCTACTTTGTACTCTCCACAGTCCATGCGTTGGGCCGGGCGTTCCATTCTTCCAATCTTCATTTCCAAATGTACCTATTTTTAATGTGTAATTTTTGCTATGTCCGCTTTGACGACAATCAAATAATTTAGCGCTACATAACACGATAGGGTGACAAGTTTGTTTGAAATAATTAAAGCATACCTACCTAGATCCGACAGTTCTTGTAATATTGAATGCAGGTGCTTCTGTTTTCTTTCAAAGTGAAATAAATTTGTGGTAGTATGAAATTAATCATAAATAAGAGGTTGCTTTTCAAGCTTAGTACCTACTATGCTCGAGATAAATTTTCGCTCCCATACAAAATTCTCTCCTAAACTTAGTTGAGCTAAATTTAAGCGAACCTATTTAGTTAAGTGTACACTGCTCGAGGCATAAAATCAAACTTTTGTTTTAAAATGTACATTGTGTATCTGTCAAAATTATTTAGCGTGCCCATTAAATGGGGCGGCACATTTTCTCAAGCTAACTCTTGACAGATCGTTCTGTGGTTCTGTTCTGTTGCGTTTTGGTATTGCGGAGAACGGTAGAAGTAGGCAAGGATGATTTTTTTTTAATAAATTCCTCGACGACGAGTACCAACCTAGAATTGGTTTAAATTAGAGAGAGTTGAATTTTTGAACTAAGTTATTTTCAAAGAACAGCTGTTTTTTTTTGACAATTTCCGACTGTCATTTTGATTTACCTATTAGAAGTCAGAATTTTCTAGATCATTGCTTTTAAAATATCAGCACGCTGATCTTTCACATAAATCGTATCAACTATCAAGTATCCAAAATGGCCGACCAAAATAGGTAGAGGTCGACTGATTTAGTATATGTGACCATGAATACCAACTGGGCATGGGTACATAACTTGTTAAAAATAGGCGGGTTTTTTTTAGCTTTGGTCTCAGCAAAGTAAAGTCAAATTTTCAGCACGCAATTACAACTTCTGTAGTAAAGTATTATTTTCAGCACGCAATTACAACAACTATGCGCTATACTTGACACTGCGAGGACTCACAGTAGTTGTTGTAATTGCGTGATAAAAATCCTACTTTACTTTGCTTTGCTGAGATCGAAGCTCAAAAATACACACCCAATATATTTAACCGAAATTTTCTTGGGAAAATAAACTTTTGTTTATGAATAATTTGGCGAAACTTTCTGACATAATATTTTACAACTTTCTAACTGTTAATTTATGATCTCCGGATTTCATAAACTCATGATTATTAGTGGGACGTTCTTGTATCTAGTTTAGTAAATGACTATTCACATGAGCGCGAACTGCGAATAGGCGAACTGAGAACAAATCAATTTATCTGTATTTATGAATTGAAAATTGATATTTGTTTTACTACAAAAGCATTATATTCAATTAATAACACGCCTAATATAAAAAAAAAAACGAGACTTGATTGATTAAAATAACGAAATTTACAATTACAGCAATTCTCCCGGGAATTGAAAATTCTTGCCGCGAACTGTCACACTTTATTCACAATCCACATAAAACAGTCGCGATCCACAAACCTGCGAATGAAAAATTCGCTCGAACTTAACCTTCAACAATACAAATGAGTCGCGGGTACCTGCGACTAAAAAAAGTTTTCATGTGAATGAAGTGTCAGAATCAACGAATATTCGCCAGTTCGTAGTTCGCACTTCGCAGTTCGCGCTCATGTGAATGGTCTTTAAACCAGCTTTAAACGTGTGCTCACCTCGATAATCAGCAAAAAAAAACATACAGTACACCCTGTGAAACTTTTGCAGAATTGTACCTACCACCATTTCTGCGAAACACTTTGCCAATACGATCCACAATCCATCCACCGCCAACTCAAGAAACAAAACAAAAGGTCAAACACGAATTGAATCACAAAGCATGTCGCCACTGACAATTCGCTCAGCAAAAGAAAGAAAACAAAAACATAAACAAACTACTATCATTGGCCCCAAGTATGAACGAGTAAACTATATTATCATAGCCCCAATCGCTTCATGTTCCTGCTTCTTCTAGCACCCAATAAATTTCAATCCCCAATCCAACATAAAATCTTGCTCTTCTCGTCAGTTTGACATTTGACAGCGTACCACCAGCATCTATTGAATCGGGGAGCTCCGCAGAAACTCCAGTGAATGGCGAGTCCTAAACTATAATTAGATAATTTTCATCTAGTTCTTCGGATTTTAATACTGAATGTTGTTGAATATCTCATGCGCGCGATTGAAATCCCAATTGCCGCGATGGCAGTGTTTGTTCGAAAATCTGAGAGAAAGTGACTCGTAGATCCCAATCACATCTCTCTTCCAACACTGGCAGTGAAGAAAAATCTTAAAAGTAAATAAATTGATTGTTCTTCATTCAACTTCGACGAGTGCGAATCAATCGTATTATGTGTTAAGTGTTTCCTTAAATAAATTGTGCCCCCTTCAATGTAAAGCAGTGAATACTAATAAAAAAAAATCAATACAGCGCTTTTTCACTTTCTTCTTCTTCGTCGTCGTTGTCGTCGTTGTCGTCTTCTTCATTTTTATATTATATATGCAAAATTCACAAAAACGAAGAAAAATGTCACGTCGAGCCAACTTAATCGGAATATGCGGGGTCAGCAGCCTCTGCATTCTATTGCTGATAGCTACGACCCAGCACCGTCCGCTTCCGGACCACCAAATAACAACCATGACCGAAACATACAATCAGACCATTACCATGGCCGATGTGTTTGCCAGTCAGAGGGCGAAAATATCCACCGAAATGGAAAACTTTGAGTATCCATCGGGGCGATTTGGTGTCGATGCTGAGAAGTTGTCCGAACTAACACCAGAAACTGATGGTCAGCCAGTACGGAGTGTGGTCATCACCACCTGGCGTTCGGGCTCGACGTTCCTGGGTGACATTTTGAACGCGATGCCCGGCAATTTCTATCACTACGAACCACTGCTTAACTTCGACATTCGACAGATCCGTGGCCCACCGGATGAGGCGATAGCGATTTCAAATCTAAAGAATCTCCTACACTGTGATTACTCGGAAATGGTTGAGTATCTCGAGTACGGCAAGGAGCACAAGTACTTGTTCGAGCATAATGAGCGGTTGTGGACCCAGTGCAAAGAGTATCCACAGTTTTGTTGGAAATCCAAGTTCCTAACACCGTTCTGCAAACTGTTTCCATTGCAGAGCATGAAGGTGGTGCGATTAAGGTTGGCCCTGGCCGAACAGTTGTTGGAGGATAAAAGGTGAGTGGATTGTGGATACACACAAACAAACTGCTAAATTCTACGCTCTCTTCTTATGTTTTGTTTGTGTTTTTATTTTCTGGGCTACCACAAGTGAAGTGAGTCAGCTTTGCGATATCCCTTGCTCTACTTTGGGCGATAAGAATTACAAGTAGCAACTGGGGCTTGTTTTTTGTTGTAACCACTGGAGTGGAGTCTATTGTTTGTAAACCGCTAATAGTTGCACACGAATATAAGCACTTTAAAATCTCTTAACAAAGCTTCGCTTACTTGTGCTTCCCCGTGCAGGAGTCAATCGATGTTGATTTGGCTGCTAGTAGATAAGTTGTTTGTGTCGGTTAATTTGGTTAGTGTACAAAATACCTATATGAAGTTCCGATTACATGTCAACATGATTCTGAAATGGTAGGACAACACATTTCAGATTGTGTGCCAGGATCGTAGCGGTGATTACTACTCTAACTCTGTCTGCAAACTAACCTAAAAATATTGTGGACAATATTTCGAAAATTAAAACGTCGGCGGGGGTTCGTCGGATAATTTGTTACTTAATCAAAATTGTAATATTCTAAAATCTTAGGGATTGTACTATTTTTATCATTTCGCAAATATCTACTACCATCAGCACCCAGGGATCATGTACAGTCCACGACGGATATAGGAAACACACGTAAGGAGACTACCTAACATCAGCTTACCCTCACTGGTTATGGTCCATTACTCAATCGTACTCGATCGCCATAAAGCACAATTGCAGAGCATGCATTTCGTCTTTCTGGTCAGAAGGTTTAAATAAATACCTCCGTTTTCTAATGAAATTCTTCACCGGATCTCCACTAAATTGTTTGTACGAAGAGACAAATAAAGAAACATAATGTAGATCTCTTTAATACCCAGTCTAGTCCAACTAATTTTGTCCGCACTTAAATTGTTGTGAAAGTCTTGTGAAGGCGTTTAAGCCAATACTCGGTGCGGCTGTAATGTCGATATGTTTGTGGTAGGTTAATGCACAGTGTACAGTTCGTCACTCCAACTGTTTTTTCTTTGAAAGTAAGTCGATCTATTAATCTAGTTCCAAGTCCTACAAGATATTTGTGAGGATAGACGTTTGTGCATAGAAATATGCGTAGGTTAGGGATCTTTCAGCGACTACCTATAGCAAATGGTCGCGTAGGTATTACCCTACATTATCGACCCAAGCTGGAGTACCTGTCTATTTTCAACTATAAAAACAAAGATCTACAAAAGAGGATATAATTACATTTGAATCGCAGCCATTTTTCAAAGTCATATGCTTGCTTACTATTTACGCACCATACCCTGATCCGCTCTTAATCGAATACGCTCCGTAATCACATCCAATTATTCCTGCAAGTTGCATCGATGGTAGAAAATGATCACAGCCGCACATAAGTTTTACAATACAAATCTGCCGGCCTGCTGCTGCAGATCCATTCACTCGCAGCATTTCTATGACCGTTTCTTCTCTGGTGGAAGTCATGTGCTCGCACAGTTCTTTTGTGAAGTAAAAGGCGACCAAATACCAAACTGTCTGTATGTTAGATTTTTCATTAACCTGAGGCCAGGACCGAACTGTTGATGCCAAGCAACATTTACTCTCCTCAGCACCTGACGTTGGAAATGTGTTAAGGAAACTTTTACAAAACTTTTACCTGCAGCCGCGTATCTTGGATTTGAAACCGATATAAGTACCTAGTAGAAATAATTTGATTTTCTCCTTTCGAATTTGTTCAAGAGTTCTGTTGAAACTAACCTTAATTTTTAAGGAATGCAATTCGAAGAAAACTATCACTCAAGGTGAGCGCCTCAAAGAATTTGGGAAATCAATGTCATCGATATCTAGATAGAATACCCTCGCCTTGTGTGGGAATAAAAGGTGGAAAATCGATTGAGCAACCCCCAGTATCGGAGACACTTTCAAGTCTCTTCCGCAGTCATTGTCACAAAAAGCTATAGAAAATCCGTTCCCCTGTTGTATGGAAACTCTCATAACAGAAGAAATCCGTTCCCTGCTGACATCAGATGTTCTATTTTTGTTTGGTATAATGTAACACAAAATAGTTTTAAAACTTTAAAACTTGTGGTGCAATCATATAAATAAATAAGCGACGGTGCGGGGAGTTCAACAATTTTGCTCGTTTTATGAGTCAGACAAATTTAAAGTGTCCGGTTAAATATTTTCCCAACTTGAATGCAATTCAATTCGAATTCGTTCTGTTTGCAATTCGATGTACCTAGTCAGATTGCAACACGATGTAACTTAAGTTCAAGTTTTGCTGCAATTTGTTGGGTGTTTGTTGCTCACATGGTGTACTCCTTTCCAAAAACTATAACAAACCTGGTGGTAGGTAGAGAGGTAGGATAAAAGGAAATAAAAGGCGAACAGCCTCCAAAAGCTACAAAGTCTGTGCTCGCTTTATTATTCCTTGTTTGTTTTACTGATTTCGTGATAATCGCTATCCCGATATGATACTCACAGGATAGTCTAATTTTGGCAACCATTTTTGAAAAGGATAACGCCCGATAAAGTCTTCTGCGGAAACTACGCCAATTACAATTTAGCTTGGTTACAAACCCATCGAACCTTGTCACTTCCAAGATTTTTTCATAAAGAACAAAAAACAGCAACAGAAAATTTCTTTGGGTGTAGGAAAAACAATTCTGAACGTGAATGTCAGAGGAACATTAAAAATTGCCACACGGTTTCAACTAGTCCTTTGGCAGAACTCTCTAAAAAATGATAAAATATCGAGCAACTTAGAATTAAGAAAGTGACGATGACAATCAGGCTTAAACTACATATAGGAGTTCGTAAGAAAAACAATATTGTCCCATTTAGAGTGGAGAAAACCGCCAAAAGTTTCATAAAAGAGATCGCTCGAAAAGGTTGGAGCAAAGTGGACAGCAAATTTATGTATAATTGTACAACTAGAAGTTTGTTGACAGTATTGAGAGCAATATTTTTACCCTTGTCTATTCTGTACATCAAACAAGATGGGGAATTGTGTTCTGCTAAAGAACCTATTTTTTCCAGCTAGATATAGGTATAGCTACCCTAACTTAACCCCCAGTTATAGGTAGATGTACCTAAAATGCAACCGAAAAAGTTGGAACAGTGCGAAAATTAGTTTTTTTTATGCTTAGAACCTAGTATGAAAATGATTTATTTTTCGTTTAGGCGGTTATAGCGAAAATTCTGCCAGAAAAATGTTTAAATACGAAAACAATTACAACAAATCAACCACCACTGATTGGATTCCATCAGAAAAAAAATTCCTGGCAGATGGAACATTAAAGAAATGAAATGTTTCAGTGGAATGATTTGGTTTTTTGTTGTAGAATTTACTGAGAAGTAGGAGGGGCGTTCAATTTATTCTCGGTATGGGTTAGAAAAAAGATAAAACCGCGGAATAAGCTTTTCTATTCCCTAAAACAAATTATTTTCTTCTTGGCCCGAAAAATGCTCATTTACAGTGGACTTGAGCTAATTATCGTCAGCAAATCGCTTTACTCTTTTTTGAAATTGGGGAATAAAAAAAATAAAAAAGGCCAGGTCTGGGCTGTAGAGTGGGTGGTTAATTTCCTCGATCCCGCACTCTCGTACAGCAAGCATTTTCTGTGTCAAATTTCCTCTTCTTTTTCCTTTCATTGCTTCTCTCTTTTTTCATTTTTTTGGTGTACTCGATCAATAGCATTCTTTTAGACTCCTAGAAAACTGTGGCCATCATTTTGCCAGCCGATGGAGTGACTCTGAACTTCTTCGGAGATTCTGATCGCTTTTTATGCCACTGCATAGACTCCTGTTTACTCTCAGGGTCATATTGATGAACCCACGTTTCATCACCTCTAGTTATCCTTTCGAAAACACTTGCTGGATCGTCGCCACACAGCTCTTAAAACTCCTTACAAGTGTCAAACCGCGTCTGCTTTTGAAGAACAGTGAGCATGCGCGCCTGCGCGGCACCCATCTTGCACTGACTTTTGTAAGGTTGAGATAATCATGTAGTATAGTGGGTACAGGACCAACGGATAGCAACAACAATCATTTGTGTTTTTCTTTCTAATATTTTACACTCTTACTGTTCTTTAAGTTGTGAATTATTTACATTGCTGCATTGTTTTTAGTCTTTGAGTTTAATAGAATGTCTTCGCAAATTCCTAAGTACTCTTGCATTGTACGGAATAATTGTTCCACAACGGTTATGGTTAATGTTTTATCCAGACATATTGAGGGATTCAAAATCTGCTATTTAAATACACGTAGTCTTAATCAAGAAAAGCTTGATTACCTGCGTTACTTGTTTATTGATTCTTTTGTTGATGTTATTTGTGTCTCTGAGACGTGGTTTAAATCGGATATAAAAGATGAATTTTATAAAATCTCTGGTTACAATTTAGTTAGGAGTGACAGAGTGACAGTTACCATTGGTGGTGTAAGACCTCTTTAGCTTGCAAGCCCTTGGCTATCTCGAAAGGATCTATGATTGATTCTGTGATTGCGGAAATTTCTGATAAATATACTAAATGCTTAGTTTCCTGCGTGTATTGCCCTAATCGGAGTACTTCTCCTGAACCTTTCTTTTCAATGCTGTCTAATTTTTCTGCATTATATGAGCATATTATTATCTGTGGGGACTTTAATGCTGATCTGCTTCGGAGCGATTCTCGTGCCTATCAAATCTGTGACATATGTTCTTCGTTTGGTCTGTCGATTGTTAATTCCTATGCAACGCATTTCTCTCCAATTTCCATTCCTAGTCTTTTGGATCTAGTCATTGTTTCTGACAACTCTGCAATTCTACTCTTAGATCAACTATCACTTGATGGCATCTCGGATCATGATTTGCTTTTTGTCACCTACGATATCAGTTTTAAGCATACTGTTATTCCTGTTGAGTTTTCTTACAAAGACTTCAACTCCATTGATACCGCTGCCCTCGTAAGAGAAATATCCCTAGCACCGTGGGAATATTGTAGACTTGCTGTTGATCCTAATGATAAAATTAACTGTTTCCAGTCCATAGTGGCACACCTGTATGATAACATTGTGCCTACGAAAACTATTAAAATTAGTAACAAGAACTGTCCCTGGTTCACAACTGTTGTTGTTAATGCGATTAAATGCAGAAATAGGTCCTATAGCAGATGGAAGAGACTTCCGAACACTTATAACGGGTGATTTTTTAAGAGGTTTAGAACTTTAAAAAAAAAAACACAAAAAATTCGAAAAAATGAATGAAATATTTATTTGAATCGATAGTTTGAACCTTGCAATTTAATGTTTAAAGATAATTTCATGCAAATGTTGACCGCGGCTGCGTCTCAGGTAGCCCATCCGCTGAGTCCAATTTTGGCATACTCTTTCACACATATCGGCCGGTATCTCACGAATGAATGCATGGATGTTGGCTTCCAGTGCGTCAATCGAAGCGGGCTTGTCCCTATTCACATTAGCCTTGACATACCCCCACAAAAAATAATCTTATGGTGTCAAATCGCACGATCTAGGCGGCCAATTGACCGGCCCGAAACGTGAAATTAACTGTTCACCAAACTCGCCTCGCAATTGCGCCATTGTTTCGCGTGCTGTGTGGCATGTGGCACCGTCTTGTTGAAACCACATATCATGCAAGTCAAGAACTTCCATTTCGGGCAAAAAAAATTTGTTATCATCGCTCGGTAGCGTTCACCATTGACAGTAACGCTGCGATTCGCATCATCTTTGAAGAAATATGGCCCAATAATGCCGCCGGCCCATAAACCGCACCAAACAGTGGCTTTTTCGGGATGCATTGGTAGCTGTTGCAATGCTTCTGGCTGATCTTCACTCCAAATGCGGCAATTTTGCTTATTTACGTACCCATTCAACCAAAAATGAGCCTCATCGCTGAACACAATTTTTCGAAAAAAGCGCGCGATGAACATTTCGAACCGAGCACGAATTTTGATAGTAAAATTCAATAATTTGCAAGCGTTGTTCATTTGTAAGACGATCCATGGTTAAATTGCAAACCAAACTGAAGCTGTTTGACAGTGACACAAGGTACTAAACACACGTCAGCTGTCAAAACCAGTGTTTGCCAAAACCAAACCAGCTAAAAAATCACCCGTTACTTGGAATTTGTATAAAACTGCCCGTAATCATGCAACAAGTGTTACGCGAGCTTCTAAACGCAGCTACTTTAGCGCTAAGCTTAATGCTTCACTTCCATCTAAGATTCTTTGGAAAAATCTACGTGATCTTGGTATTAATAATGACAACTGTGCTGTTTGTGAGATTGAACCCGATGTGTTGAATGAATATTTTCTCTTTGGTGATGACCAAGTGTGTCATATAAACACCCCTCATATCAGTTCAGTAAACCCATCGCCAGAGCTGCAGTTCGTTTCTATATCTGAGTCGGATGTTATTGGCATTATGGCGACGATTAAGTCTAATGCTATTGGTGAAGACGGGATACCGCTTAAATTCGTCAAATTGATTTTACCACATATAGTTAGTCATCTCACACAATTAATAAATTTCTGTTTAATGACAGGGACTTTTCCTGAAGTTTGGAAATCTGCTAGGGTTATACCTGTTGCTAAAAAGCGAAATGCCAAATCGGTTGAGGATTTTAGGCCTATTAGCATACTACCCTGCCTATCAAAGTTACTTGAAAAAGTAATGGCGAGCCAAATTTCTCATCACCTTCATAGTAACTCCTTACTTCATCAACTTCAGTCTGGTTTTAGAGAAGGTCATAGCTGTTCTACAGCAATGGTGAATATCATGGATGATATCAGGTTAAATATTGATAAGCGCCATGTTACTTTTCTTTGTCTGCTTGATTTTTCCAAGGCATTTGATTCGGTTAATCACAAACCCTTATGCTTGAAGTTGCGACAGCTTTTCAACTTTAGCCCTAGTGCTATAAAGCTAATTGAGAGTTTTCTAAGTAACAGGCAACAAAAAGTAATAGTTGGAGGTAAGTCTTCCTCGTTCAAGTCTATCACCAAGGGCGTTCCTCAAGGATCAATTCTCGGCCCTATTTTGTTTTGTATGTTTATTAATGATCTTCCAACTGTCTGTAATTACGTTACTACTTACCTCTATGCTGATGATGTTCAACTGTGCCTGTCTCGTCCTCTTTGTGATGTCATTGATCTTGCAAGTAAATATAATGACGACTTGTCAGCGATTTCTAGATGGTCCCTTATTAACGGACTTATTTTAAATCCGAAAAAATCTCAGATTATTGCAATTTCAAATAAGCCAATAGATCCAAATATCTTGCCGAATTTATATCTTTCAAACCAAATAATAAGTTATGCTAATACAGTTACTTGCTTAGGTTTCAAACTGAACCGTACCTTATCCTCCTATGATCACGTTAATTTTGTTGTTGGCCGCATTTATGGTTGTCTTAGAAAACTTTGGCTGTCTGCTAGTTTTACTCCTGAAGAAACTCGTCGTAAACTTGTAATTGCTTTGATTTTACCTATCATCACATATGCCGAGGTAGTATATAGTGACTTGGACTCTCTATCTCAGTATAAACTACGAGTTGCCTTTAATGATTCCGTTAGATACATCTATGGACTGAAGAGATATGATCGAATCTCTCTTCTATCTAGAAATGTCTTAGGTTGTACATTATACCAATTTTTAAATGCTCGTAATCTCATATTTTTACACAAACTCCTTCATAGTAAAACTCCGAGATACCTCTACAATAGATTAACTTTTTCACGATCTCAGAGAACTCTTAATATCAATATTCCATCCTTTAAATATTTAAATTCCTCCCGTATGTTTTTCGTCCACTCCGCGAGGCTTTGGAACTCTTTGCCTATACATATTAAACTTATTCGCAATTTCAAGAACTTCAAATATAAAATTTTTAAATACCTTTCAGCGCAGCAATGATGATATAATAATAGTAATAAAGATTTTTCAAGTCAATTTTAATTTTCTCCTTATTACCCTTTCACCTTGAATTTTTGTATTTTTAGGATAATCTTTCTTTATTAAGTTAGTTACTTTTGCCATATTTATTAATATTTACTCAATTTAAATTAATGCATTTACCGTTTGTACTATAAAAGACTATGTCTTATTGTACAGCTCAAAACTAAAGATGTTAATAAATTGAAATTGAAATTGAAATTGAAATAGCTTAGTTATTTCTGCCAATATTTTGATCTTTACAGGTGCATCTTCTAATACAAGTTTATCGATAGTTTTCATATTTTCTTTGGTAGCCACAGTGATTGGGTCATCTTCGATACTTTCCCTGCCTCTTTTGAATTCACTTGACCACTTCTGTACGGTCGTTAATGAAGGAGCAAAGTCCTTGTTTAGTGAGGAATTAATTCACCGCACGATTAACATTGTCGCGTCAGTCATTTTCGTCGTCTTTGACTGGAGGTCGCAAACAAACTAATGAAGTTATGAACATGAAATTTCATATGAATACCCTCAGATAATGTTGTTAGCTAATGATATATTTTAATTACCCAGAATAATATATTACTGGGAATACATTCAACGCCCCTTGTAGATCGGAAAAAGTTTTTCGTACGGAAAAATAAATAAATTAAATTTTCGGAAAATTTAAAGATTATCAGCCTTATTTATAAACCCAGCGTAGAGTCTGCCTAACTTTACGCAACCCTTAAAATGGCCTTACGCAGGAAAACGTGATTTATAAACAAAAAGCACTTCGCTTTAAGCCTACGTAACTTTAAACGCAAAAATTTGCGTTTAGAGCCTGCGTAGAGCTTACGTAAATGTGTTTTTGCATCAAATGTCATTTGGTCGTCTTCGAATTGTAAACAAAACCAAAAAGTGAAATTAATTTTTGTTTATTTATTCATTTCGAATGCTGTGCAAATTTCTGTCAATGCAATTTCGTTTGCATATGGAATTATAAGATTGAAATTATATTTAATAAATGAAAATATAGGTATAGGTGGTCGCTTTCGAATCAGCAAGTCCCTAATTCGTTCTTCTTTTCTTCTGTTGCTCAAAGCAACACATTTTCTTAAACCAGTGCTGGGCCCTGCGGCCTTGCTATATTGCACATGTTTCTCCAGGAAGGGGCATGGATTCCTTTTGATGAATGCGATGTTCGCCCATTATAATTTGTTTCCCAGTCGATGCGTTTTTCTTAGAAAAAGTGATTTTGATCTTTTCCTACCTGCTAAATTTATCTGCGTCTCGTGTTGCAAAATTATACCAATTTGAATTACAACTGTTTTAAACCGAGTTAATTGTGAACTTTTGGACATTTTTCGTAAGTTTGAGTTTCTTAATCCAAAACATCTTGAACGTTTTAAGGCGAATATTTTGCATTAGATAGAGTAGGCCACTAAGGCCCATTTTATTTGGAAAACTCCCCGAGTTGTGTTCAACTTCGAGTGAATAAAATGGGCCTAAGGCTATTCGCAATGAGACATCCCCAAGTTGTGTTCAACTTCGAGTGAATAAAATGGGCCTTAAAGGACTTCCTATATTCAACAAGTGGAATATTAGCCGTGTTTTTTGAGCTTCGACCTCAGATATTATCGAGTTTTTAATATGGATAGGTATGACCTCTGTTCTAAATATTGACTTTATTAGTTTTCATAGGTCTTGATGTGAGCCTTCTTATTGTTTTATTCAATTC
Source organism: Cheilosia vernalis (assembly GCA_949126925.1). Lineage (NCBI taxonomy): Eukaryota > Metazoa > Arthropoda > Insecta > Diptera > Syrphidae > Cheilosia > Cheilosia vernalis. The sequence goes on along the minus strand of OX421361.1, from coordinate 14,184,515 downwards.
GAAGTCATGGCCAAGGACGAACATGTATTTCACTAGGTGCAAGCAGTATTTAATTTAACCCATACATTCCTTTAAGTGTATGTAGGGTTTGGAGAAATTTTAAATTCTAAGGCAGTGATATACATTTTGTACAAAATGCTTTACTTCGCATAGTTTGGTTGAAAGTTTTGTACGCGATGTTTTTCTGATCAATACCCTTTTTGTGCACAGGGGTCTTTACATTTTTCTAAACTGTTGTGGTCTATAACACAACGAGAAAAATACCCCACCAAATGAATTTTTACAAGAAAAACACAATTCTGTTACAAATTTTAGATTCTTATCCAAAAACGGATGAACGAATTCAAAAGCAAAAATCGTCTTAAATTGGACATGGAGCTTCCTTTACTAATAAAAAAATTCAAGTTTAACTAGATAAGGTATAGAGAAATAACTAAAGAATTTAGGCCCGATCTTCCATTGTATTTTTAGACGATCTTTGATGTTCTACATAGCTTAGACTACTACCTAAACTCTTATCGTTCTTATAAAGGGTTTTTTCAAGCTGTGAGGTATTAACGAAATTCTTTTATTATATGAAAGACTACATTTATACCGTCTTCCCCAATGTCGTTTAATTTGTGCCAATAGAAATTGGATGGTATCGCTCTGTAGCGCTCGACGTTGATGGTGATGGCTCCAGCAACGTCATCTTCAAAAAATTAGGGTCCAAGCACCGGCCCAAAACTGCAAAACCCGCACCAAACATAAACTTTTTTGTGGGTTGTCGTCGCCCCATTCACGGTTATTTTGCATAGCGATTCGTTGAAAAATGTGACTCGTTGTTAAAAATGATTTTTCGGGCGAAATTGGGTTCCACTTCCAAACGAAGCCCATTCAGCGAACAAACATCGTAGTCTATGGCCATTAGCTTTGAGCTCGTGAATCAGTACTTGTATTAATGTGGCCTATAGTTCTGCGGCAAAATTCAACAGTTAAAGTTTGCGTTAGTTGAACTTTTTCTGCACGGCGAGGAATTGACTGCCTCGGGTTCTCCTGCACACTTTCCATGGACCGTGGCAATTTTTTTCGGTGGATATAGCGCTCCGTTGACGTGCGGATGTTGGCTGATTGTTAACCGAAGCAGTTTTATCGAATTTTTGTCTAATAAAAATATCATATCAATATCATACATGCTGCTCAAACTTGCAATGGTGATTTGGCATCATCGACTAAATATAAACACCATTAGACAGGTGACAGCTAAACAACATGACCGCCACATGCTATAAACGTCGAACAGTCTTTATATATAGATATTCATTCATTATTTCAAACATTCGATCACTGGTCAACTTCGAAGCTGGGCCGCCTCATTTCGGACATTGGTTTTTGATACAATGAATAAACTCAATATACCTTACCTATATAATATACTAGCTGACCCACCGAACTTTGTTCCGCCCGAATTCGTTAATGGAATGAAAATAATAATTTCAAGCATGCACAAAGCTCATGCTACTTTATGTTATTCGTTCAATTCAAATTCTTTATTCAAAACTTATAGTTATACAATAGAAATAACTGTTTCATCATTCGCAAACTTTCGGTGCATTGAGGTTTCACAAAAAAATTATAAATGGGCCGACATTTTTCAAATTGTGTAGCGGTAGGCCCGGAACATTCAAAGAATACAAAAATTCAAAATTTTACATAATTTTTGTTATTCCTAATGGAAGTGATACTATCCGTTTTGTTTAATCGACAAAAAGTATATAGCATATGTCGTTCCTTGGTCCGATTCGAATCTAAACTAAAAATCATAAAAATCGAACGATCCGTTCCCGAGTTATGAGTGCACATACGTACGTCAGTCTCTTTTATATAGCTGTAGGTACCCACCCGACTTTGACTGTACCTTTCGTTTTAAGTCTGGCTCGTATTTCGCAAAGTGCTTTATTTTGACAATTTCCATTAATAATTTTAATTATACAACTCTAGAAATAGCGTTTGATTTTATTTTTTAATGGAAGGTGCTACAACCCGTTTTCCTATACCTGTTATGTTTTGCAAAGTATCACCTATAGGATGGTATTCTATCTTTCAAACGGGCACCAGCCATATATATGCACAATATTTCATTGAAATCAGTTGTGTGGTTTCGCAGATCGACAAAGCACCTATCGGGTCGAAAACTACCTTATCTCTCAAGAGTGAACAAACCTTAGATTCACATGCACACAATTTCTTTGAAATAGGTAGGTTGTTTTCGGATTTCGACGACAGCGCTTATCGGGTCAATAAGCAAGTGGAAATTGTTGTTTATAGTGTAAGCGCTGTTCCTATATTTCAGATCAAACGTGTTTCCGCAACAGTAACAGTTTATATAATGTATCAAAGTGCGTTCTGTTTCCAGTACAGGATGAAACGTTGACCAAAGTGGGGAATCATTTTTAGCCCATAAAATTACTACTTCGCGAAACAAACAAATTGATATTTTGGGTATGACTTGTAACCGAATTTTAGTGAGCTGTTAAATTGGTTTTCATATGTGTGTAAGTTGGTTCAAACGAAACAGAAAATTTGAAATAGAAATACTAATACCAATATAAAACGTAAACACATAACCTTCCCTCTTAACCCCTCCCTACGTGACACCTCAAGACGCTCAACAACTCCTGTTGCCTGTCATCATTGTCCACGTCATCTCAAACAGCACTACATTTCAACTTTCTCATACATAATGCAATGATCCTGAAAATTCATGTCAAACAAAAATGATTGGTTCAAACACCATCAAATAAATCAAAGTATCTACTCCATTTCAAAAAGTTACTTAATGTAACATAGTAAACATAAACAAACTTAGGTAGGTATATCTATCGTATATTTAAAAAAATAAATAAATTGTCGACAACAAATATTTGCTTGGAAAATAATTTAAATAATTGACAACAACAATTGCCTTTAAAATTATTTTTCTTTTTTTGTATTTGAAATGTCACTACTCGATTTCTATTCAGTTTTATTTATTTTTGAGTTCATTTCCCCATGAAAAACGAAATTTGGGCCTACAACGCCACCTGTTAAGAATTTTCCGACTTTTCTTTTTTTATTCTTTCAAACAGGCTCGAGACCAGTCCTAATTGGTGCGAATCATCGAAATCCATCCAGTCGTTCTTGAGTTATAAGCGTAGGAACTAACATCACTTTCTTTTATATATATAGAAGATAGATAATCACAAAACAACAAGAGGGCAAATAAAGAAATTTTATTGCAATTACCAAACACTTGGCATCAATTCGCTTCCGGTTGCGAACCAGTGAACAAAAACTGCCAGCAACTTTTACTGGTTCCAAAAATGCATACTTACACCATTTGCATATTTATTCCCCATTTACTTATAACTAGTTTTGCATTCCTTTCACACGAACATCAAGTCCATTCGTTACAAAACCATCCAGCGAATTAATCACCACTGACACAACCCCAATCCTTTGGTGCGCATTTATTCTTGCATTTCAACTACGTAAACCTTCAAATGTCAAGCGCTCAATAACAACATATAAAACTCGCTGACATATATGCGGAACGGATGCGACAAGCGACATATTATTTAAATCTTATCATGTCCATATTCCATATTATTCATATTCCCTTTCACGCGAAAACACTGTAAACATGAATTACTTTCGCCTACAAGACTGGGGTGGAAGTGACATAACTTGTCGGCGAAGGTTGCCGCACGCCCTCGGTGCACAGAACTTTTGAGAAAGTCCTCTTGTCAAAAATAAGAACATGCTCCCATAAGAAAATCCTTGCTAAAGCTACCTACTCACATCGTCTTGTTTTTTAAATCGTAACAAACGTCCTGCCAAATGTAAACAACAATAGTAGAAATGAAAGCATTCTGCTTTAAGCGTGATGACAACAAACACAAACTCTAAAAATACCTACACACCACAAACGTTTAACTATGCAAATGGGTTCTTTGATTCACCATGTGGAGGGTTAGAATGTTTTGCATAAGTAAGTTATCATTAATTTCTTGGTTACTAAACAATAGTCGTTAAAAAAAAATCAATTCATTTAAGCGAACTGTAATAAATTAAGTATGACAAAAGCATGATCGTGAGTCATTTTCTTAAATATGTCGGTGATTGATTTTGCCAAGTTATTCGTCAAATAAATTTGAGTAGTTCTTAAAGCAGCGTCACGGAATCGCCATTGTGGACTAAAGTCTGAATTTATTCGCGTTTCGTGTTTTTCTGGCTAAATTAGTTTATGTATAACGACGCGACCGACGCTTAACTGAAGCAATGGGGTCTTGCGATTAATAGGTTAATTAAGTATGAGAGTTTGAGGTGGGGCTCGACAGAAGTCAGTGTAGTACTGCCTGGGGGTTTAGACAGCCTTTTGATTTCATTTAAACGATAGATACACTTTAATTAGTAGGTAGGCACATTCAAAATGAAGAAGAAGTGGGTTATTTCATTAGTTCCAAACCTTAGGTTTGGTATCAACACTCTTGATAGTAAAAGTTCGTCTTGATGGTTTGTCTAGATGATACTTTAGGAAATCCTGGGATATGATGAATGATGAATGAACGAAATCCATGCAGGCGTAGGTGAAAGTAAAACGTTTGATTTACTATCCGATGTTAGGCTGGCCAACAGCCTATACTTAAGTATGGTCCTGTAGGAGCCTCAGAAATTGTTGTTATTTATTTATTATATTGAAGTGCCTTACTGATTTTATTTTTATATTGAGCATCCAAAATAAAATCGCGAAATTTTTTGGGGTTAAGAGTATCGAAGGCAGTTGTAACATTTAAAAATTTTAGGGGTTCCCGTTGAAACTAAGAGTCGCGTGAAAGAGAAAAAATGTTGGTATTCTCCTAAATGACGTACCTATTTAAGTTTTATATTGATCGTCAATTGGAGCCGTACCTACTGAAAATTGGATTTTTCGCAGTTTTGGTACTGATTTTCACACGCAAGCAATACAGTGTCGGTTATTTTTAACTTTCTCCATTACGTAGTAAGAGAAAGATATTGGTTTCGTACAAAATTTCGAACTCGAGATTTTAATCAATTCTGATATTACGATGATAGAGGAACTCAAAAAAGTGGGTCACAAAATTCTGTCCGGTCTGTCCGTCTGTCCGTCTGTCCGTCCTTCCACAGGCCTACAGCCTAAACGGCTTCCCGGATTACGTTCAAACCTCGGATTTGGAGTTTTTGGGCTTACAGCTCGGGAGGTGTTTTTTTTTTCAAGGTAACCTCAATATTAATGGTACTTCCCATATAAAATTTTCGTACCAGTTTGATTTGATCGAAAACGGCTCTAACGATTTCAACCAAAATTGATATTTAAGCTTAAGTAGGTGAGGTTACCAGGACTGCGTACCCAGTTTTTGGCTAAAAATTCGAACAACGGTAGTTTTGAAATTTCGACATATCTCGAAAACGCTCTATACGATTGTAACAAAAAATAATTTCTAAGGTAATGTGGTCATTTATAACTTAATTGCAAACTCAGTTTTTCTCTATATTATCGTACAATAGATTTTTGAAAAAAGGAATTTTTTAAAATTTAGTTTTTTTTCAGTTTACCGGGAAAGGGCTCTAACGATTTCAACCAAAATTTATATTTAAGCTTAAGTAGGTGAGGTTACCAGGACTGCGTACCCAGTTTTTGGCTAAAAACTCGAACAACGGTACTTTTGAAATTTCGAAATACCTCGAAAACGGTCTACCTATACGATTGTAACAAAAATTCATTTTTAAGGTAATGTGGTCCATTATAACAACAGCAAACTCAGTTTTTCTCATTATCATCGTACAAAGGATTTTTGAAAACTGAATTTTTTTTAAAATTTGGTTTTGTTTAGTTTACCTGAAAACGGCAACAAAAACAACGATTCTGACCAAAATGCAGACTTAAAGTCAAACAGATGTTTTCAAAACTATTGTGTCTTTAATTTTCAATTCGAAGCACCGAAAACGCTAATTTTAAAAACTGCTCATATCTCGAAAACCCCATCGTTGATTTCGATAAAACTACGAAGCAATGCTTACATACCGAACAATAACTTATAATCGGTTTTCAACTAAATAGTTACGCAATAATATTTTGTCCCATATCTTGTGAGTTGTAAGACCTTACAAAATAGTACAGTAGCCGCTTATAGCCCTCTAGCCAGAACTTGCGACAATTGCCTGTTACTGAGAGCTTAAACTTCTTATAACTTATATATTGTTATTTTATATAACTGCCATTTGAGATAGATATCCAATTTTTTTGTTTTCTTTAATCTAGTATCGAGAAAGTTTCGTTCGACCCAGTCGTGCACTTTATTTTGCTATGCGTTTATCTATGTTTTTGTGAGCTTTGTGTATACATATGAGCTTTATGAGGATTGAGGTTTTAATTTTATAGCGTTCTTTGTGTCAATTTTTATGGCGGGGCTAGTCGTAAAATGGAGTAAAAAAATCACCATTTGTATCTTATTTAATGGCAGGTCCGTCTAAGAAAGAGAAGAACTCCGAGGAGAAACGAAAAGGTCTGCTTAACGTGAAAACCAGCCTTGACGGCAGTATTTTGCGTTGGCCATATCCAGTAGTTTCTGTTGAGAAAGGCGTCTGGCATTAACGCCCTGCGCTATTTCTTGACCAACCCCCAGTTAACTTCCCAGAGGTCCACATTACATCTCTTGTTCTCTAAAGAACAACTATAAATGGCCTTTACGTTTCCTAGCCTCAAGCCTTGTAGCTAGTGCTGTTACATTTATATGTTTACTGGTTAATAAACAATAATAATAATAATAATGAATGACTTTTACGCGTTCAATGTACATATAATATTGCACTGTTAAATTTGGTTTACATTTTTTGAAGTGCTTTTCCAATTAAAGAACAGATCAAAGTAGCAAAAAAATTGTGACAGGCTCTCAAAAATGTGTCCAATTGGATTTTTAGTCGCGCAGCGGTCACGCTGCCCACAATAAAAGGCAACACTTAAATTTGGGTAGTCCCAAATTCGCGGAGAGTAATAAAATCAGCCATAATAACCGATACTCCAGAGAAACGATGGTTTATTGAGGAACAAAATAAAAGCATTTGCAGGAAAGGTCGCCAAGCCCAAATCAAATCAAAACGAAAATGAAGGAAAAGATGTTAGTTTCTTAAGTCTTTACAACAAATAAATTGGGATTTTGTTCTTTTTTTTATTTTTAAAAAAGATGCCAGAAGTTTTTTTTAATTATTGGTAGCTTACGCCGCCTCATTTTTGAAAAATGCGATATTCTGACATCACATCTTCTGAAGAGACTTTATTGGTGATTTTTATAACTTAAATATTGATTTTTGTTTTAGAGTTATTTTGTAATATGTTCGCTAGCCACTTTCACTCTGTATATTTTTGTGGTACTATCACGCTTGTAGTTTTTAGTAATACCTCAAAGTCCTGGGATTTATTATATCGGCAAATTACAGTGTTCAATCCATGAAGTTCAAATTACTCGTTCTTTATTAAATTTAGATCAAAATCCTGGTAGATGGCATTCCGCCAATTTTACTTAAAAAGTGTTCCTTGGCGTTTTCTGTACATCTGTGTTTAGTTTTTAATTTGTCTCACCGGCTTGGTAATTTTTTGAAAGATTGGAAGAGCTCATTTTTAACACCTATAGGTATATAGATCTGGATGGAGACATGATATTGCTAACTATCGTCCAATCTGTAAGATTTCTACTATTCCTAAGTTTTTTCAAAAACTAGTCTGTGACAAACTTACACCTCTGTTAAAGAATGTTATCTCCCCGTTTCAACATGGCTTTGTCGAAGGAAGATCTGCTACCACAAATCTCTAAATGTTTTGTACTTCTGCCTTTAATTTCCTCGATAATTACTTGCAATGTGATGTAATATAACGGACTTTGCTAAAGCGTTTGATCGCGTTAACCACAATTCATTGATTTCCAAACTAACTGACTTAGGACTTCACTTTGATTTCCTAAAGGGGATTCATTCCTACTTAAGGGATCGTATCCAGTATGTTTATGCATAAATGACACGTTCTCGTCACCAGTTTATGTTATGTACCTCTGGGGTACCACATGGTAGTCATTTAGGCCCTCTGCTCTTCCTTTCATTTATTAATGACATTCCTGACTTGTTTTTGAGTTCCCAGTGTCTTATGTTTGCCGACGATTTGAAGGTGTTCCGACGGTGCCGTGACATTGTGCCAAGCGACATTACGCCAAATATAAAAATTTGGTATAATGACGCTTTCGAAAGTGACACTAGGCCGAATTATTGCATTTGGCATAATGTCGCTTAGGCAAAGTGTCATAAAGCCAATTTGGCGCTATGTCACTTTGGGTTTTGTGATTTTTCTTATCATCGTACTATACAATTAATAAACAGTGGAAAATGTATGGGGGGGCATGTTGCCCCCCTGCAACCCCCTGCTTGCATTCTCTGTTTAGGGGTGGGAGTAGTTGCGAGTTTGGGTGTATGCAAATAATTTGATTTTGTTTTCCAGTTAACATCAACAAATTCTCGAATTGTAGGTGGGAAATAATTTCATAACATGTTGGTGTGGTGATGCTTTTACCCACTTCAAGTGGGTTGTTGTTGGTAAATTTGGCCTAATGTCACAAACTAGTTTAGCCTTATGACACTTTCTCAAAGTGTCATATTACCAAATGCTAGAATTTGGCTTTTTGTCACTTTCACAAAGGGACATAAGGCCAAATTTCGAGATTTGGCCTTATGACGCTTGGCCTTATGTCACGGCACCGTTCCGACATATACGCTGAGTTCAGGATTGTACTCTTTTAAAATATGGTGGCACAGTAATGATCTTCATCTCAATGTCTCTAAGGCCCGTTTCCTGATACTACTCAGAGCGATTTAAGTTCTACTTAAATACCTTATGGGCTACTTTTTCTATGTCATAAACTGTCATATAAGATTTTAAGTGGAACTTAAATCGCTAGGAGTAGTATGTTGTGAAATTCTTATAAACTTTTTTTTTCTTTAAAACAGACGCAAGTTTTTTTTTCAATTATTGTTAGAACTTACCCTGCCTCATTTGTTTAAAAAAGCGATATTTTGACATCTTCTGAAGAGAGTTTATTTAACTTGTTGGAGGAATTTTGTAGATTAAATATTGCGCTGTTTGTTTTAAAGTTAGTTTGGCTGAATCGTTTGCAAGATCTTAGAAGCAGCATCAAATTTTCTTCTACTGCCCAGTTTCTTATTGGATTGGCGGGACTGAATTCGGACCACCATATCTCATTCCTATACTCGTTACCGCTATCCATCGTACACACAGAGACTCTCTGGAATTCCTTCCTTTTTTATATTTTACGTACAAATCAACGCTGTTTGTATAAAAAACTTGTTTCAACCTCTGAGTATCAACTCACCTCAGTGATGTCATTCTTCTGCCAGCTTGAACTCGTGCGCTCATGTTTTGACTATTGCCTTGCTTCTGCCATATTCGTCTTAAAAAAATTGCAGTACCCATCGGAATAGAGTTATCTCTAACAGTCCGCAGCCCCATTTACATCATGTCCGAACCTCTGTCGGCCGATCCACTTATCCACCCTACGTTTGTTTACGCATCACGTTGGTGTTAATTATTTTGTTTGCTACTAACGACTCTCGGTTCAGATGGTCATGTCTGCACTGATGAAGGAATTTGCTGAATTTCAAACAATAAATCTTACCCCTGCCAAAGGCCCTTGCAATCATTAACAATCTGAGGGCTATATTAATTAATTTGCCAGATAAGAAAAATAATTACAACTGTTGCAGTCGTCATCGCTGCAGCGCGGCTGCAATCACGTCACTCGAGCATATAATTAAATCCAAAGTAGCCTCTGAACAGCTCTGCCATGGAATGACTGCATAGAATGGGGCCACTATCGAATCAGCTATACACCCCCATACCTAGTTAAACTTCCGTTGTTGAGATATTGTGCAGTTGCTGCACCATGCTTCCTAAAAGCATTAACATGCAGAGATGCTAGTAAAGTCGCCGCCTCTTCAAGTGTGCCACATAATCACTTGCAAATTGAATCGGGGTTTTATTTTTAAACATACACACACTCTGCCTGGAAGGTTGACTGCTGCCTTACGATGATAGTATAATAATAAATACATTCCCGTCGCTCGTCGTTGGTTGGCAGCTATCATTGTTTGAATTTATCGTGTGTTGCGAAATTGTAAATGTATAGATCCAGGCGCACTACTGTTTGTGACTTAAACAACGGCATGATTGCATTTAATTGTTGGGGTTCCAAATGAATGGATGGATAGCTTATCGCTTAAGGTTGTCGTCGTAGATGAGAAGTTTTACTATTTTCTTCAACTACATTGGGGTAGAAGATACATCATAAAATTTTTGACTGAATTCATATTATGTTCACATACACATATTTAAATCAGAATCGAGTAGCTAAAAAGTGTTCCATACCTAATCTTCAGCGTTGCCATTTTGACTGC